>JAIEZT010000026.1:6193428-6518428 GCA_019594935.1 Periophthalmus modestus | reverse complement strand
AGAGAGCACTGACACATGTGCAGCAGGGGCTGTCTGAGAGCACTGACACATGTGCAGCAGGAGAGCTGTGAGACAGCACTGACAAATGTGCAGCAGGAGAGCTGTGAGAGAGCACTGACACAGCACTGACACATGTGCAGCAGGAGAGCTGTGAGAGAGCACTGACACAGCACTGACACATGTGCACCAGGAGAGCTGTGCAGCAGCAGCAGCACTCACACACAGACTGTATATATTTATATATAATACAGTCTATGGCGAGAGCGCTGAGACCGAGGAGAGATTAACATAAGCGCTGTATCACTTAAGCCACATGTCGGAGTTAAAGGGCCAGTGTCCCGTTTATCATAAATAGGCGATTCATTTAATTAGAATTCACGCGTCTGGAGCGACACGGGATGGAAGACATTGTTCACTATTAAAAGGTTTTTGTTTTTTTATTTCGGGCTGTAGCGAACATAACCAAGTGTAAACCCATATCATGTGAATAAAATTTTATATTTTAATTGTACAATACAAAGGGAAATACATTCATGCAACCATGACCAAAACCAGTATCCCAGACTGCATCTAAGAAAATACTTATGTTTCTCTTATTTTAATGGCCCATACAGGCTCGGAGTCCCACCAGCCATCAGACAAAATCTCCTCATCAAAGAAGCGTCAGCAGGCTGCAATGATCAGATCAGAAACAGAAGGCGTCATGTTTCTAATGAAATGCCACAAATGACCAGTAGAGAGAGACATTTGATCACTGCTCAGTATTCAGTCCACTGTCTGGACCAGAAAGTCCATGGACAGGATCAGACAGTCCAAGGACGGGACACAGGGAGCGGGAAGACACCGACAAAGAAATCCTTGAACTTCACATATTTATTTGCTATTAGCAGAAGAGAGGCATGTGTTTAATTGCACGTATCAAATCACTGTTTCCACATGGTCCCGTTACAGGACAGCAGTGGGCGGCTGGGCGGGTAAAAGAGTTTGAAGTTGAACAACTTCGCCACAGAGTGACACATCTGAAGGAGAGCGCGAGCGGCCAGAGCTCGAGGAACTATGTCTTTTATTCTCCTAAAGAAGAAAAGATTTAAATTTAAAGTTGACTTTGACCTGGAAGAATTATCGTCTGTGCCTTTTGTAAATGGCGTTATATTTTGTAAAGTTAGGCTGCTGGGCGGAGGCTTTTCTGAAGAGTCTTCTCGGTACGTGTTTTATTTCTAGTGATATGTGACAGGTATGCGAGAAAGGCCTATTTGATCCATTTATCGGACTTATAATCTACTCTGACCTCATTATTTGATAGACTAGTGGTAGCATAGTGAATGTTAGCCATATGTTTGGTTATGCTAGCCTAAGTCTGATTTTATTTTACATTGTATTGAACCAGACAAATTTGATTTTTTTTCTTTTACTATAAACCAGACAAGGGCGATCTTTTGCATGTATGTTTGCGATTGCTTGTTTAAAATACGTGTTGTAACTGAGCAATAGCACCGGTAACATAAGGTTTGAGTGACAAGAGACCCAACGAATCAAAACAATGTCGGGATATCAGCGTTTTATATGTCTGAATACAAACATTTACATTGTTAATAAGTACCTTGTAGCTTATAATTAACGTTAACACTTTGGTGATCCACTTGGAAAAAGGTCGTTGGGAAAACACGTGCGTGCCAAACTCAGGAGCCATGGCAACGGCGTGTGTGCGTAAACACGGTCGCTGCAGCTTAAGCTCCTCCTCCTTCACGTGTCATAATGTTAGCCACTGAGTTTCTGCTGTAGTACTTTGTTATAACAGAGATCACACATTCACACGTGTTGGAATTAACTTTAATTTTATGATTTCTCAACAGGGAGATGGTCCAAGCAAACTGTGTCCGCTGGAGTACGAGGTTCTCCTTTGTGTGTAAGATGAGTGCCAACACAGAAACAGGTGTACTGGACCCTTGTTTTTGTCGAGTATCTGTGCGCAAGGTACAAACATTTTATAATCTTAAAATAGACTAACCCTGCCCACAAATGGTGCAAAGGAAAGGTGACATTTTTGAAACTTATTGAAAAAAGTTGCTGTAGTAATAACATAAAATGTGACAAATGAATGTTTGTATATTTATAGGAGGTGAAAGGGGGGAAAAGTTTCAGAAAGGTAAACCCATTACATTTGTAGCCTTGTTCATATTTTGTTTATTTATTTGCACATTTTATTTAACATTTCCCACACACAATTTATCTTTCAATACTTTGCTTTACTCTATTGTTTGTTTTTGTTTTTTTTCATTTTGATTCCCAGCTTCTGTTAATGTTTGATAAGTTGTTAAAGAATAACTTCTGCTACGGAAGTTTCAAAACCTTATGTGTAACTCAGAACATTTATTTGATTCGTAACTTGATATGATTTATGATATGATATTCATATTTGTTTAACATCTGATGGTTGTTTTATTATTTTATATTTTATTTACAGCTTGGTTTTGCTGACTTGAACTTGTCTGAGTTTGCTGGCTCTGGTAGTTGTATACGACGATGTCTTCTCGAAGGTTATGATACAAAGCATACCAGACAGGACAATTCAATAATAAAGGTACTGCATTTTAAAGGAGAACAAAAGATGACACTATGCTGGAGCATATGTTATACAGATAATTTCACTCTTAGCCATATTCATTGGCTTATGCCCTTGAAACTTAGGTAGGCGTAGGTCAGTATTTTGTTTGTACCTAAAGGAAACAAAATCTTATCTGAACACTTGAGTGCGCAGAGGACACTGCACAAAAACATGACTACACTGCAGTGCATTGGCTATTTTCTAAAGCCAAATGTGAGAGAACAAATATGATGTTTTGGGCTGGTCATTATTATGTTGAAAGGTAAAAGAACAGGTATGAAATTAAGTAATCATTAATCATTACATAATCATTGGTTATTGGGACATCTACTCACAAATGTGGGGAATCCGGTGAGATAGGTTCAGGTCCTAATTTAAGAAGTAGGAAACATAGGCCTATTCCCTGTTGTTCCCCTTAAGGACGGGGCTATGGATGTCTAAAAGATCATTGCTAAAGTATTATTTTTTTTATAATGATTCCTCCATAAATCACTTTATTGTACATTGAGTGTATAGTTTCATATCATCATAAAATCAGCCCTTTTATACTGATTTCAAAATACTGGCAAAGCTTATCAACCATAGACTGGCCTAGACTGCCAAAGCTTGGTATCAGTTTCTACCATGGAAACCCCTATATCAGTCCATCTCTTGGCCAAATTAGATTGCATTCACCATTAAGTCCAACTTATTTGCCATTAATGAAAATAAAACATTAGGTAAGGAAGGATTATTGTTCATATTTTGCCCAAACACTAAAATGCAATTTGTTCTCTCATTGCAGGTTGTAATCACTACACAGCTCATATCTGGAGATCCTTGTTTTAAAGCGTAAGAACCTGAAACCATCATTAAAATATACATTTATTTATTGCATAGGAATGCAACAACAAATATCAGGTTCTACTAGAGCTAAATGTTTTAAGAAAATAAGTATTTAATTGCAATTTACATTATATTGCTACGAACTAGTTTAAATATGCAATGAAGACTAACTCTAAGAGAACAGTGAAATATTAACTGCTAAACTAGCACAAGGAATCATGCCTAGAAGTCTCAACTTACAGGAATCATATTCCCTATATTTTTTATCGGTGTGTATGTGGATTTTTTGTTTCATTTGTAAATGCCATTGTTGACATTTTCATGTTTCCTATAGTGCTCCATCTACAGCTATGACACTGGGAATTCCACAGACTGAAGCAGGGTGCCTACTTGAGGACAGAAAGGCTGGAGACCAGCAAACATCGCAGTTTTCAAGAGGTAAACATAAAATAGAAAACCTTTTTTTTTAATTAGATGATAATTAACGTTTTGTCAATTTAGGAATTCCTGTGAAATCCGTTTCTGTCCCAGAAGGACTTCTAGTTTATGGTCACTCCAGAACCCCAAGCCATACAAGTCAGCATTCAAAAATTTCAGGTATATGATAAAAAGACACCTTAGTTAGATAGTAAAGTCTGATTTAGTATGTTTAGTAGCTACTTACTAAATGTACCATTTATTTTCATACAGGATGCAGTTCAAATCATTCCAGTTTAGTAGAACTTACTCACCAGAGAATCCCCTCTGGTGATTCAACCTCTACAGGCATTGGGATACATGAAATCAGTGAGCAGCATTTTCACAGAGGTGGCGAGGAGAGACCTCCTCTCCCAGTTGTTACTAGCTTTAAAGATCATGAATATCTTTCAACTCCCAAAAAAATGTCAAGGTAACAATCAATTTGCTCATGTAACTGAATAAAATGTCTGCCAGTAGGCTGATACCATTTCCCTTTAGGCAGCCTTTAAAACAAAACTCAGTGGAGAACCAGTTGAAGCGAGTTGACGCCACAAGAGTGAATGCAGATGACGTAATCGAGAAAATCTTGCAGAGCCAGGATTTTAGTCATGGCTTGTTGGACTCCAGTACAGAAGGTGTGTAAGGTGGATGCATTGATTTGCTCTGTGAAAAAAGGAGTATGCCTAACAATAGAGTATTACTAACACATTTATCTATGGATGTCCACATTTGCTTTGTTTCTGTAGAAGAAGGTTTAAGTCTGTTTGTCGGACCTGGTGGCAGCACAGCTTTGGGAAGCCAACACACAAGGTGGATGCATTAATGTATACTTATTTACCAGTGTCACATTAAACTACAGCTATATGAGTCATTGCATCGCATACTTTCATTGTTTCAGGGTTGGAGTTGGAACCTTTGAACAGGTTGTGATCCAGCACTAGAGACTGCCCTTGGTACCACATGGAACAAGCCTCACTTATAGAGATGTGTGCTCTTATTTTGGAACCAGGAGAGCCCTCTGGTGTGCAATCTAAGGTGTTGCAATAATAATTTAGTACTGTTTTAACTTTTGGTATGTTATTAAAACGATTTCTGCCGTATTCTGTGCAAATTATACACATTCAAAGTAGTGAAGGTTCAACTGGCATGTAATGTAAAACATTAATCCAATCAATAGTCTTGCTGGCTACTTCTGGATTCAGATCATAGACTGTATGTGATTCAGATGGAATTCTCGCAATAAATGCATTTTTGTTTTATTCTATTTATTATTATTATTATTATTATTATTATTATTATTATTATTATTATTATTATTTATATTATTATTATTATTATTAGTTTCTTTTTTTTAAGGTTGTTTTTTTTTTTTTTTTTTTTTGAACCGTCGTAGCCTGTGTCATTTCCGTTGTATTTTCCTGTTTTACTGAGAACACAGGCTGTAACGACGGCGGGAAGTTGTTTTAATCGTTAACGTCAAAAAAGCTGGACAAATTGCACCTTATCAAATGGGATTTTGATCAAAAGAGCACTCTTAAACATCAATGGAACTGTAATTGAAAAGTCTCCGGCTGCTCATTAAGGTGCTTTCGGCGCGGGACCATTTGTGGGACTCAGGAGTCATGGCTAACCAGGCCGTGAGCAAAACTGCACCAGGAAAACATGGAAATGTATTGCCCTTGTGGGGTAACGAAAAGACGATGAACCTAAACCCTATGATTCTTACCAATGTGCTGTCTTCGCCCTATTTTAAAGTCCAACTTTATGAACTGAAGACATACCACGAAGTTGTGGATGAAATTTATTTCAAGGTAGCTAACAAGCTGTTGCTAACCCGCATGCTACATCCGTGATTAGGTAACGTCATGAGTGGCCTGCCGCTGCAGTCGATCTGTATCAGAAAGTACACTCGACTTTTGGCTGATTTGAAAATAAAGTTGCGAACATTGTAATGTGTCTCATTTGATGGGACTTTTACTTGTGTAACCGAGAAGACCTTTTGTGCTTGAAGATATAGACTGAAAATAACAATGAGCCTCGGGGACTACACCAGTCAGCCCTCAAGCTGTTTTCCATTAATATTACCCATATTAACATTTGACGTATAAAACATCGTTTTACATTTCCCTGAATTAGCAACTCTGTTGGCAGACTACTCCGTTACGAAATAATGAAAAAAACAAACAAACTTTAGTTTCCTATAAATTTGGAAACTAGTTTTTGACAAGTCCGACAACTGGTCTGCACCCGCTACCTTTATGGAGGTTTACGTTACTATTAATATTTTGTTTTTCTGTGTACATTTAGGTAACTCATGTTGAACCTTGGGAAAAGGGAAGCAGAAAGACTGCAGGCCAAACTGGAATGTGCGGAGGGGTAAGTAAGAAGTACGTCCTCTTGTAATATCTTTATGGTCATCCCGTCATTGTTACATATTTGGACAAGCAGTTATTTATTGGACTGTTAAAATGTTCAGATTTCTGTGATTCCAGGTACGTGGAGTTGGAACTGGAGGGATTGTGTCAACAGCTTTCTGCCTTTTATATAAACTATTTACCCTCAAACTCACTCGCAAACAGCTGATGGGTCTCATCACTCACACAGACTCCCCTTACATCAGAGCACTTGGCTTCATGTACATTCGGTATGATTTCTTTCTTTATGATATTGATGTTTTTCAACACAAACATTAAATATGAAATACTTTTTACTTTTTGGACAGATACACTCAGCCCCCAGCAGATTTGATTGAGTGGTATGATGGCTTCTTGGATGATGAGGAGGTATGTCTACTCGGGTAATAATTCCTTTTTATTCTCTTCCTTTATTATTTAGAGAACCACAGGCCATTTAAGCATATACCCCTTGTGATGCTCATGGCTGATTTTTCACCTTTGCCTTCATTTGGCTTAATTGTCCCAAAAGTTTCCTTAAACTTAAGCAGTTAAGTTACTTTTTGCTGTGCCTCTGCTCTTTCTAAGGGTAAGTACCATGATGAGCTGTAGTTTAGTGTAATAACAAGCATGCTCATTTTTCTTATTTCCTGAATTTTAAGGACTTGTTGCACATATCACAGATTTCCAACTTGTTTAATTTTACAAAAAACATTACACCTGACAAAGCTGTTAGAGATGTGTACTACTGTCAATTTTTCAATCAAATTGGTATTATTGGGCTGTGCAACCAGGCCTCTTTAATGTTTTTCTTCCTTTTATTTTAGACAATTTATTGATATTCTACCCACATGGTTAATTCCCGTGTTTTTTTCCTTAGATGTCCATTGTGCAGCAGGTGAATTGGATATTGTATCTCAGCACTGTTGGTTTGTGTGTGTGAGTGCAAGATGCTGTTCTATTTTATTTATAAATATAATTCCATGTTTGCACTTGTGCAAATACATATCTGCATACTCTGGGCATTTTTGTAACTATCATTTTTTTTATTGTCCAATTGAATAAACATTATCACAATATTGGCTCCCTTGGCACAATAAACATTATGGACATTAACATGTCCATTTGAAGTCCACAACTTGCAAATTATAGAATACTACAGTTCATATTTTAGTTAAGCTTTTTATGTTTTATATATATTTGTAATATTAAGCTAGATGAACAGAGGTGAAGGTTCAGTACCTGGGACATCACAAATTGTATACATTTGCTCAAACACATGTCTGATGTTCATTAAGTAACACATTTTTCTATATTTCATTTCAGGAACTTGATGTGAAGGCCGGAGGTGGCTGTGTAATGACCGTTGGGGAGATGCTCCGCTCCTTCTTGACCAAATTGGAGTGGTTTTCCACTTTGTTCCCACGTATCCCTGTGCCTGTGCAGAAGGCAATTGACCAGCAAATGAAAAATAGACCTCGTAAGATTGCGCCGAAGGAGGTCACAGAGGAGGAGGCTACTGAAGCAGAACCCGGAAGACCAGGGGAACGCCACCGTTCTAGGTAACTTATCACCTTACCTTGACCTACTAACTTGTATGCATTTTGCTTACCAGCTACGCATTCTTATAGCACATAATGTGAACTGTCCTCAGTCTGGTATAGTTCAATTTTTATATTGGTTTGTGTTGGAGTTAGTTTAAAATTATTGGAAGGCTCTTGATATTAACATGTGACTTTTTCCACTGATTCAGATGTTTGTTTTTTTGATTACGAAAACAAAATTAAATGTGATAGGTTGCAATACCACAATACATGTGGTAAATCTGCTGTATGTAAATTGGTAAGGAGTAAAATCAGTTGATCAATTAATGAGCAATAAAATGTAAAACTGATTTGTTATCCCTTTGTCAGATCATCCCGTCGGTCACAGAGTCCAAGAAGATCACCTAAACGCTCAAGGAGCAGGAGCCATCATCGAGACCGAGATCGGCGTGGCCCCAGCTTTGACCGTGAGTTGGAACGAGAGCGGGACCGACAAAGGAAGGAGCGGGACAGGGACAGAGGAGAGCGAGACAGGCGGCGCTCACGAAGCCCAGATAGACCCCAAGAGCGGCGCGAGCGCAGAAAAAGTCGCAGCGGCAGCCGGGACAGGCGCACTGAGCGAAGAGACAAAGAGAGGGATGGAGGGGAAGACAGGAGCAGAAGGAAAGACAGGGACCACCACAAAGACAGAGGCTCAGAGAGAGAGAGGTCCCGGGACAGGAAGAACAGGGAAGACAAGGAAGACCGGAGACATAAAGACGATAGGGACCGCCATAGAGACGACAGGAAGGCCAGGAGATCGAGCAGAAGTCGGAGCAGGGAAAAGAAGCACAAAAGTGGTGATGAAAAAAGTCGCAAACGTGAGCGGAGCCACAGCCGAGAGAGAGAACGAGACAGGGACAGAGACGGAGAGTCCCGGTCTCACAAACGCAGCCGCAGCAAAGAAAGGTCCCATCACCAGCGTGAGTCTAGTAATGACTACAATAAACACAGTGAACGCAGAAGGAGTCAGAGCATAGATTGAACTGTTTCTGACCATGTCTTTGTTTTTGATCTGTTATATTAGCCATTGTAATTTTAGCTCACCAGACATCTGGAAATGTCTTGACCTAGTGTATTGTTGCCTTTTTATTTTGCCCATTCATCCTTCTTATCCTTATTTTCATTTTGAAAAGTGGAAATTTCCTTTTTTTTTTTTTTTTTTTTTTAGATTTTATTGTTCTATTCTTACAGAAAGACATTAGTTTGTTGTACATAATGTTTGAGGGCTGTTTACACAAGCATGGTCTGAGTTGTATTTCCTGCTGTAATTTTATATTTATGAAGATCTTTGCTGTTAAAAATCCCCACAGTAAGTTGCAATGCGAATGGTTTAAAGACATTTGTAGGCTGTTTTTTAACCTTTGCTTTAATTCGGCATGATCTGAGTGAACATTGTTGCATACCTAATATTTATAAAATGCACCACAATTCAGTCTATTACTGTGTGTTGACAGCCTGAGAATGTTTTTTTCAAAAGACAAACTGCAATGGTTAGGTTCTACACAAAACACAAAATTCGCTTTGTGGTGTGTTTGCCCATTTTGTTTTTCTAATAAAAACAGCTGACAAAAAGAAATGTAACTTATGTTATTTTTTTGTCATGATTTTGGTGATTTCAAGTTCTTTGTGGTTTTTATAAAAGTGAAATTCAACTACATAAATAAAAGATGGGAGCAACTCTTAATTTTTATGGTTTAATTACATTGTCATTTACCATGTTTAATACAATTCTACAAAACATGTGCACACTATTATATTGTGATATTTATATATTATCTCTAAGTTTAAACTTAATTTACACATAGGAATAACAAAACATCTGCTTAAACACCAGATAAGCTCTAGTGTACAGTTAGTATAATTTATTCAATCACAATTGGGTAACTGACCTCTACATGGATTAATACATGCACTACAGACATTTGCACAGCTTGAATTTTGTAAACTGTTAGCAAAACAATTGGTAACTAACATAATGTACGTCTAAAACAGTGAGAAATCATCACATTATTGTTTGAGGTTCTTGTACCAAAGGAGCAGTTAAAAAAAAAAAAAAAAAGGTTTCTGGACTCAAATCCAAGAGGAAAACCGATGTCCGAGTGTCTCCAGAGCAATCAGACTCCAGACTCTTCAGAATCATCTTCCAGGGGTAAAGAACACAGAGGGTGTGGTTTAATGACCCAACATCTTGAGCTCTGTGGGATATCACAAGACAATTGGCTAATAACTGACAATCATAACTTAAGTCAATTAAGCAAAATAATTTCATGTACCACTCCAGGCAACATCTGTGAGATCTCTTCGCTTGCGGTTGACTTTGTTTGCTGAAAGAGAGAACAGTGCAGTGTCATTAGGAGTAAATTCACATCGGTTACTTACTGTCCACAACGGGTTTACACTTTCTCCCTCATAACTGGCTGTGGCCACGAGGTAATTGGAAATATGACTTGTTATAGGGCAGTTTGGGCTATTCACCGTGCATAAAAGTGGTGAAGTACTGCTTTAATAAGCTGTATCTGATGGTTAATAGAGTCTGTTCACACTATTTACATTTGAGTTGTCAGTGAAGGGCCCAGATGTTGGAGGATAGGAAGCTAGATGAAAAGTTGAATGCATTTGTTAAAACATGAGTATAGAAATATAGCACATCCAATCTTTCAGCTTGTTTTATTAGAAATTTCAACATTTATACAATTCTGGAGCACATTTGGTTGGATTAGATGGCACTCATTTTTCAACATTTTAGCCAAATAGAACAAATGCAAAAAGCAGGCTGCACATTGACTATGACTATGCTTAATTAATCAAAGTAACTAGTGTCAACAAGAGATTTCCTTATGGTTGAGGGTTATTCTAACACAGGAACCAGACTTGTCTTCACTTTTCGCGTTGAAAAATGAGTTGTCTGTGCATTCTCATATCCATAATGCAACATCTTGGAAACTGTTGGGGAAAAAAACATTTTAGTTTACACCGGATTCACCTAAACAGAGACCCATTTCCTGGCTCTCTTGTCTTTATTTTAATTACAAATATAAAAATGTAAACATCAATTGCTGGTCTAGGCCCTGTGTTAATTTCAATTTTAGAATAAAACAAAATGAGAAACTCACCCTTGAGCTCAGTTCAGTCAGTTTTCAGCCTTATAGACAGCAGATAAACACAATCTCCTTCAGGAATTGGAAAACATACAAGTTGGTCATACCCAATATGGTTGTTGCATTTCAGATGGATCATCATAAATTCCAATTATTTTATTAAAAATTAATAATAGCATTTATGTTATGACATGGGAGTTCAACAGAATTAAGAGGAGAAATGTTTAAAATAACTACATTTTCAAGCAAAATACCGGTTGTTAATGTGATTGGGTGTTTTGTATGGAGTATGCTGTAGTGTAGAGTGATTTAGATTAAAAAACCTGATTGAAATTAATTTGGTTTTCTGCATTTTTTTTGTTTTTGGTTTGTTTTTTTGTTTATGTTTTCAAAGAGTCTACTTGTGCTACTATATATCCCTTAGGTTTTCCCAATATTTGATATTTCCTGATGTTACGATTACAAGTAAGAATTGAAGTTACAATTTATTTGCCATTAAAAAGCTTTCCTAACTTTCACTTTAAGAAGAGTTAAAGATTCATAACGCGTTCTTAAGCAGCCAGATTTTTTCTTAAATGATGCCTAATTCCCCAACATCCAACTACGAACAGCGCGACACTAATTTACATTAGCTCTACATACAAATGAATATGTGTTTACTAAGAAACAAATATTACAGTATTACATTATGACACGTGACAGAGCGACACGTGAGTCCCCCCTCCCCTCGTGTTTAAGAATGAGGGGGGCTGGCCACGCATGCGCACTGGACATGAGGGCTCAAGAGTGGAACTAATTAACTTTCTTTTCTTTGTATACCTCCCCCTGGCTTTCTGTATTCCGATTCTGTGTTTTGTATTCTATTTTGTTAATTGTAATTTTAAACTTATAATTAAAAATATATATATAAAAAAAAAAAAAAAAAGTGTGCGTCGAAGGGCAGTTGCGTTATTTCCGGCGCGACAAGGGCTGTCCCATTCGTCTCCAGCGCCCTCTACTGGTATTAAATTAAACCTACCCCAAATAACCAACCGTTAAACTGCAATATCCCACTTTATGTACAACTAATCGGTGTTCTCTTGTTTATAGACTATGAACGTAAAATGATATTGTTACCTCTGTCTCTGTTATAACGTTTTACCAAAGTATATTTTGTTAAAGTTATGTAGTAGCTACAACTGGGAAAAAATCACCTCGAAGCTTATATTTGCCTAAAGATATTCAAAAAGAAACATTATTCATTACTTCATTCAATCAAAAAGAAATAACCTTGACTCTATTAAGCTAACTATAATCAAAAATAACGCGCACAGACAGCGGTGGAAGTACGGTCCGTGGTGTAGGCCTGTCACATTATGGCAAGATGGCGGCTACACTAAGAAGTAACATTTACCCGGGCACTAAGAACGGTACTTGAGACACGGCCAGTGTGTTACACCAAACAGACCACATGCTTAAGAAAATGTATAACAATCATGGAGGAATTACATTTTTTGTTGCATTGCTGGAGCTCAAGTACATTTTCTATTTTCCCACAGACTGTTCAGAAAATTCAAATATTAAGAGTTAAAAGGCATCATGGAGGCTAACTAACTAACTAATATCCATAATGCGGTCGTTTTAAGGCCATAAAACAAATTTAAAACGCAAGATTCGGCAAAATGCTTTAATAACTAATGCTTTATTACAATTATAGGTCTTGTGGTCAATAGTTACCATATAGCTGATTAGTTCTGAACAAGCTGTCAAACTTCTAATATATATATATATTTTTTTAACATAAAGTCTGTGGGACAAAAATGAATGAGAAATTTAGATCCAGAGCCTGGGTAATATTCTAAAACAGTTTCTGAGTGCTCCAACATTTTCAGGAGGGAAAACATTTTGTGATGGCCAAAAGTGCTTGTGCCTTAAGTATAAATTTGTTCTTAGGAGGCGTCATGAATGAGGCCCTGTGTTTTTATCTCAGTGAGTTGTTTATTAAGCGTGACTTGGCTAAACTCTGGTACAAAAGAGACAAAAAAGAAAATAAGTTTACCTGTAGCTCCAATGACAGTGGTGGATGGATCACTGCTACCAGCACTGTTCTTGGCCTTCACTGTAGCATTATAATCTGAACCGCAGGGCAGAGGCAGCTCAAAGTAGGTGTCTGAGGTCCAATACGATGAAACATTAAATATGTCACTTGTGTTCATCAAGGTTCCAGTCAGGCTCACTTGGTATTCTGTGTTATTGCAGTTAGCCTCAGACCAGCTCAAAGACAGAATTTGTCTGTTATCCTGCACTGGCAATAATTGTACAGTAAGGTTTTCTGGAGGACAGGGAACTGAAGAGAGAAGCAAAAGGAACACATTTTGAGTCTGAAAAGAGACCATATTTACTTAAATAAGCTGACTTGTTAAATGTTTTTTTCTTTGATGTAATCTGACAATTTGCTCATATATTACTATGGCGAAATTATCCAGATCAGCTAAATTATGTAGTCTATTCTATTGTTATTCTTTTTTATCTCCGGAATATTTGCTGTAACTAGGGATGCACCAGTACCGATACTGGTATCAAATGTTGCCACGATCCAGGAAAATTTTATTGGATGTAAAAAAAAAAAAACTATTTACAGGCTGATGTGGGCCTGGAATGCTTCATCATGTTTGAACATAGTCATACAAAGCTGTTGAGCAGTTAATTGTTAGATAAATTATACAATTGGATTAATTTTGTAGTAAGTTAACTGTGTTTTGATGGAAATAAAATGTCTTCTTCAACCCCTACAATGGTATCGGTGGCAAATACCAAAAGCCAGAGTATTGATATCGGAACTGAAATTGAACTGAAAAAGCTGGATTGGTGGATTTCAACTGTAACTGATACAAAATCTGGTACCTGCACCCAAAGAATCCTCCACATCAGTGTAGGAACTGTTGCAAGTCCCGTCTATGGCCAATACAGAGAAATTGTACTTTTTTCCACATTGAAGACCCTCGAATGTACAGTTTGAGGAATTGCTGTGGCAATGCAACATGTTGCCACTGTCATCCATAGCAGAAGCATAATACTCTGCTGGATTATTGTTCTCATTCCACGTAAGCAATGCAGAGGACTTGTTGCAGTCATATGTTGCCACGACATTATCTGGTTTGCATGGACCTACAAAAATATAATTCTTGAATTAGAGGTAGTATTTGCTGAATTAGCATAACAGAACAGATGTTCAAGTAATACTTTTATACACAGATCTATCTATCTATCTATCTATCTATCTATCTATCTATCTATCTATCTATCTATCTATCTATCTATCTATCTATCTATCTATCTATCTATGTACAGTATATAGATTGCTATAGATATAGATACAGATATATGTATATTACCAGTGCGCAGTGTAGCATTTGGGCTTGCAAGACTTGAGCAGTTCCCGTGACTTGCAGTCACAGACACTAAATACTGCTGGTCACAGTGTAGAGATGACAAGGTGCAGTTATTGAACGTATTGTTGCAAGAATGTCTGTGATTATTCTCTCCAACTGCAACAATATGATATATGTCTGCAACTGGGGAAACAGTCCCAGGACACCTGTGCATTCCCACAAGAGTCATTTATATGTGGGGCACTCGGTGGACAAGGCTCTGCAAAGAAAAGATTTATTTGGCTTTTGCACACACACACACACACACACACATATATATATATATGCCTTTTATATATGTATATATATATATATATATATATATATATATATATATATATATATATATATATATATATATATATATATATATATATATTATATATATTTATATATTTATATATATATTTATATATATATTTATATATATATTTATATATATATTTATATATATGTGTGTGTGTGTGTGTGTATATGTATATATATATATATGTATACATATATATATACACACACACATATATATATGTATGTATATATATATATATATATATATATATATATATATATATATATATATATATATATATATATATATATATATATATATATATATATATATATATATACATATATACATATATATATATAAATATATATATACATACACTCTAGAGACAAAGGATGTCTTACTCGACTTAACAGATGCAGTCTGACTGGTCTTGCTCTGGCAGGAGTCTCTGACAGCGGTGACTTTGACAAGAAATTCATTTCCACAGGACACACTGCTGATAGTGCAGGTGCTGTTTGTGCTGTTGCATGTTTTGTTTAGACCCTCCGTTTTGAGCAGTAACTGAAACTAGGTAGTGCTGGGCTTGTGCTGATGTATTCCAGGAAACAGTCAGGTCGTCTGATGCACAGTCAATGACAGCATCCACATTTCCAGGTGGGCAGGGAGCTGGAAAAGGAATGTACAGGGTATTACAGATATTTTGATATCTCAAGCTAGAACCTTCTTGTTTGTTGTCTTACCAGTCTTTAGTGTCATAGCCTGACTCGGTGCACTGGAGCATGCACTGTTCCTCGCTACAACCTGAATGGTGTATTGTGTACCGCATGCAAGGTTTGTGAGGTTACAGGTTAGGCCAACGGCCTCACATGAATCATTGCTTATAGTGCTTTGGGCTGTCACTGTATAGTTTTCTGCCCCACTGCTCGCAATCCAGGACACTGCTGCTTTGTCTGTGCTACAGTCCATCTCTGCACTAATGTTTGTGGGAACACATGGCGCTACACATGACGAACACACAAAATTATATTTATTTATACATCCAATAGACATTAAAACACTATTACTCTGGTAAAGCTCATACTGCCTTTTCCTTTTTACAAGATTTATCTAGTCAAACAAGACAGTTTGTTAATATTATTTTTTACAGGCTGCAGCAAATAGCTGAAACATGTAAACCAGGTATACAAACACTTCAATTTGACTAAAATAAACTATACATTTTGGGGATAAAATTCAATGGTTTGCACACACAATATAAGCATATATGGGCAAATATAAGTGTATATGCAAACCTCATAATTATTATTAGAAATAATGTTTTAAATATAAAATGAACAATAAATACCATACAGACACACAACAAATACACTTTTTCAATTCTTTGTGAATTGAAAAAGTTTATTTAAACTGGATTATACTGCACACACCTTTGCTGCTGTAGAAAATATGCTCCACATCCTCTTACCTGTGGTTTCACTCAGTTGATCTGTAGAGCTTATGGTGCATTGTGCATCTGAAGCAGTGACAGATACAGAGAAGTTTTGTCCACAGGGCAGCCCACTAATAGAGCATGCAGAGGACTGTGAAGAGCATTTGTATGAAACACCAGAGTCAGGGATCAAAGTGGCGTTATAATAATCTGCTCCAGTACTAGTCATCCAGTTCACTGTGACACTGCCAGAAAGACAGTCACGGGATGTAGACACTCCCGTAAGTGGACACAGTCCTGAAAGATATTGAAATAATAGTTTAATCACTTTATCCACAATTGAATGATAAATAAACTATAATATAATTATACATGTGCATAACTTACGCGTGTTTAGGCTTGGATGTGTTAATGCGGTAACGCTACACTGGTTGTTGGTGGCAGTGAGGTTGAGGCTGTAAGACTGTCCACAGCCCAGACCTGATACAGTACAATTGTTCTGTTGAGTAGTGCACAAGGTCTTTGGATTTCCATTAACCACAGATGTGACAGAAAAGTTTGCTCCAGTATTAGCAGTCCAGGACACAATCGCTCCACCTTCCGAGCTGCAATTCACCTGCACTGTGATGTTCTGAGGAGAACATGGCGCTGGAAAAGGGCAGCAGTATTTGAATAATCAAAACTGAACATATCATTATGAGTGTGGTGGAAAAGTTAACATTAATCCTACCTGAAAAGAAAGTAATAACTGTACTCTCAGAGCTGTTATACTGCTCCCCTTTTGCAACAACCCAGGCGTTGTAGACCACATCACAACCCAAGCCGGAGATCAAACAAGAGGTGCTCGTGGGCGCTGCAACACAGTTCATGCTGTTGCCCTGTGTGTCGTTTATGTATGCGATATAACCAACTGCGGAATTGCTCTGATTCCAAGAAATTGTTGCTGCAAGTTGTTCACATTGTACGGTGGCCTGAATGTTGGAGGGCGGACAGGGCTCTGAATAAAAAGTTAATCATATTAATTTAATAGCTGTGTAAAATTTTGATAATTCATAAATTAAGGTGAGTGGCACACCTGTGGTGAGTTGCACAGTGTTAGAGGGGACACCCTGGCTACTGCAGGCCTCGTTATGAGCTGACACGGTCACATTGTAGAGCTTATTGCACTGCAGACTACTCACAGTGCACTGAGTGCTTGTAGTGGTGTTACACATAGAGGGAGCTGCCTGGTCAGTCACTGCTTCTACTGAGTAAGAATTAGCCCCTTTGGCATTATTCCATTGCACCAGAGCACTGCCCACAGTGTAGTTCACATTTACATCTGTGGCTTCACAGGGTTCTAAAGAGACATCAGCATGCTATGTGTTTGTTAAAAGTTTAATTTGGCCCATTTCGTTACATGTTTATACCTGTGTAAAATTTTGATGCCATATGGCCAGTGGTGTTGCAGCTCTCCCCCACCGCTGTTACACTCACGTTGTACTCCTCTCCACAGTGCAGATGGCTGGGCTGGCAGCTGCTGCTGTTGCTGCTGCCACAGATATCACTATGGTTCGATGACTTGAGTTCAGTAACATATGACTGGGAACCATTACTTGGTTGCCAGGATACGGTGGCAGCTTTGGCCTCACAAGCTACAGTCACATTGATGTTAGACGGCTGACAAGGCTCTGTAAAAATGGTTTTGTTTATTTTATGAATTTATAACAGTATTCTTTTAAGATTGATTTTGGAGATACCAGTTCCAGTGGAGCTACCACAAAATAATTTACCTGTAACAAATGTTGTAGAATTGCTAGCTGGCCCAGTGCAGCCTTTATGCACGGCCTGCACAGTGACTTTGTACTCGTGGCCACAGAGCAGCTGCTCGAGGTTACAGGTGGTGCCATTGCTCGTGCAGGTAGAGTTATGGCCATCGCTGGACCAGGCCTTGACAGTGAAGTTGTCCGCTGAACCAGTACTGTTCCAGGTAACCACACCCTTCTTTGTTCCACAGTCCAGATTGGCAGATACAGCACTAGGGGCGCATGGTGCTAAGGGCAAGAGTGGTTCCAGTTAGAAATAGTTTAAGTTACTACAGTGACTTGAGGGTTTTACCATATACCTGTGGTTTTGTCTGTTGTGCTGTTTTTGCTAATACAGATATTAGTATGAGCCACTGATGTAAAAGTACAGTGCATGCCACAGTGCAGATGGTGTAAAGAGCAGCTCGTATGTTGACTTTGGCAGATGGATGTGCTTGAATGTGACCTGGCTGTTACAGAGTTGTTCTGATAAGTGTTAAGTTTTATCCAACTTACTGTGACAGCATTAGCACTACAGTTCAGGCAAACATTGTTCATAATTACTATATGTACTTATTGTTCAATAAATGAAAGATGAAACAATTTTTTGGAGGTCACTATTAAATGTGGGCTACCTTTTGTAATAACTTGTATGACTCATTATAGATACAAAATAAGTAGTAATAACGTAACATCTGTTATTTCAACACAGCTCGCTTTTTTTCCTTTCTTTTCAACACAGTTGTACAATTAAAAAATATATTTTTTAGATTGGTTGGATGTTTTAGTTGCCTGGCAAATCCAGAATGATATCTCTGCACCTTTTATACAGATTGATATCAGTCTGGTCCCCCATGTCCGTCGTTGCGTCTCAAGCTTGGTCATCTTTGTAAAGTATTGAAGTAGTGTGTATTTTGGATCCCAGGCAAGTATTTTAGGGCCATTGCATCAGTGGCATAAATTAGTTTCAATATAATCGTTTATTGCCTATATTTCTATATTTTCTTCAGGAATATATCACATTTTGTCCATGTGACAAGCTCATGTTCAGTAAACATAGTTAAATCACATGCATCTCTTACCAGATTCAATCTGGAGGTTGCCACTTTTGGTAGTATTACAAGTGTCTGTGTAAGCCACTAGTGAAGCAGAATAAAGCTGCCCACAGTGGAGCTTTATCACACAGGTCGTGCTGTTGGAGGTGCAGCTGGCTTTATGTGCCCCTGTCACCAGCACATTGTAGGATGAGGCCCCTTTGCCCTCAGTCCACGAGAACGTGCCATTGTTGCTGCCACAGTCAATATGTCCAGTGAAACTGGTTGGTTCACAAGGCGCTGAAAGATTCAGATTTGTAATTATATTTAGCAAATAAAAAGTTTGGCACATCTCTAACACAATTTACCTGTGCTTATTTGAATAGGCAGACTATAACTTGTGGTGTAGTTTCCCTTGGTTGCTGCTACACTGAAGTTGTAAGTTTCACCACACTGCAGACCATTGTAAGTGTAAGTATTTGTAGGTATTTGGGAATACTTTTCAGGAGCTGCATTACTCCCAATTAATTCTGCTGTTATGGAGTATTCTGTCCCAGGTACACTGCTTTCATCCCATTGTAGGGCCACTGCGTTAGTCTCACAAGTTATATTACCATCCAAATTAGTAGGTGTGCACTGAACTGAGAAAGAGGAAAATAAAAATTAGTGTCACTCAATGTGATGTGACATAAGTAATTACTACCTGATTCCATGCTAGCAGGCGAAGATGTTATAGAGCAGTTTCCGGAGTTGTAGATGGCTGTGACAGAATATGAGTTTCCACAAGGAGGAGAGGAGATTATGCAGGAGTTTACGGTACTGCTCGTGCAATTTGACTTTTCTCCACTCTGATTGTTCTCAATGACTGCTGTGTATGATCCTGTGGCCTGATGATTATCCCAACTGATTTTAACCTGGTTGGTAGTAAAATTTCTCTCTACTGTCACATTTGTCGGAGGACATGATGCTGCAACAGAAAATTGTTCATTTTGTGATTCTGTACATGTAACTTATGAATGACAAACTAAAAATACTTCACTCATTGAGATCATTTGTTGGACTATATGCTACAAGAATGTAAGAGGTTATAGTTTGTGACTGATATTTTATCACAGTTTTAGTGTCATTTTATTACAAAAACTAAAACAATAAGTACTCAAATGATCATGGTACTTGTGACTCACCTGTTTGAAAGCTGGCACTGGTACTGGCTGAGCTTTTGCAAATGGTATTGCTCCCTGTAACACTAACATTGTACGTTTCTCCACATGCCAGATTTTCCAAATCACAGAATGAGTCCGTTGACGTGCAGTTGTATTGTATCCCATTGGAATCCTCTGCAGCGACAATGTAATAAACCACTCCGTTGCTTGGGATCCAGTTCACTGTGGCATCGTCTGGACTGCAGTCATTTGAAATGGATACATTGGTGGGTGAGCAAGGGGCTGTATAAACAAATGGTATCAGTATTGAACAATTTACTAATCATATCATCATATTTAAAGGTGCAGTTTGTAACTCTCTGGAGGTGGCACATCACCTGCATGATTCCATAGAAATAGAAAGTTAAAACCATACTTCAGAAAGTTTTATACCGAACTATACTATACTAAACTAGGTTTTTTAGTGCAATAAACACAAATGGATAAATATGCTTTTATTTTAGTCTATTTTTTGGTTAAAAAAACAAAAACATACATACTATGGCTTTAAATAATAGAAGCACTTATACACACCAGTCATAGTCACTCCCAATGCTTCCTGGGTGGTGCAGTTCTCATTAGATGCAGTGACCTTCACAGAGAAATGCTCCCCACAAGAGACATTGTCCACTGTACAACTGGTGTTTTGAGTAGTGCAGTAATAATTGCCATTGTTTCCTAGGATTGTAGCTGTGTAAGACTGTGCTCCAGCAGCAGCATCCCAGGTGGTTGTCAGCTTATCCGGCGTGCAGTCTGTTGAGAATTTAATGTTCTGTGGCAAACATGGAGCTAGGAAAAGGGGGCAAAGATATTAAGTTATTCATCAACTACTGTATATTTAGTCCATATAGTGAGTACTGATAATAGTTGTTTTATTTTACTGCATATGCACTCAGAGGAGGATAATGTTTTTAACAGGGTTTATTATAGGCTTTGGGTTTATGTATTTAAAGTTTTAAACAAGTATATTAATATGTGTATGTAGTAACATTAGTCTAAAATGTTTAAGTATCTTACTCACCGGTTTGGATCATTTTTGGTTCTGAAAATTCAGTGCTGCATTCAGTGGTGATGGCCTGCACTGTGAAGTTGTAAGTCTCTCCACAGCCCACATTAGTGAAGGAACATATGGGATCTCTAGTTATGCACGGTTTAGCCTGGCCATTCATGGCAATAGCGTTAGCCCTATAGTATGAAGTATGGTTTGTTGATGACCATTTGAATGTGATTGTATTGCCGGAACAGGTGTATTCAATGACTGGATTCGCCGGGGCGCAGGGGACTGTAAACAAACAAAAAGTTCAAGAGAAGGATGAGTTTGAGAGACATATTAGTGGTCATTATTTGTCATGTTGTTCTTTGTGTCTCCTTCCACTCTGCAGACAGACACTTAAGTAAAAGTATAGGTACAGAGCCAAAAAGTTACTCAAGTAAAAGTATCTAAAAAATCAACTTAATTATAAATTATAAACCATTGAAAATTGAAAATGTGTGGACTAGGGATTTGGATGCAGTTATGGAGAATGAATGACTGGAAAAGAATATGGAACACAATTACTTACTCATTTTATTGTTTTTGTCCTGTTTATTTATTTATTTTATTTATTTATTTAGTTTTTTGTTATTATGTAAACAATAAAAATTTGATCACAAAAAAAACAAAATAAAAAATCAACATAAATAACTATATTCAAGTAAAAAGTAAAAATATTTCACACAGATTTTGATTAAATGTTATTAATTTGTAATTTTAAAAAGTGTTAAATGTAGTTATATTGATATTATACACATTTTGGTCAACAGTAGCAATACAAATCAATTTCTTAATTTTTCTTGTGAATTTTGTGTATTTACTTTTGTTTGCTCAGAGCTGAAATTTGACCTCGAAAACTTTAGTCAGGATGTTACCACAAACATGGTAAAAAATAGCCCTTCAAATCATACAAAAAATACTGATTACTTTTCTGTCGAGTTAAAAAAATTTAGTGAAATAGAAAGAACAGATACCAGCTCTCAAATGTAGTGAAGTAAAAGTAAAAAGTCCACTGTAAAATCTACTTAAGTAAAGTACAGATACCTAAAAATACTACTTAAGTACAGTATTTACTACTTTTACTTTGTTATCTTCCACCAACTGCAGACAGATACCGATTGACCTTTGAGATAATCTAGGTATTAGTGGTTAGAGAGCTTCAGGCTGACTGGTGTTGTGTGGCGGATTCGGCCAGTGAGAAAAGAGAAGAGCAAGTTACATAGTTACTTGAGCTTATGAAGTAATATTTGACGCTGAACCTTAGTAGTGTGAGTATATGTATGTACATGATTGGACAATCAGTGTGCTAATACTTGTTATATTTTGGTGACAAATAAACAATGTTTTAGTGCTTTTGTAAACAATGTATAAATAAGAAAATGTCCCCACTCCAAAAGAATGCAAGTTGTCCGAACAGTGACTTTCAGAATTCATTTTTAAAACATAAGATAGGGTTCACACATTTAATTAATTAATTTGTTTGTTTGTTCTCCAACAGTATTGTATTGTAACACAACACAAATGAGTGAACACTGCACGGATATGGTCACATTTTTATATATTGCTTTCCCACTTTCAAGACAGTCAAAGCGCTTTACATAAAGGAACCACTCACCCATTCACACACATTCACTCAACAATGTACGCAGACACTGGATGATCAAAGCAATAAGACATCTCTCAATTGTGGCATACTAAGGGACCCTAAGACGTTAAAAATGACTCTGAAAACACTTCTACAATAGATAGTCCCATGCCTGACAGTACTGTGATTGTGAAGTGGTGTTTGGGTAAAACTTTACCTGTGTCAAAAGTTTTGCTGTCGGTGAAAGAGTTCTGGCAGTCATTCAATTTGCTCATGACGCTGACAGTGTACGTCTCTCCACATTTGAGTGTCGTAATGTCACAGCTGGTGCCTGATGATGTACAGTTCAGGCTTACTCCACTGCCATCCATGACTTTGGCTACATAGGAGGTGGCCCCAGACACTTGATCCCATGTCACCTTAACTGTGGCTGTGGTGCAGCTGTAGTCATGCGTGACTGTTGTGACGGGATTTATGTCTGCATGGGAGTGGGAGACAATCAGATGGATGGTTTATGATTACGGTCTGAAATGTGGTCTTTAGTTACATTGTCATTATTGTTAAATAAATTTTACTAAATTGCGTTTTATCATAGCAAACATTTTACTTCTAATTAATTACACAAAAGAAAATACTACTACTACTACTACTAATAATAATATGCTTCCTTTAGTTGAAATATTCAGAAACACTAGCCACCTTTTGAAGATAATAATATGAAGGTCTGGGGAAAAGTACTCACTTGAAGTCATATATGACACCTTGTTGGCCTCTCCGGATTCTGAGAATGCATTGAGACACGAGACACTCATAGTGTAGTTTGAACATGGTTCTAAATCCCCAATTAACTTTGTGGTGGATGTCACTTCGAACTCTCTGTTGTGGCTGCCATCACCATTAATGGCAGTCACTTTGTACAATATAACTCCAGTCTGAGGTGTCCATGAGAGATTGACTGTTCTCTCTTGTGTGGGTGTAATGGTCACATTCCCTGGAGGTGGGATCACTGTGGGCAGAAAACATGGTTGTTAACTGTTCTACTAGAATGTAAATGTTTTAGGTGACCTTTATTCTAGATTAGATTCACAAAATTGAGTGGATTGAAATTCTTCATAGGGCTGGATGATACAACAATTGGCGCCAAATATTGCCTTTCATGCTACATGAAGTTTCCACATTGTATAGTACTGAGAACAAAAGAAGCTACATGAGCTAGGAGAGCATGACAACAACAACAACAACAACAACAACAACAACAACAACAACAACAACAACAACAACAACAACAACAACAACAACAACAACAACAACAACAATAATAGCATCTTCTATCCAAATGTTTTTGATTATAGTTTTTGGGGTAATTTCACACATTATTACTTAAGCAACAATACATATAAATGTAGCTTTTCCTGGTTATCCAACTCAAAGTATCTGAGCTTTTTTAACATCTATGCCATTCTAATTCATAGCTTTTGTTTTTGGTAGCTGTATAAGAAAACATCATCTTTATCACATTATTTATCTAAAAGGAAAGCTCCTTATATATACAGGACAGTATACAGAAATGTCTCATTGTAGACTTACATGTTAAGATGGACTTTGTTGTTCCTTTGGCACTATCCCCAGCACTGTTGGAGGCTATGATGTAGCAGTTGTATGTAGTAGAGGGGGCAAGCTGCGTCACTTCTCCAGATAAACCAGAGAAAACTTTTGGAAATGTATTATTTGAAGAAGACCCACAGTGCACAGTGTAGTTTTCCGCTCCAAAGACACTGGCCCATTGAAAATAGATGGACGAACTGGAGCTAGCTGTAGCGGACATGTTCTTAACAGTGTCAGGTACTGCGGAAGATCATATGTCAGTAATTATATTCACAGGGTTCCCTCAAGAAAACACTGGATAGATCAAGATAAATATGGCAATGTATAGTTATAGTGTGAATGATATAGGCAAACAGTCAATTTGCAGTTTCTCAAGTAAGCAGTGTTTTAGATTCCATCTGTCAGAAATGTACGGCCAATTAATTAATTCCTGAAGCCACAGATACAATTTGTTTACAACCAAATCAAATCAGTTTTGTGTTGCTTTTCACACATCTTAATTGAAAGAACTTTTTCACCATAATATTCAACCATACAAATAATTCAGTCATGCAAATATCATGAAGTCCTTCTGTAGATGGTATCTGTACCTGTCATGCTGTAGGATTTGCAAGTGCTATTCTTAGTCAAGATCTTCATTACATCGAGTGTAATTTCATAACGATGTCCTGGTCTCAAACCAAAGACCTGTTTTGATGTGGCGGGACTGTTCACAGATGCACTCACTGGTGCGATGTTGGTAGAGTTAATTGCTTTCACGACCAACTGATAATTGGTGGCCCCAGAGACGGCATCCCAGCTTATGATTAGTGATGATGCTGTTGTAGAGTTCACTGATGTTATGCTACATCCTGAAAAACACAATCAATTCAAATGTAAAGTGGATTGTAATTATGAAGACCTGATTGGCTTTCTTCAACAAACTGACAATAAACATCATGATACAAAAATGAAAGCTTCCAAATTATTGTGAAAGCCAATAGGGTAATAAAATATATACTCACCAGCAGCACTGCGTATCTATGAAAAATGAAAAAAATAAAAAATAAAGATAAAGATAAAAAAAAAAAGGTTAATTAATGTTTCAAATACAAAATTATGCAAAATGTAACACACTCTTTATTTTACCTGTATGAGAGACACTATGATGGCTGTTAAATAAAGCGTCCACATTTTTGTATGAATCATTATAACTTCTTCAGTGTAGTATAATATCCATCCATTAGTTGTGTCCAAAAATGTTCTTCTGAGATTTCCAGAGGTGGAGAGCTATACATCTACTTCATGGGAACCAATCAGAATGGTCTAAAGGAGGACAGGTGAATGCCTGTGGGCCCCTGTCATCAAGACAAGAAAACAAAATGTGGCTAGTTAGCTGGAGGTGGGGGCACTCCCACCCCCTTCTCATCTCGATACTGTGCACTTCCTCTTGTGCAGGAAAATGTTTTCCCGAACGAAGACTTGCATCATAGACTTGACAATGTTACAATTCAAACAATAACATTTATATGTATCAGTAATAAACCAATTGGTCATATGAATATTGAGTCTAATGGCCATTTATGAAATGTGCTGCAGTGTTAAGGTAATGTGATCTGTTTTACTTGAGACACAAGTGAAGTCCCCTTCTACATTATTCCTGGACTGATGTCATTTCTCAAAGCTTTTCATATATATACATTTATACTTGATCCTCTGAGATTGTACCAACTCTCTCTGCTTTATTTAACTTATTGTATCTATTTGTTTGTTTATTTGCAGCTTTCCATCTATATTTAATTTCAAGAACTTTGTTGAATACACTATTTTAGTACTACTAATTTTTATACAGCACTTTATATACATTTTTTTTGTTTTCAAAAATAATGTATTTGATTTTGTTCAAATTTACTGATGATTTATTAATATTTCTTTAGAATTGCAAGTTCACTTTCAGCTGTATTCAAGAGCTGGTCATGATCTTGCCCAGAGAAATATAAGCTAGTGTCATCAGTAATTAAAAGGCTATGTAGGTTTTTTTTTAAAACCTTGCAAATGTCATTTATGAAGATCATAAATAATTTGGGTTCCATTACAGATCCTTAGGGAACACTGTGTGTAATATTTTTCTTTTCAGAATGTACATTATTTATTTATCTGCTGATTTCTATCAATTAAGTAACATTTAATCCAATCATGAGCAGTACCCTAAGACCTCTCCAATTCATTCAAAAGCAATGTGTGGTCTGTTGTGCCAAAAGCCTCACTTAAGTCTATGAAAACATCAACAGTGTAGTCTTTATTATCAGATGCTGTTGATATCGAAGTGGATATATGAAGTGAACCTATTAGATCTAAAACCACATTGATGTTCACTTAACAGATGGTTCTTATTTATGAAGTCTTTTCACAAATATTTTTTTCAAGGATTTTGGAATATTGTGGTGGTAATGAGATTGGCCTATAATTAGTAAACTGATGTTTGTCTCCTCTTTTAAAGATGTGTATAACTTTTGCTGTTTTCATTTTAGTCAGAAAAATATATATCTATATACCAGGGCTGTGTCCCACAAAGTGGGGTAGCCTAGACAGGGCACACACTCCCATTTCCCTCCCTCCTTCCCCTCCCCAAACCCTCCCTCCTCGCGACTCTCCATCTCCCCCATCTGCACCAGCGTCCCCGTCCCTAGTCAGAAAAATACCAGTTCAAAATGACATATGTCAATGGGACAACTATATATTTAATAATTTCTTTTACTGAGATATCTATATTGAAACAATCTGTGAACCACTTATTCTTGAAAGTACTTAGTTTGTTTACTTATTTATTCAATATTTTACCAGGTAAGTCAACTGAGACTTCTCATTTGCAATGGTGACCTGACCAAGAGGCAGCACTTACAATTTCAATGATTTCATTTTTGTATACACATGTATGACATTTTTATTTTTATTTTTTGGGATAATTCTTTCATCTTATCCATCAGTATTCAATGGTTTCATTGGCAAAGGTAGGTCCAAAATTTACAAAGAAATTATTAAATAATTGATTACATCCTCAGTTTTGGTTATAGTTTGTTAATAATAGTTTGTTAATAATTTGGATATCCCTTATTAGACCGTTAAACACTTCCCAACTTCCTTGGATGTTGTTCTTGTGCTGTTCTAATAGGTTACAATAGTTTTTTGTGTGTGTTTTTTTTTTTATTACATTATTTTTGTATATTTTATATGTGTCCAGTTTTTATAGTTCTAAGTTTCATGTATATTCTACATAGGTGATTTTTCTTTTTACAGACTATAACATTTATAATCCATGGTTTTGCCTGTCTAGATGTGTATTTGATGTAATGTTTCCTAATTGAACAGTGCTTGACATATAAGTTCAATAGGTTTTTCAAGAAGGCTTCATCTCATCTGCATCTACAGAGACACAGACCTCATCCCTGGTTTGTGGTCACAGGTCATCTGTCTCTACAGAGACATAGACCTCATCCCCACATAAACGCAGCATTGAATATGATATAGCCTTTATTGCACAATAAAATATTCCTCCATTATGGGTTATTATTGTACTTGGTAACCTTATATCCTACCTGTTTACAAACAAACCACTCCTGTGTCAAATGTGTATTTTGAATATTCAGTGGATTAAGAGATTTTATTTGGTCAAGTATTCTTCTTCTGACAGGTATTTTGGACAGTCATTTTATTATTTTTGGGCAAAGCACTTTTACGCTGGTTGACCTCCTGTGAACTTGCATTTGGCAGTCCGGATATTTTCTATCCTAAAACATTTGGTTTGGGGCTCTCCATGGCGTGCACAGTGTTATGCATATCTTGCGATCACTTGCTGCGAGTAAAGAGTGTTCTAGTGTTGTTCTTAACAATAGCTCTAATAACATGAGCTGTGTGCATGTGTACTGTTGTCCTGTATATCTTTATGATAAACACAGTCTTACTTCATGATTAATGTGGCACACAGATGATAATGGCTTACAATAATGAAAACGCACATTCATCTAAACTATGTCTTTACATATTATGTATTTTATTGTATTATGTCAATTTAAGTAATCACAGACAGGCATAGTATCATCCACAGGGCAGTGAACAAACCCAGGTTAATATGGAGATATGTGCTGCTCCACCTGCAAACCCATGGAGGTCCTCTACTTAAGGGTGTTACTTTCTTATTGTACCACTGTTATAATATGGACTCATATACAAGTCAACAAGTTTAGAAAAGCAACTATGAATTTGCCACATTTATATGAAAACACATTTTTGCTGTGTAGCAGCTTTTTACACTTAAAACATTGATCATTAACACCAGTTTCAAGTTTAATTTTGAACAGAATAATCATATACGGGTACTTGATGGAATGTTTATCATTGGTTGAACGAGGCTTTTGCCTTCACTCCATGCAAATGATGTTGAAGAAAATTCACTGTAAAACAAAGAAGACCTAAGGACAACTGTCTTTACTCAAGCCTTTAGTTATTTTCTTCTTATACTATATATTTTCTTTGCTGTAGCTACAATCTGTAAAATCAGTAATAGATAACAAGACATGTTTCTACTTTTGACATATTAAACACTTACCAGTTGTTTCTAACGTTTTACATCAGGCATCACTAAAGAAAGAGAGAGATTTTAGTAAGTTAACAGGGAATGCATTACTGAATAGTGTAGCACTGGGAGGGAGAAAACTTACACATATTGGGATTTCCAGGGCAGGGAACTGGAAAATACACATTTAAAATACAATTATTTAACTCTGATTAGTGCCCTGTCATTGTTATGCTCAAATATTCACCCTTACCTGAGTATGTCCTCTCTTGGCAGAAGTCAGTTTTGGTGCCATCATGGAGCACAGGGGCTACCAGTACTGTGTAGACATTTCCACATGCGCCCTCCATTACATCACAGTACCGGACTCCAGGAGCGGCCTCACACTTTAGATTGACCATTTGGCCCGTTAATTCAACAGTGTGGTTGTAAATGTGTGGGCCCAGAGACCTCCAGTATACCCTTAACTGAAACGTGTCTGGTTTACGATAAAGCTTGATATTTGTTGGACAGCAGGGACCTGTAAAATATGATACATGGTCAATAGCTCAAAAAACACATGTTGAATTATAATACTTGAATACATCTTTCATTAAACAAACAGTTAAATCAAAGAGGTTTGTTTTTTGATGTGAAAATGACTCACTTGATGAGAAGCCATTATAGTTGCACTCGGACTTGTGTCCTGTACTGCTGATGGCTTCCATGCTGATGGTATAGTTGGTGCCACAGGTGATGCAGCCCATTAGGCAGCTGTTGTCCACAGTGTGGCACTTGGCCTCTCCTCGCCGTGATGTTAAACTGGTGATGAACGAGCTGGCGCCAGTCGCATGACTCCAGCTCACATTGGTCATAGCCTGAGTCACTTGTTTCACCACAACATTCTGAGGACAGCACGGACCTGCACACAGTTTATGAGCAGTGGTGATAGTCTTCTTTGAGATAGGTGTTGTTATTATTCTCATGTATTCTAAGACATACCTGTTTCCAATATTTCCTCATAACCAGGAAGACTTCTTCCTCCATCATTTGACCAGGCCACTCCCATGACCTCAAAAACAGTCCCACAGGGCATGCCTGTCAGCTCACAGGAGCTCTCTGTGCTTATACAAACATAGGACTGAGTTGTTCCCGAGGCAGAGGCAGTAATGTTGTATGTTGTGCCTGCTTTGTTGGGGCTGCTGAAGTGCACTTTATATGTGTCTGCATTCACTTGTGTAATATTAATGATCTCAGGAGCACAGGGAGCTGCAACAGAATGCACAATCATAAATATCATTGTGTATTCAAGCTTTATTAAGTGTTGTTAAATTAGGTTTGTTTTCTTTGTACCTGTTACTTGTGTGTGTGCTTTGCAGGTTTTGTTGCATCCTCTTACTTCACTGCATGGTGTTACCTTGATAGAGTATATGGTGTCGCAGTTCAAGTCGGACAGGGCACAAATGGTCTCAGTGTCGTTACAGTGGATGATGTCCTCAGTCTCTTCTGCAGTGACCTCATACAGCTCAGCTCCACTCACTTCTGACCACTCAATCTCCACAGTCTCAGAGGAAACTAGTGTGATGTTTATTCTGTCTGGACAACAAGGGACTGGAGGAAAAGATAAACACTGTAATTTAGCTTTTTTTAAAAACTTGTTTTGCCATGTTTTTTTTGTATTTGAAGTAGAATGTGGTATTATATGGCAAAGATACAATATGCAATTCGGAATATCGTGATATGCACATGCACTGCAGCTCTCAGTTACAGACCCATATTGTGGCTAATTGCTACCGCTAGAGCCTGGAGCAACTTAAACTGACTGTGGAGGCAAAGACATGAGGAGTAGTAGAACTTATAGCTGTAACAATGTCTGTGTAATCCCTCAGTTGTCCAGGTCTGATCCATAGTAAAAAGCCAACATTAAATCTGTGAAATGGACAACTTTTTGTCTAGTTGACAGATTTAACTTGGGCTTTTTATTATAGCTGTAACTTAAATAGCCCAAAACAATATCGACCTGCCTAGTCATATCACTGACAGCACCTTGTTGATTCCAAGTGATTGTTACAAAATGCACCGTGATATTATTTAATTTGTCATATTGAACACAGTTGTTTGTAAGCTGACTAAGGCTCATACTTGTGGTGTAGTTGACCAGTTCAAACGCAGGGCTGCCACCAGCTGAGTTGTAGGGAACCACGATGGTGAAGAAGGAGTGGCCACAGGTGCACTCGAATGAGCACCTGGTCTCAGTGGTGTTACACGTCTTCTCATTGCCATCATTTCCTTTCACAAAAACCATGTAATAGTCCACCATTTCAACTTTGTCCCACATAACAGAGCAGTTCCCAGGATCATTCTCCTCTATCCTGGTGTTATTGGGAGGACAGGGGTCTACAAAGACAGACAATATTTGGAATATTTATAATAGTTTTACCAGTAAAGAGTTCTATACAAGACACAAGGCGCTGGATTCACTCATAGTCATTATTCATTCACTCTACACTTGGTGGTAAGCTACTAAGCCACAGGTGCCCTGCAGTAGAGTGATGGAAGTGAGGTTTCCAATCTGCACCATTGGCCCCTCTGACAACCACCAATCACTTACTCAAACATTACATTCATACTAAGCAAGGTGTTTGAAGTGTATTGCCTATAGGGAGCACCGACTGGATACTGGCATTCAATATTGGCGCTGATACTGAGAAATTTGCTGGATTGCATATCGGCTTCCAAATATCCGTTCAGCCAATGTTCTAATTGGACATATAAATCAGCCCAGACAGTCTCATAATGTTTGAATTTGTATTTATACAAAGTTGTCTCTAGTTACTTGAAAGATAACAGCTACATAAAGCATCTGGATCTGTTTTGTCTTATTGTATTTTGATTTCAATCTTTTCAGTCTCTGCACCGGTCTCTGTTGATATCTGGTATAGGGCAAGTACTTGAAGCACTAAATCAGTATCAGACCTGAAAAAGCTGGATTGGTCCATCACTACTTGCCTAAAAGCACAGCATCCAATTCAGAATTTGCTCTGAGCTGGAAATGATCCTCCAACTTGAATGCATTTTTATACATATTATACAGCTAATATGTTGTGAGATACCCACAGGTGAGATATAGCGCTGGGTTTGATGGTACACTGGGTCCGGCTTCGTTGTAGGCTGTCACTGAAAGGGTTTGGTTCTGACCACACTCCACCGGCCCAATAAAGCAGGAGTTGTCATTTGACACGTTGCATGTTTGGTTGTTAGTGGTCCGGACAGTGTAGGTCATAGCGCCTATTACCGATTCCCAGAAGATCAGTGCAGTTGACCGGCCCTGGTTGATCTGAACATCAAGTATATCAGGGGTGGCTGGACCTGAGCACAGAATAAAAGTAAAGGATCAATGATGTTTTGAGATTGTGTGTTAACAATAATGTGTGTTACGTGTGATCTGGCTGAATGTTTGGTCATCTCCAGGACGGCTCATATCATCCAGAGCTTGTGCCTTAATGGTGTAATTAGTTCCTGGTTGGAGATTATTCAGCTCCAGTACTGTTTCATTGGTGTCGATGTTGAGGCGGACAGTGGAGCCTTCTTGGATGATTACAAATGTGTAGAGATCAGCATGGTCCACTGGCTCCCATGTGGCCACAATTGAGGTGCTGGTCGGAGATGTGGTATTCAAGTCAGGTGCCACAATCACTGCACAAAGAAAAGGAAAAAAACAAAAAACAAAAAAAACAAAAAACAATTCAGAATCCAATTGGTGTAACTTAGTTTGTAGTTAGTTTATTTTTTTATTTATTTTTTTGTATAGTATCTATCTGATTATGTTACACTGAGATATCCTTCGGGATTTGCGTCAACCTAGTTCTCATGCTATCTCTTTTCATAATATCAGAATAGTACAGTACAGGTCATAGATCAAGTTTCCACCCTTGTATGTTTGCGGCATAGAGGAGAGACGAAGTGACAATAGGTAGTGAAACAAAAAGCCGTTATGGCCGCCAGAATGAGATAACTATTCCCATATAGGCCATCTCACACGCTAGTTTTCACAGTTTTTACACAGATTTTATTTTAAGTAAACTGCACTTGATGTATTGTGTCCACTGTTCAGACAAGTTTAAGTCCTGCCACATTCCATGGAAAAATATGTGGTAGTAATTAGTATAATATATAAGTGTTTATACCTGTTCTCTGGTCAGTTGGATAAGAAGGTTGGCTCCGCCCCCCTGCATTCCCGGACATGATGCTAATCTCGTACTCTGTGTAAGGTTGGAGACCCTCTATGGTGCCCGGGGAGCCCATCACCTGAGCCTCCGAGAAGAAAGTACCAATTTTGGACTCTGCTCTAATGACATAAAACGTCGCCCCAATGACCTCCGTGAACTCCACTGTGATGCTTTCACTGGATTTAGAATAGGTCATACTAATAACAGGAATTTCAGGAGCTGCAAAAAAAGTTTAAAAAAAATTAATTAAATTACCTATACAAATCTAGAATGTGGGAAGTTGTCAAAAGCACTTTTATTCAAAACACGATTGATCAGAAAGGTGGAAACGACCTGTTACAGCATCAGTTTCCGCACTGGCGAGGACAGTCATCTGGTCATCCATGGCCTCTATCTGCACTTTGTACTGTGTGTTTGGGGTGAGAGAAATGATAGAGCCCAGGGCGGTGATCTGGCCAAACTGAACAAAGACTTGCCCTTGGGGGGAGTTCTTTGGTGTTGCCTTGAGTTTATAGAAGCTGGTACCAGGGAACTGAGTCCACTCCATCGTCAGGGATTTAGAAGTAGTCGTATAAACTGACAGTGTGATATCTGGAAAAAAAGAAGTCAGATGTACAAAATGTTATATGCATAGAAACTGCTGTATAATGCAAAGTGTAAAGAGTATCAAGAGTGTCCAGAACCCAATCCTGCTCAATAACCAACAAAATATAAATAATTTCTCATTAATTTGATTTAAAAGCACACAATGTTAGAGAATAAAGCAATTATGATATAACTTTGGTCATTAACGACAGTTTACAATAAAACTAAAATGTTTTGCACAATGCTACCAGAGATATGTGCATTTTTCTTACCATTTTGCGCGGCACAAATCTGAAACAAGAAAACATACCCTGGTCATTAAAATAATAGAGAATACTTTGAATTACAGGACGTAAAGACTTCTGGAAAAGGGGAAAGTCCAGTAGACATATACATTGTTTCCTGAGGCTAATTGCCCACAGGATCAGGTTCACAGAAAATGACTGGCAGTCGGCTGCACATTACTTTCACTCATCACAGATTTGAGAACTGTGCTGTGCTGGTATTTCTTTCAGGTTGGGATGTATCTGTCCATTGATGAAGGATTCAGCATTCCAAATGTGCTTGGTAAAGTTATAACTATATACAATGTTGCTTGTCTTTTTCAGTTGGTATCACTTTAATTAAAACAATATTGTATTACAACCAAGCATATTTTGGAAAAAGTAAATTATTTCTTACCTCCACAATCATCACTAAAACCAAAAGCCGTAGCATTGATACTTGTGTTGTCCCCATGTCTCTCCGCTCCACTGCCTTAAGGCTAGTTGTTATTCGTCAGTGTGTTGAGTAAAAATGACTTGAGGGGAGCAACTTTGGCTTAAATTGAACTTGTTCCTTCTCTCTCTCTTTCCCTCCTGTCCTCCAGATAAACCCACAGGTGAGGTATTGTTTGAGAAAATACCTAAGAGCCCAAATGCTGTAACTCCTCCCCTTAGGGCGTTATAGGTAGCCCATCAAAGAGAGATTACTGTGTAGATGAAGTCATTAAAGTTAAATATTTTATTCTTGTTATGTTTCATCTTTACATTTTCATATACCAAATCTTTAAAATTCTTTAGGATATTTTATTTATACATGTTCAGTAAATATTCCTCAAAAAGAACATTAGCGGCATAATAGTTGAGAAACATGCAGACTCACTTTACACTGAATACAAAGAGTGACCCATTTTGAGATGGGAGTTACTGGCAACATCTTTCACAGCCCATTTAGGTTTTTGTGAATTTGATATCTCTTGAGTGCAGCACCATTGTGATAAGGTAGATGAAACTATTTTATGAGATTTATAGATGTCCTAAGGTCATCCTGGAAAATGTTTATATAATCACTTTTTGTTTTTGAATTATGGATCTATTTCAATCTGTAAAAAGTTTGAAACATATGTAGAATATTATATAGACTGTTCCAGGTTAGTTGCATAAAACTGAAATGCTGTTTCCCTGTGTTTAGTCTTGACTCTGGAGGCCGGTCCCTGAAGTCCTCAGAAACATTAATATTTTGAAACTATGAAAACACATAATTTTTGCTTTTCAAAATCACAAACACTATAAACATAATCCACAATAGAACCAACTTGGGTGTCCGTAAATAGCAATAGGTTGGTAAGGACTGATGTCTGAGACTTGACAAGGTTCAAACACAGCTAAACTTTCAGAATAATCCAGTTTCAAAACACTTGAGGAATAATGATTTATGTTGTTTTGGTTAATGGGATCTTGTTGGTGGAAGGGGGCACCTATTGCTAGTTGCTTTTGCATTGTTGCTAAAATTTTCTTCAGTTTTATCCTGGACATATTTAATTTTTGTTCCCACATTCCCCCAAAGACAAATTTTAGCACTGTACATTCGATAACAACAGGTACCTGGAGGGACTTTATCTCTCAGCTGGGTCCCACTTAGACTGCTGCCCTGGCCCTGGATAATCAGAAGAAAATGAATAGATAGATGGCTCTGATAGTAGCTGGATGCTGTGCCTTTGACTGACATCTGACTATCTGTTGACTGAATTACTCCCTGAATGTCATTTCATTTCGTTTCAGAACTCATGAATTTTCATTGGCCCTCATATCCTCACATCCACTCACTAGGAAGAAGACCTAAATTCTCTAAGTCAGGTACGTCTTTGGAGAGGATGGAGAGGAAATAAAGGTTTAGGTGGAGACATGCAGATCCTGGTCAGAGCTGGACATAATGATTTGATACCATACATCTGAATGCATAAACTGGTTATTTGAGAGAAAAAATAAAAATAAAATAAATAATATAATATAATTTTTCCCCTTTAATAATTAAATAAATTATTGTAGCACATGATTGAAAGGACTATTAGCATACTATAGACAGTAATTTAGTGATTAAATAAGGTAACAATTACATACTGTTTTCATTTCTTTGTGTCTAGTGTATTGTCTTACATGTACACACCCATTCTCAACACTGGGGCAGTTCAGACTCTAACCTTTACCTGTTTTTACGAATCCCTGGACATTGGGAGAAGATGATTGTGAGTGAACAGGCCTGTGGATAGAATCTGCAACCATCTTGCTGGAAGGCATGAACTTTGTCTTCACCCTCAAATAACCCTGGTTATGTAGTGTATGCAAATCTAGTGGTGTCACTTGGTGTCAGTCTAATACTACTCTTGTTTTGCATACAAAGTAGGCCACTTTCTATGTCCTGAGATTTTCCCACAAAAAATATCATGCCTCCAGACATTTTGAATTCTTTGAGTACAGTGTCTTTTTCACGGGTTTCAACTTTGCATCTGGACACTGAATATTGTCAGCAGTGGTTCTAAAAGTGGTGATGCTCAGGGCTTTCTTAAGTTTTGTCTTAATTCATTGACTATTTTTTAATGAGACACAATCTTCTTTTTGTGTACAGGATAATATGTAAAGGTTGTAGTAAAGACTGGATGAGATGATGGTTGACATTTAGATGGGTTGTTCAAGAATGCTGTTTGGCAATATCTATCCCGATACCACTTTAGAACAAACAAAGCAACCAGATATGACAAAACAAAAAAGCAAAGCCAGGAACAGAAACTCAGTAAGAAGACACTAGCACCCACAGGCGAGCGGTGATGGTCATATTGGAGGAATCAGGTGAGCTTTTTAGCTATAAGGATTAAAGTTGATACTTGCTGGAACAGTAGAACTAAAGCACAAAAGAGATTTTCCTGAAATGTAAAATAACACCAGTCTGATCCAGTAACATCCGATCTAACTGTATTTACACTGTTTTATCTTGGACAGGCTTATGTCACTGTAGAATGAGTAAATATAGGGTTTAGTGACAAATAACAAAGTTTGTTATATGTAAATGATCAGATACCAAAATCACATAAGGATATCTGCTTATTTTCACTAAGAGGTGAAAAATGAAATGCTAATTTTTACTTGTATGAGGATCGTTAGTGTATCAAAACAATAAGATAAAAGCAAGATAAAAGATATGAAAAAAAAAAACAACTGGTGACTTTAATAATCAGTTGGGGGATGTAGGATGTCTTGGTCCATGAAGACTCTCCACATGAAGAAAATGTATTAAAATTATCCCTCCATTACATAAAAAAATGTCCATTATGCACTATCATGTATTTTTAAATACTTTGTTTTTGTTGAGTTCTTGTTTTTGTTGCTTTCTGCCCCTGTACAACGTTTTTGTCTTGCTTTGGCCAAGTCAGCTGACAGACTTTTAGCCATATGGTCAGTGGTCTTCTTCATGCTGCGGGCCACCTCAATTGCCTTGTCAAGAGTGCGATGGATGTCTTCTTCCTAGTCACCAAGAGATGCACACTCTCTTGTTAATACAGAGATGTTTTAAACTTTTATTATAGAGTATGCTACCTTGTTTTGACTGTGCTTGCTTCTTCTGCCTCCTAACTTTGAGGGTGCAGACAGAGGAGACATTGTGTGCTGGAAGAAGACATTGCTGGGCAGGAGGGCAGTGTCTGATTGAGTGGATCTCTTACAGTCATAGGTTGCTGGCTGTAGTAGATACTCCCTCAATTTATAACTGTCAAATTATTACACATTGTAAAAAAAAAACAAAAAAAATGAGTAGTAGTACTGTAGTGATGCTTCAGGACAAGTTACCTTGCAGGCAGGCTGCTGGAGGAACCATAGTTAACTTGGAGAAGTGGTTTGTGGACAGGTGTGGAGTAAATTGGAGACCATCTTTCTGCAAATCCTGTTGAGCATAAAATGTGTGATACTTATATTGTTCAGTAACAGCAATACGACTTTTTTTAAACTTTGATTTGGAGTAAAATGTATAAAATATGTTTTATTTGATTTCACCCAGAATACATTTACATATAGAAAATAAATGCTGCTTTCATACCTCTACTTGATAGCCCTGCTCCTGGTGAGTGAAGCCCTGAATCAAGATGTAGAAAATCACTGCCTCTTCTGCCCTCTGTGAGTGAATGATCAAACTGCATGTCTGAGGCAGTTGTGTCTTCAGTGTCTGTTGAAAAAAATACATGCATTCAACCGAGTGTTGATGTGCTTGTATTAAAAATGGACAAGTAAATTGTACCTTTGCTTCTGCCAGGATCTATGCATGAAGACATCCATTTTAACTTAACTGGATTTGGGGAAGAATTGCCCAGGGTTAGTCCAGGAGTGGGCGACTTTAATGGGCTGTAGAGAAAATACATTTGGCACTATAGGTCAACCAAATGAAATTTTCAGTATATCAGAATGTGACAGATATGCACCTGTTTGCAGTTGACCTTTGGTGGCTCCTCGATCTTGACTTTGAACGCTCGTATCTGTATTTTGAGGTGAGGTAGTCAAGCTTGTCAGCGAGGTATGGCAGCTGAATGAGGCCTTCGTTCATGTCTTTCTTTAGTTTGGATATTTCTAATTGTAATGCTAGTATGGCCTCACTACCCATTCAGAGAAATAACAGAAAGTGCAATCACTAAATTGTTTGTTGCTGCAATATAACATACTGAGAGCCAAAGACTCACTTGTTACAGGAACAGGAATACACTGGACCTTCCTGTGTGTTCATTCTACCCAGAATAGGTTCTGACATGTGGTGGTTCTTGGTACCTACAGTGTCCGCAAAGGTCAGTTTTACTATGGACATTTACATATATTGTTATTAATAATAATAGTTTACTCCAGTGTACAGTACAATTTTGTCCAGTGAACACTGGACAAAATGTAAAAAAATAATATAATTTACTTCTGTAGGCACAGCTGCCCTGGAGTAGACTGAGGAAAGTGAGGCTGTCACCACAATCACAATTACTAATGACTACCATCAATCACTAAATCATACACATGATATTCATTCACAGGCAAGGTAGATGAAGTGTCTTGCCTAAGGACACAATGACAGTATGCCCTGATATACCTTGTACTCTGAATACAGCCTCTTTAGTTGTGCTCTCGACCCACTGCTGGACTGGAGTTGATGCACCGAGCTGTTCTGACCTAACAGGAGGCAGAGCTCTGTGGACTTTGGTGACTGGCTCGATGGTTTGGATGGTCTGGAGGTTGGAACATGAACCCTCACTATCAGAGCTGCTTATAGGATCCTTCTGAGAGTAAAAACTATAATAGGGACAAATGAAATATCAGCAAAACCATTGTTATATATATGAATTATGTGCAGACAACATTGTATTTAGTACTTAAACAATAGTAATAGACTAGAGAGTGCATAGTTCTTCAGATTAACTTGTAGAAATATAAATAAGTATGTAAATTATATGTATTCACTGCTTTTACCTTTCATTAAGATTTTGTTGAAAAGAGCCAGATGCAGACTGATTCAAGTAAGAACTTCCAAAACCACTGTCTGTCTCCGGGCTCACGTTTCTCTGTAGAGTTTAAAACAAAATTAATCACCTCAACAAAGGCTGTAGCCTTTGTACTGAGTTTAGAGGGAACTGACCTGGGACACGGATGTTTTGAGAAGTGGTTCAGGAACATTGTCACAGCCTTTCCAAGCTTCACTGGAACAAGAGACTTCCACAGATAAACTCACACAATTGTCCAGATCAGATTCTGGGTGTAGCGCTCTCTCTTGTGTACTGCAAGAGAGGCAAGGCCAGCAAGGGTGTATTGATTTAACATGCACACAATTCAGCATCATGAACTATTCAACATCAGCATATTTCTTGCATAATTAAAATTAAAAAAAAAAAAAAAACATACATTACAATGGTGATTACAAAAATGACAGTAATAAAATCCACAAACCTCCTACTGACTGATAGGCTCTCCCTGGGACTGGCACTGGTCACATCGAAGTAAGCTAGGATGTTACTGTATCCAGTCCCATTAGACAAAACTGACTCTTCATTTTGTTGTTCTTTGTCTTCTACAGATGGAGTCAAACACACCGTCTGAAATGTGTGTGCAGACCTGGAGACAAGCAAACAAAACTTGCAGCCACTGTCCCTCATTGTGGAGCAACCTTACACCAGTGGCTCAGCTGAAACAGTATATGGCTACAGAAAAAGAGTGAGCACGCGCCCGTTATGTAAGAAAACAATGCAAATAGGATCAAAGCGTTACAGTTTCAGATTTTGCTATGTAATCTTACATTAACACGACAATCTCTTGAATTATAACTAATGTCTATAAATTAATACATACCTTGAGTAGCTGCGCAACTCTCTACTTTTGGTATTGTCAGTAATAATCTGCTCATTATTTTGCTCCACTTGATCATCCATCTGACCTGTACTAGCTTCTGTTGTGACCTCCATCTCACTGGCTCCCAATGAGCTCTGATCCTGAAAAGTGAGTTGCAGCCAAACTCAGAAAAATATTCATTATCTTGGTAGTACCACTAATCATAAACCATATATTTGGGTTATGGCACTGCTATTTTTATTATAATATCTGAAATACATATATTTTAGTCTCTCTTCAATAACTTAGAATGAAATATATTTAAAGAGACACTGCGTAACTTCTCTGGTGGAGGATCCGCTACCTGTTTGTTGTCATGGAGACACTGCTTTGTCTGGAAAGTTCCACTGTACAGCATTAACTTCTTTATCTTGCATCTATTCATTACATTATTCCTCAAATGTAATAATAAACAATAATTCTTATTACAAGCAAGGTACCTTCTCCACAAATGTAACCTGCAACTTGACGGGGTGGCAGTTCCTCCACCAGAGAGGTCAGTTGTCATAGCAATCAACAATTTACAACAAAATGGTGCTAAGTCCTCAGAGTGTAGCTTTAACAGATTTTCTAGAGCCATACAATATCACCCCCTAGTGTTCAAATTTAAAATCATGCAAAAGGTGACAAAGAAAAAATAATAGTGGACCATAAATGTGTTACCTTGTTCAGAGACAGTGTGGGTGATGGTGGGGACATGCACAACACATGTGGTTTGATGTGGACATTGCATGATAGTGGAGTGGATGAAGACTGGGGCGGTGAAATCTGTTCACACATATTCTTGTCTATCATCTCCTTTATGTCTTCAAGAACCATCCCTAATCTGAAAATACCTCCCTCCACCAGCCTATAGAAGTGCATCAGTGGACAAAACCAGTAAACTAAAATAACACAGGAAGTACATATTAAGTACGCATTTTACCTGCCAGGATCAAAAGTCCCAGTGTTCCTATTAATCCCCATATATTTCTGCATCTCCAAAGCTCTGTGCTCTTCCTTCTTACTCATGTACTTTCTTTCCAGTTGATCCTGTGCCTCCATCAAAATCCTCATCATCTGAAAAAACACAAATTTGTGAATATTATGCAACAACCATTTCTGTTGATTAGCTATATTCACATTTAAAAACTATGCTCACCATTTGCTGCTCCTCTAAGTTTATTGATTTGTTGCTTACATTAACTTTAAATTCATCCACCTTAACACAAAAGCAAATTGAGATACAGTCAATTTTACATAATTTTAAACAAAGTTAATTATGTAACACAATAATCAAGAAGTACATTTTGCATAAATTGGGTGACAATGTTTGAGAGTTCAGCCGTCATTAATTCACCATCACTTGGTTCAACCTCAGAGTCCACTGAATAAGCCATGTCATTATCAGTACACTGGGTCACATCCAATTTATCTGAAATGCAAACAATGGCAAACTTTGTGCACTTTCCTATTCAAAGCATCAATCTGAGTAGGATAAATACAGTTGGATATTTTTGCAAAATAATGCAAATGGTGCAAAGTTAAAAAAAAAAATTCAAATCTGTCAACTGGACAAAAAGTTGTAGGAGTGAAGACGTTTCAATCCAGAACTGAAGAAGTAGTTTGGAGCAGTGAAACATCTTCACTCCTTTTTGTCCAGTTGGATTTTTCTTTTGCCATGAATCATACCTGGATGACTGAGGGATTACACAGACACAGACATGGTGAAATGTGAATCCAAACGTCCTTAGAAACCAGCTAAACCTGAATAGTATTGTGTAAGATACATGTTCAGACTTGCCATTATGTGAACCAACCTAATGGATTAAGTAAAGATCCTTTAGCTACGTAGTCCTGGCTGTCATCAAAACAAAGTTGTGTTTCAGAAGCAGCCTGTAGACATAAAAAGAATAATAATGGATTTTCTCAAAATAAACAAAAAAATAAAAAAAAAACCACACTGACAATATTACTTTTGTCCCCAATCTCATCTGATCTATGAGAGTCTCTGCTTCAGCATATTTGGCCAGAAGTTCATCATATTTAGCCTAAAAATAAAAAAAAAGAAATAAATAAAAAAAGCCAAAAAAAAACCCTTTATATATATATATATATATATATATATATATATATATATATATATATATATATATATATATATATATATACATACACACACATATATGTGTGTGTGTGTGTGTGTGTGTGTGTTGTATACATATACTATTGAAAAAGATACACTGTTTATATATATTTTTTACATCTAAAAATAAAATACTTCTACCTGTAGGTGCTGCACAAGTGCTGGTGATGCTGATTTGTCTGGCTCAATGAAGACACTTGGTCTCTCTGGGGTAAGCGCTGAATCCTCCAGGACTCTGTTCACCACATCTAACATGTCAGGAGACGAGTGAGCTCTGTGCATAGTGATTGGAGGCTGTGGCATAGGTTTGAGTGATTCTTTTGGAGTTTTATGGATTTTTACTTTTGCGGCCACTTTGGAGAAATCGGGCAGTGGATAGTGGACTTGACCCTGTCCATATTTAATCTCATTGAATGATCTGGCACGCAGAAGTGGGGCTTTGACATTCTTTAGTTCCTCTTCAGCTTCATCTGACACAGTCTCACTGATAATTTGATGTTTTGAGCTATTACTGGCTGAATTTAATGAGGCATTGTCTGTAATAGATGATGTACTGTCCTTTATAATATTTTTGGTTTGTAATAAACTCACCTTTGGAGTACTTTTCTGCTCTGAGTAGCTACTATAATTACTCTCACAAATTGATGTTAAACCATGGTAACAAGGATTAGGCTTGCTGCTGCGCACTGAAGCTCTGCTATAAACAGTATCATCCACACTGTCTAATAAAGAAACCTCTGGAAGGGTCTCTGCTTCAATGAGTCGCCCGGATTGTAACAAATCATCTTTAGAAAGCAACTGGATAAAGGGAATGTTTCCTGAAGCTACATTTTCCACAATTGAATATTTGTCCTGTTTAGCTGTGGCATTTTCCTTCAAGCTGTCTATTGCTTTCACTGTGGAATTGACTGGTACTAACTGTTTATTACCAGAATCATTTATTATTATCAGTTCACTGAGGTGATGCAAATCTGGATCATCACAACTTGTTTGTCTTCCATCTTGGCTAATGTCTGAGAGAGCAACATGGTTAAAGTAGAGGCTTCCCAGGTCCCCATCATACGGCAGTTCCTCATGCTCTTCGTCACTGGTATTCTGTCCTGGGTCGTCATAATGCAGGTTTTGGGGGGAGATGTCCTGTACTGCTGTGTTTGGTCTCTGGATAGACGCACACAGTTCACTACTTCCAGTGTGATTTCTCATATGTCCCTCACGGTGGCTGCTGATAATAGACTCTGAACAGCTGTCATAGTCAGACAGTTCTGCTCTACCTGAAATGAGAAAACAGTAGGACTATACTTTGACCGGTATACAGAACACATCAGCACAAAAGTATCTTTATATGACAAATATGTTTTATACTTAAGTTTAGGACTGAACAAAGTATTGAGATTGTCATTAGATTTGCAATATGTTTGAAAATGAACTGATAAACTAATACAAGACAGGTCTGCAGAGTTCTAAACAGGTACAACAAGTTTTTTGTTTTTTTTTAATTAAAAATGACATTCTATTACCTAAATATTTGCAGCTTTTGCAATTTGATAATTGCAACAACTCAAATTGAATATGAGTTCATCTGAGTGTAATATAATATACTGCCCTGATTAAGTTCATGTTTTGGTTTTGCAGTAAATCTTCATTCAACCAAATTAAATTGTGAACACAATAGCAGTGTAATTAGTGTCTTACCTGAAAGGTGAATACTGGCCTCTGAGGGAGCTGAGTCTACCTGCGAGATGTGAAAAGCCAGGGAACTTTCCAGGCCACTTAAGTGGATACTCTCATCTTCACTAAGGTCTACAATGATGCTCTGTTGAATACGCTTTTCCCATAACACCACTGGCTCATCACCCACTATTCCTGTATCTCCTTCCATTAGTTTAGTCTCCTGTTTAGTCGCAATTCACCTGTGTTACAAGTAGGTGGTAAGAGCATTCATTCATCACCAAGCAACAACCTGTCAGAGAACAACACAAGCCTCATGACTTAAGATTGATATTAACAGCAGAAAAATACACAGTTCAGTTAACTACATGAGGACCTATGTAGTCTTACTTTTATTTCACGGCAAACAAACTTACTTGAAATTCTACTGCAGCAATACCCAAACGCATGCAAATACTTTGGAAAGGCCTGTTCAATGTAGTTCCATGCCTACACACTTAGTAACACACTGAGTCTTGAACAGGCTCTGTGTCTGTGGCATCATCAATAATGTACAAGGAAACGCTGGACATCTGGTCTGGACTCAAAATGGCAGCTTATAGGTGCATGGTAGCTAAGCAAAATTCCAAAAATCCAGGTAAATAAATTCCAGGTAAATTCTTTATCATAACACAGGCTTTGACAGTTAGCTCAGATTATTCTGACGCTGTTATATGCACACACACGTGCCATACTACATACGGTGCAGTCTGATAAGTGAACATCTTTTCTACTGTTGTTTCATAAAAAAAGTGATTTTTTTTTTTTACGTTAACGCACCCACAACTTCTCAGTGGACTCTGTGCGTGCGGTGACGTCCTGTTTTCTGTTCAAATGCCATTGGTTCTCGGGTCGCATTAAGGGCGTGGCTATCTTTGAATTACCACTTCTGATTGGCCACAAGGGGAACACGCACACAACACTAGGGCTTCTGCCAGGCTTACCGAAGTTAAATTTAAGTTTTATAAAAACGTGATAATGCGATGTAGATTTATACAAATCAGTATGGAATTCCCTCAAACTATTTGATGTGTATGTTTTATTTAGTTATTTGAATGTTAATTGCGTGCTAAGAAAAGAAGAAAAGGGATCGCCTTTGTTCAAACTGGATCGACTAACGTAAGTTTATCTTAGCTGCTAACCGCTAAGTTAGCTGTTGACTGAACTAGCTTAGTCTTGCTTGGAGTTGGATAACTAATAAAATATTTTAGAAACAGTACATTACAATATACCATTTAATACATTACAGTGTACTAACGTTATCTGAGTTGTTATTATTAGTATCGTCAATATTTGCCTCATATAATTGAGTAATATTTGAATAAGTTCTCTGGGAAGTTAATGTCTAGTGTATGTTCTTATGTTTATTGATTCATTTTGGCTTATTGCTACCAGACAGATCTTTCAAGCTATTTTGACATTCTATAACTTAACTTGGGGTAAAGTATTATAACATTACGGTGCATTTATTTACAGTTTCCTAAATTTCCTGGTTTAATTGTGTGATAATATTTCTGTTACAATTTTTATATCTTGTATATCTTGTATATTTTGACAGATTCCCTATCCGTGTTTGGAGAAATTATAGGTGAGTACTAAAATGCTGTCTAGTCCCAAGCTGTCCCTGCTTTGTTTTGGCGTGTGACTTAGTCTTGCTTCTATCTTTAAATCTGGAAAATACATTACGTGTGTACAATGAAATAATGCTCTCTTTTTGTATAACTGTGTAGGAAATGTGTATGTTCATTGTACCAGTCTTTCTAGATTCCATCCTTTGTCATGAGTATCTTCTGTTCATTCATTATTGCTTTCTGTTAATGACCTGGTACTGCACACACAGTAGCCATACAGGGGTAGGAAAATATGTAATGTCAGCATTGTCTAATCTTATAATAAATGTGTTTTAGCCACCAATAATGCAGCAGACTGAGCACAAAGTTGTTATACATCCAATGTGGATCTAACTTCACAGTGGTTGTAATTTAACATTTACAACATTGTATTGTTGTCATTTGATGCTCTAACTAACATTGTTTAATGGGCAAAGTAAGGATTTGTTAGAATAAACATTTTTGAAATGCAAATTAAAAGGCATTCCGTATTGTGTGATATTTTGAATAGTGTGTGTAATTTATGTCAAAAGTTGGTGTAATTGAATATAGTTTGCACTTGATGGGGTCATCATTTATGAAATGTGTTTTTTTCTGTGGTTGCCCTTTTACACTTAAGGTCCTATATTACACAAAATTGACCTTTGTGAGCTTTAAGCCATGTTACAATGTTGTTACCTTGTCAAAAACACACCTGGTTTTGTTTCAATCACGCATGTTTGAGTAACTTTTTATTATTATTCTGTCTACATTTTTGAATTTCAAAATGTGATGTCATGAAGCAGTAGTTTTTGAGTTAATAGCTACCTGTTATCTTGATTGATGATTTAACCCCTGGAATTGCCAATCTCTACTGGCAATTCCAGGGGTTAAATCATCCAAATGACTCTATTGAAGGTATATGGAGTTTAAAAATACAGTGGAGTGTTTTCAGCTTGAGAGAAGAACTTGGCCTAAATATGCTGGGTTTGTGTATTAAACAGGTGTGAATGAAACAAAACACAACTCCAGGTATGTTTTTGACCAGGAAACAATAATATAACATAGATCAGAAAATAGTGTATTATGGGCCCTTCAACACAGCTTTTGGGAATATTTAATTCTGAATAAACAATTCAGATGATTACAGTTGGGTGCTTCTCCTTTGAGCTTTTGGCTTCCTCATGTCTTGTGTAGTGTCTCCCATGCTTAGCTCAGCTTGTTTTAATTAAGACTTGCACATGCAGATTAGCCATTAGTTAGTCACCATATTAGACTGTACCCATCCATTTATTCCCGCCTTGCTCCTTCACTTCCTGCCTGCCCTATTTGTGCACGCTGGTGTTTGGTTGGTGTTGCCATGGCATCATATGGCCAGAAAGAGGCTTCACATACAGCTTGTGTTCTCTCCACAGAGCCCTCTGACGGGAGATTGAGAGGCAGTGACGCAAAACATGCACTATATGAATGCGGCCTACGGACTGCTGCTCAGAAATCTGCTGCTGTGTAACAACCATTGTCCACATTTGTTTCCATTGTCCACATTTGACATGGGCCAATCACATGCAGTCCTTTTGAAATGGAGACTGGTTTTGGCCAACTTCATGTGATAACATTTTTTGGGTTTTTTTTCAACTTGTAATTTTTAAAGGCAAAATTTTTTACGGAACGAAACTGGGATTTTCTCTCATATTATGCACTTCAATGGATACCAATGGTGGCACAGTAGTTAGCATGCAACCTGAGGAGCAATCCTTTCATGTTCGTTACAGGTAGGGACCGCTTCAGTTTCAGTTGTTAATCGTATAGTTTTTCATAGTTATATGGTATAAATGCTAGATTGGCAATCCTTTGTTTATGTTTAACAATCTTGAATTATTCTGTACAGAATAACTGTAGTATCCTTGCTGTTATTGTTTTAGCGTGAGTTTGACACAGCTCAGTTGTCAAAAAGTGTTGTCAGCCAGCTGTCTGAGCTAATCCAGGTAAATAGCCCCAGCAACAGGTGCTACCCGCCAAATTGGATGGGCTTCTTTTTCTTGTTTCAATATTTATGAAGGACTGAAAAATTAATCACCGCTTCCATTGTTGAGCGCCACAAAGGTCTGAATAGAGCAGCTGTTCTCTATTTTTTTTTTTTTTACAAACTTAAATAATGTTATACCAACCTTTTAATATACCAGTAACTTTATTAATAAAAAGCTATAAAAAACCAATAAAGCCACTTTGCAGCTGTAATCTGTCTGTGTGCTTTAGCACTTATCTGAAGTGGAGAGAGCCTCAAATAAACTCAAGCTGATTAGTCTCACAAATACTGATTCAGCTGTTTCCCTTGCTTGTACGCAAAGCTAATCCCACTATCGTATGTGTGGAGCATATTTTTATATCTGACGTCAAAGGAGTCATATTATTGATACCCTCATTAAGAAAGCATTAATTATTTGATTTATGAATGCTAGTATTGAGTCATATTTATTTTTGCGGTGGAAAACTTTAAGGTTGAATGGATATACAAGAGAAAAGTTGTCACTCTGGAAGTTTATTTTGAAGAGGTCGCTGGTAGATGCCTCTTAATTGTTCAGTCAGCTGCTGTTTTTGTTGTAAAGCTCAAAAAGCCAGCAGGTAGGCTAGTAACACTTCAGCTACTGTAACTATGTGATGAATGCCTCATCAACAACAGTGTGTCCTTGTAATTTAGGATTTAGAAATATGTTAAGCTGCTTTTGCTTGTATTTAGGACATCGACATCATGTAAGCCCTTGTTCACAAATTATAATGATTAGGGATGATTTGATAACAAAATGTATTTATGTGGGATAAATGCAAGAAAAATCTTCCCAGTGCCATTGTTAGTAACACCAATAATGATGAATCGATGATGTAGTATACCTTCATTGTTTATTTTTAATGTTAAGTTTTTCTTCTAAAGCAGCTTTGAATGGCGTGGAAATGTTTTGGCAAGATGTAAACAGACTATATGAAACAGTGATTGTAACATTTAAATGGGCCACAAAAACTGGATACAACTGAACGATTGAGGGCATACTTTTTCCACTCTGCGCATTTCTATTGTTTTATCATTTTAGTTACATTTAGAATTTTGCCCATTGAATTTAGGTCAGAGCACCATTTCCAAAAGTTTGGTAAAAAGGATGTGTGACCACCCATAATAAACAGTGCATGCAAAACCCATTGTTCTTTTCACTGTTGGCGGAAGGAAGTAACTAAACAATATTCCCTGTTTGAGGGCTTTTGCCTAGAAAAAGTATGTTCAGGGTAGAGGGTTTTCACTTTTCAGCAGGTTTTGAACAGAGGAACAACTATATTTTAATTGTTGAACTTGTCGCTAATGTCTGTATTGACAGTTGAAGAAGTGACCTTGTGCTGTGTGCTGTAGAATGGAGGTTTCCTGCCTGGAGTTGGCACTGGAGGGGGAGCGGCTCTGTAAAGTGGGCGACTACAGAGCAGGGGTCTCCTTTTTTGAAGCTGCCATCCAGGTGGTACAGAGGACCTACAGGTGCTCAGTGCCATCTACAGCCAGCTGGGAAATGCCTACTTCCATCTCTGCATGACTATGCCAAAGCTCTGGAGTTTCACCGGCATGATCTCACGCTGACCAGGTACAACAAAGAGCAACCCCACAACAAGAAAAAAGTATGACATATGGTTGATATTATTTACAGGGCTTAAAGGTGACAAATTTCTGTCAAATGAAGAAATTAGGCAAACATTTCTGTCAATACAAAAAAAAAAAAAAAAAAAAAAAAATATATATATATATATATATATATATATATATATATATATATATATATATATATATATATATATATATATATATATATATATATTCAAATTTTGCTTTGGGCCCCCAACATCCTTAGTCCACCACTGGACACAGCAGAGGGGTTAAACTCAGTGGAAATAAGTACTTTTATTAATTACTTACTTAGGTAAAGGTACATTTTAAGATTTTAGTTAAATGATTTTTTTTGCTTTAACCCCTTGTGCATCCTGCAGAACAATTGGTGATCTTATTGGAGAAGCCAAAGCTAGTGGAAACCTTGGAAACACTTTGAAGGTTCTGGGGCGCTTTGATGAGGCAATAGTTTGCTGTCAGAGGCATTTGGACATAGCAAGGGACATAAATGACAAGGTGAGACAACCACATACAGTAATTAGTGAAATGGTTACTCTTATCATTGTCAATTATGAAGCACCGATAGTAAATTCTTATTTTGTGCTAGGTGGGACAGGCAAGAGCTCTGTATAACTTTGGCAATGTCTACCATGCCAAAGGCAAAAGTATCTGCTGGAGTGGGGCTGAACCTGGTGATTTTCCTGAAGAGGTTATGGAAGCTCTTGGAAAAGCAGCAGAGTACTATGAGTATGTATTAAAGAAGCCTTGAGACATTAAAGTCCCATCACTAAAATAAATGATCCTCTGTACACTTACAGAGGTAACTTGGCCATAGTGAAAGAGCTTGGAGATCGGGCTGCTCAGGGTAGAACCTATGGAAATCTTGGAAACACACACTATCTGTTGGGCAACTTCCGCAAAGCCGTTTCTTCTCACGAACAGGTTTGTTTTTACTATACATATTTGTATTTGTAAGTATCATTTTTATGCATTTGCATAAAAGTCTGATCCTGAACTTTTCTGTTTTTAGCGTCTGCTCATAGCAAAAGAGTTTGGAGACCGTTCAGCTGAGAGGCGTGCTTACTGCAATTTAGGGAATGCTTTTATATTTTTGGGGGAGTTTGAAGTGGCAGCTGAACATTATAAGTAGGCATCTAAGTTAAAAACAATCTTTATAATAAGTAACATTTGTATGATGCAGTATGTTGAGTGTGATATGTCTCCATGATTTAGGCGTACACTGCAACTGGCGAGGCAGCTGAAGGACCGTGCTGTTGAGGCTCAAGCCTGCTACAGTTTGGGAAACACATACACACTTCTGCAGGACTATGAGAGGGCTATAGACTACCACCTCAAACATCTCATCATAGCTCAGGACCTTAATGACAGGTAATGGTTTCACATTCACCCTGGCCGAAGTCACTGAGGTGGTTGGCAGGCTCCTCGGTGGCAAGGCTCCGGGCGTTGATGAGATCCGTCCTGAGTATCTCAAGTCTCTGGATGTTGTGGGGCTGTCTTGGCTGACACGTCTCTACAACATCGCGTGGCTGCCCTTTGTCACCGGTTCTGTTCATTATATTTATGGACAGAATTTCTAGGCGCAGTCAGGGGCCGGAGGGGATCTGGTTCGGGAACCACAGGATCTCATCTCTGCTGTTTGCAGATGATGTTGTCCTGATGGCTTCTTCGAGCCAGGACCTGCAGCAGGCACTGGGGCGGTTTGCAGCAGAGTGTGAAGTGGCTGGGATGAGAATCAGCTCCTCCAAATCTGAGGCCTTGGTTCTCGACCGGAAAAAGGTGGTTTGCCCTCTCCGGGTGGGTGGTGAGCCCTTGCCTCAAGTGGAGGAGTTCAAGTATCTCGGGGTCTTGTTCACGAGTGAGGGAAGGATGGAACGCGAGATTGACAGGCGGATCGGTGCTGCGTCCGCAGTGATGCGGTCGCTGTATCGGTCTGTTGTGGTAAAGAGGGAGCTGAGTCGAAAGGCAAAGCTCTCAATTTACCGGTTAAACTACGTTCCTACCCTCACCTATGGTCACGAGCTCTGGGTCATGACCGAAAGGACAAGATCGCGGATACAAGCGGCTGAAATGGGTTTCCTCCGCAGAGTGGCTGGGCGCACCCTTAGAGACAGGGTGAGGAGCTCAGTCACACGGGAGGAGCTCGGAGTAGAGCTGCTGCTCCTACACATCGAGAGGAACCAGCTGAGGTGGCTCGGACATCTGCTCAGGATGCCTCCTGGACCCCTCCCTAGGGAGGTGTTCTGGGCATGTCCCACCGGGAGGAGGCCCCGGGGAAGACCCAGGACACGCTGGAGGGACTATGTCTCTCGGCTGGCCTAGGAACGCCTTGGGGGCCCACCGTGTCTGGGGTGAGGGAAGTCTGGTAGTCCCTGCTTAGACTGCTGCCCCCGCAACCCGGCCCAGGATAAGCGGAAGAAAATGGATGGATGGATGAATGGATGGATGGTTTCACATTAAAGACCGTATACCATATTTTTAATATCACATAAGCCTGAAATTGTTACTTAACATCTCTGTTCAACTAAGAAGGTTTATAATTGTTGCATGACTGCATCCTTTTGTGCTGTTGAAGGATTGGAGAGGGCCGTGCATGCTGGAGCTTGGGAAATGCTCACACTGCTCTGGGAAACCATGACCAGGCCATGCATTTTGCAGAGAAACACCTAGAGATATGTAGAGAGGTATGCAAGAGTAATGCAAAGTGATTTATGTGTTTTATAGATTAAAGATATTGACAAATGTATTACCTATACCTGTGTCTCATCTCTCCAGACAGGGGACAGAAGTGGGGAACTGACGGCTCGTATGAATGTGTCTGATCTCCAAATGGTGTTGGGTCTCAGCTACAGCACAAATAACTCAACTCTCTGCGACAACAAGGATGCAGACTACAACGCACGCGGTAACATCATCAATGGGGATATCGCTCTCATTTTAGTAGCTTAGTTAACAATAACAAAATTATATGTCATTAAAGGAGCCAGACCCAGATTGAGTAGAAGACATAGCATGGAGAATCTGGAGCTGATGCCTCTCACCCCTGATAAACCAAATGTAAGAACAGTATTTAATGTATCCGATTGTCCAACATGCACGCGCTGTCCATCTATTTTTTTCCGCTTTATCCGGGGCTGGGTCGCAGAGGCAGGGATTCCTTTCCACGCACACTTCATCCAACTCTTCCGGGGTTATCCTGAGGCATTCCCAGGCCAACCAAGAGACATAGTCACTCTAGCGTGTCCTGAGTCTTCCACGGGGTCTCCCGGTGGAACACCTGTCCAGTGAGATGTCCTGAAGGCATCCTGTCATGTGACCCTATCTCTAAGGGAACGCCCAGCCACTGTGTGGAGGAAACACATATCGACCCCTTGTATCCACGATCTTGTCCTTGCGGTCATTATTCATAGCCCATGACCATATGTGAGAGAGATTTGTCATTCCACTCAGCTCCTTCTTCACCACAACAGTCTGATACAGCAACCGCATCACTGCAGAAGCTGCACCTATCCAAATGTCAATCTCACCCTCATCCTTCCCTCACTCGTGAACAAGATACCAAGATACTTGAACTCCTTCTCTTGAGGCAGGGACTCTCCACCCACCTGAAACTTTTCTGTTTTTTGGATTTAGAGGAGCTGATCATCATCATCTGCAAACATCAGAGATGAGACACCCTCTGGTCCCTGACTGCGCATAAAAATTCTGTCCATAAAAATAATGAATAGAACCGGTGACAGAGGGCATCACTGGTAGAGACCAGTGCACACTGGGAACAGGTCTGACTTACTGCTGGGAATGTGAACGCAGCTTCTGCTCTTGCTGGTTGAATGCCTTCTCCAGATCCACATAGCACATGTGGACTGGTTGGGTAAACTCCCATGAGCCCTCGAGCACCCTATGGAGAGTATAGAGCAGGCCCAGTATTCCATAACCGGAATGACAACCATACTGCTCCTCTTGAATCCGAAGTTCAAATATCGGTCGGATTTACCCTCTCCTTTACCCTGGAATAGACCTTACCAGAGAGGCTGAGTGTGTATCTGACGGTAAGATTTTTATTTTTTTATAACAATATTATATTTTCATCTCAAGGGTCAGAAGTGGAATAGTGATATCCTGACCAAACCGTCCAAGCAGTCTTTGGGAAAGGGCTCCTCCAAATTGTTCTTTGTTAATCGTCTGCGAGGAAAGAAGTACAAGTCCGGTGGCTCTAGTAAAGTCCTTCAAGACACCAGCAACACACTGGATACAAGTCACGTTAATGTGCAGGGACCTCAGAAGGTACATAATACCTGGGTCATCAGTAACCATTTATTTAGTCATATTTGACGTTTTTACTTCTTCTTTGTGCATCATAGCGTTCAAGCCCTGAGACACTGGGAGATGAGGGATTCTTTGATTTGCTCAGTCGCTTTCAGAGCAACCGCATGGATGACCAGCGCTGCTCCATACAGGATAAGGGCAGCAGGCTATCTCTGAGCAGTAGCCAAGACTCACCACCCAGAACCCTGAGAAAATGTAATTACACCATTACATCAAGCCATGTGTGATTAAATAAAAAAAATAAAAAGACTCACACGCTTTTAACACTTAATTTTGTTTCAATTTATAGCAGTGTCTGAGTCTGCAAATGTGTCCTCTGCACATGGCCGGCGGTTGGAGGAGTCTGCAGCTCCTGGTGGAAGTCTACCGGGTTTGAGGCTGAATCAAAACAGCAGCCAGGCTGTGCTTAGCCACCTAATGGCCAATGCAGACAACGCTGAACCTGATGATGACTTCTTTGACATGCTTGTCAAGTGCCAGGTATGTCCTATTAGCTGTACATGTAAATAAAATACAAGAAGCAATCAGTTTTGAGCCATCAGCCACTCCCAATCATTTGTTTCTCATCCAGGGGTCTCGTTTGGATGACCAGCGCTGTGCCCTGCCTGCCCCTCAAGTTCGTGGGCCAACTGTGCCAGATGAGGACTTCTTCAGTCTCATTATGCGCTCTCAAGCTAAACGTATGGATGAACAGCGCGTAACCCTGCCACTGTCAACCAACACTACAAGACCTAGCTCCAATTAAACTCAAAGCACTGCATGTACAGCAATAACTGGATGAGTTTCCTGAGCTGGAAGGCGTCAAGACAAAGCAAAGCATTATCAGTTTTAGACTATAATAAGTATTTTTGTGTTGTATTGATGCTCAAAAAATATCAGGGAAATTGTTTGGTCCAATTTTCATTTTCCCCTATTTGTACCTTTGTATATATTGTACATTATCCCTTTTTAAATGATTCTGTCCACTGCCGCCCAACCGCTCACAGTAGCCTCAGAAATGCTAGGGGAGCTAAAGCACTCTTATGTAGCCAAGTGTGCGTGTGTGTGTGAACTTGTGTGGTTGTGAAGGCGTTTGAAAAGTGTTTTTAAAAATATATTTTATCTGTTTGTTAAAAAGATGAATTATTATATGTGCATTCAAATTACACTCTTTTGTACTATGTAATGATTAATGTCTGAGGAATAAAGCCTCATTTCAGTAAAGAGAGCTCTTAACCTTTACAGTAAACACAAAATGGATCTTTTTGTAAAAGACAATTTATTGAATGTACCGGCAGTCAGACTTTAGTTAGCTTTAAATTAATTAAATTACTTTAAGAAACAATTAAAAGGACTTAATACAAAAGCCACTGGCAGTTCAAAAACATAAATATCTACAATACACAAACACAAGATAAGTACACCTTTGCTGTTATGTATTAGATGGCATTTCCATTACAATATTATACAGAAACATAAATATGCATATAGGTAAATTAATAATTTTAAAACTAAATATAAAAGTGCAGAAGTTAAAAGAATAAAACACTCAAATACTGGCTCTTAAAACAACTGTGCTTCAAGTCAGCTTCACTATGCCATCTACTGTTCATCTGAAGATACTGCAGTACAGTAGCAGAAATGGAGAAGCTTTCCCTTTGATGCTTACATACAAACTGTCTTTCACTGCAAGGAAGTCAATGTTAAGACACTATAATAGCTTCAGCACAACATCCATTTATATTTTAGACTGTACAGGCAAATAGTTATGTTTAAAGCTGCAATGAAAACATATTTTGCACTGGTGATGGTGAAGTGTCCAAAGACAGTGCCTTTTGGCTAGGACTGCTTAAAAATTCTGGATTTCAATGTGTTTCCAAAGCAGCAACATTACACATAAAATAAATTACACTTTAAATCAATATTTACTGAAAAACAACTTTACGAATTTAGACAATCAATAAAGGCACCAGTCATAAAAGCTATGCCCTTCTCAGGATTCCTCAGTTAAGGTCCATGCATCAGACCACATGTAAAACTAAGGTAAAATGTAAAACTAAACTTTTATAAATTAACTTAAAGCAGAGCATGCAATGTGTGTTATTAATTAATCCCAGGGGTTCCTCACTGTTCCTGTGGTTATGCATACCTGTGCAGCTTCTGGCTTGGGCTAAAGCAGTGTGTTAAAGGAGAAGAGATCAGCATCTTTATACTTCCTATGTCCCATCTTCCTATCTCCCATGTCCCTCAGTCCTATGTTCCTCTGGGCATGTGTATTACTGACTGTGTGTCCAGAGCGTGACAGTGCGGTCCGCAGAGGAAGAGAGGAACGACAGGTCTGAAGTGTGCCATCGACATTGAATTACTTTGTCTCCATGTTCACCCACCACAGTCTGAGGCAGAGGTTTTGTTAAATCACCTAGGCACAGACACAAACACAAAATGAAGAAATAAATACAATTTTTGAAATACCAAGTGAGCTAATGATACGCCATTACATTTTTACATACTTGTAATACTAATGCTAGCCACTAGACTTACACCAGCCTAGTTTTTGTTACTTTATAGATAAATTCACGTATTTTATCAAGTTAACAAAATATACTCTGATTTTTGTACTATGAATTTGTTGCTATTTTACTGGTAGGACATTACACATACCTTGGAGGTTGGCAACCATAACTTTAGTGTCATAAGAGCCAGTGAGGAGGTAGTGCGCTCCAGGAGAGAAGCGCACAGAGCGGACATCACTACTGTGTGGACGGTACACCTGCACGATACGCCCACCTCTGATGTCGTACAACATGCACGCGCTGTCCTCCTGCCCTGTTGCTAAGAGACGAGCACTTGGATCAACTGCAACAGATGCGACAGGACTCCCTGTAGAGTGAGAAAGAATGGTGTAAAGTGTGATCTAGTGATACTGGATCATAATTTATTCAATATATGTAGAGCCCAAAATCACAACAGCAGTCGCCTTGCAGTGCTTAATGAAATTAAACCAACAGAAAGTTAAAACCACACAGTGAAACAGTCTTGGCCAATAAAAGACATGCAGATTAACCGATATTCACACACTATTTTAAGATTGTATTAAAAAATGAGCCATACCTGATCCATGAAAAGCAGTTCCCACGACACGGACACAGCTGGGCACCCTAAGATCCCAGAATCGCACGGTCTTGTCCTGAGATCCAGAGGCAATCATCCACCCTCCCCATGTGTACAGTGACAAAATGTGCCCTAAATCAAAACACTGACATTAGACATAGATTATAAACTGAAAAAGAAACCATGAACACTGCCCTACCTGTGTGCCCACTGAGGGCGTGTAGTCCCTGACCTCTCTGACAGTCTGTGGTGTAGATGTTACAGTCACCAGCTCCTGCACTTATGAGGATGGCCCCACCACTTTCAGGCCCCTCCATGAAAGCCAAGTCTCGGATGGTGCCGTCATGCATGCTGAACTCCAGGTCTGGGCCTGGATCACAAACAAATCAACAGTAAAATAATGAGTTTCACAGTAAGAGCAATGGGCCTCATTCATGAAGTGTTATTACGAACAAATTTGTACTTAAGGCCTTGTTATGAGCACTTTTGGTATTCACAAAATGTTTTAACTAAAAATGTTCTCCTAGAAGAACAAATCCTACAAACAGTCAGAAGCACTCATGAGAACAAAAATTGTACTGTTTTAGAATATTATTACTCTAATAATGTAACACAAGATTCAAATTCCCCCATGATTTTAAGTTATATATTTTCTTAATTTCTTACAAAAATATTACTGTGTGATCCAATAACATTTTTTGAGGAGAGCAGAGGCCACAGTTACAGCTTTGCCCCTGGTCACCGCACTGGACTCAACACCCCTTCACCATCATCACCCCCCCCGTGACCCGAGCACACTCGTATGCGTTCCCACCCCCTCCCTTGCTATTTATTGTGGGTTTGCTATTTTTGGAAAATACGATACGATAAATAAGCAATTAAAGTTGGCAACTTAAATAATTCCACAGTGAGTGTGCCTACAGTATGTAGGCACACTCACATTTTAAATCTCCACTGAAGCGGTAAAACAGCAGTAGTCTGTACACGCGCTCCACCTGACTTCCTTGTTCACGCTGCCTTGCGCCTTCAAATGGCGTAATGTCAATCCCATATTGGCCATGTATGTAAGGTTAGAGGGTGTTTCTTAGTAAATACATATTCATTTTCATGTAAATTAGATGTGAATGAGAGTCGTGGTGTTCGGATGTTGGAGAATTAGGCGCAACTGTCATTTAAGAAATTTGGCTGCTTAAGAACAAGTTGTGAATCTGGCTTACAGTTCTCTCAGTGTCTTTTTAAAGTGGAAGTTACAAACATTTTTAGAATTAGGCCCAGTGTGAGTACATGCGAGAATTAGTGTGGCTGACCTGTGGCATTGCATGTTTCTGCACTGAAGGGCAACACTTTGACATATTTGTCGTTGGAGCCGGTGGCCAGGAGCTGCCCACAATGACTCCAGGCTACACAGTAGATGGAGCCTTTGTGGTGCTTGTTTCGTTTGAAGCGCACAGTCGGGGCCTTCACTGGGCTGGACCCACTGAAAATACAAGCATAATATATAATTAATAATAATAATATCATTTTTTTACTTATTTAGATTCACCACACGCACAATGTAATACTAATACTAATTGATGCATTGATTTATAAATACTATGGCTACCTAACTTATTGCAGTAGTAGTCCATTATACCTTTTGTCAATTGTTTCGGGGTAAGCACACACTCGTAAAGTTTTAGAGTTGGACCCAACAGCATACAGTGCTCCGGATGGATGAAAGGCGACAGCACGGACAGCTTGAGAATCTTCTAGAGTATGCACTGGTACAAAAAGGGCTTTTGATTTGTCACCCTAAAACAAAATATTGAATACAGTTTTGTTTTTTTATTCTAAGGAAAGGAAAAACGGTATATACAGTAGTATGGTAGTGGTTTGTTAGAATTCTTACCTCTTTACTTCTGGTCATGGAGCTAGGAGAGTCACCTTGTCCTTTGAGTTTCTGTCCACTGTAACAAACCAAAATAGAGTTATGTATGTAAGTAAAGTTAGTCTCATTTATTCTGTATAAATCTGAATATAAGAAACACAGACCTTTGTGTAATGACAGGGGATTCAAAGGGTGGTGGAACAGTGCGGCCCCCTGCTGTGCGCTGTGGAGTACTGCTGATCACTTCACCTCCTGGGACCCTGCCTGGCTCTGGGGTCGCAGATGGGGGGTTGTTATTGTTCTCGGGCCCAGGGGAGTTTCCATTCATATTATACTGTTGGGTCAAAGACTTCACATCTTCTCCTAAATTCTCCATCCCCACATTGAGCTCTTCCAGCTTTTGGATGGATCTGAAAGCACCAGACACAATTACATATGTTGAATTGGGTTTTAACTAAAATATGGTTTCATCTTGTAATCAGTGTAATTAGTATCAATTTGTTATGTTATTTAGAATTACTCTCTTAAACATCTCTCAATCCTATCTTTTAAGGTTAATAAATAATAATTCTGTTGAATACCCAGGTAGGGCCTCATAGTAATATATGTAATTAGATTTGTGCAAAATAAATAAGATAATTTAAAGTGGAGTTTTTCAATATGTTGAAAAAAAGGACAAAAGTCACCACTTTCCTTTCACTAAATGTGTTATAACAATGGAAGCATAAATTTACCATGATGTCAATGTGCACAGTAAAAATAGAGGGGGAGGTCCTATGTGATAGGCCCAAATCCCAGATGGTGAAGGATTTGTCCAAGCCACCTGGGACTGCCCGAAGAATACATTAACATCATAACATTGTCTATATTTCTGATCATGCACCTAACGTTCCAGTATTTAACCACAGCAAAAGAAAGTATTTAGCAGACTCAGCTCGAGAAAGATTTGCTATTGTTGCCCCGATTGTTAACTCCAAAACAAATGTGTGTGTTTGTGTTAGGAATCTATTGTCAGTAAATGCATGTCTTTCAGTGTCCAAACCTGTTTAGAAACTTCTCAGTCAGACTGTGCTGCATGTCAGTGGGTGGGGGATCCTGCTGCACCCCTCCCTCGAGGAGCATCTGCTGGTACATCTGCCTCTGCTGTTGCTTCTGCTCCAGGTGCTGTTGAACACGGAGGCGCTGTCTGTAGAACTCCTCATACTTCTCTGTGGACTCACGGAGCTGATGGAAAAATAGTGTGAAAATATAGGTACCACTTTAGAATAACTACACCTTAATTAGCCTTAACAAAGCTTGCACAAAGACTTAACTCCTAATGAACAAATTGATTCAAGCTTAAGGGGTAACAGTTAGGAGTTATGGTATTACTTGTTACTAAGCCTGAATCATTCTAATTAAATTATTTGTATGTGCTTTTTAAGGCTATTCATAGCTCATGAAAAGTGTTACCAAATTATATCTTTGGAAAGTTCTAGAGCCATAATAAAACTACACAAACACACAAAATACAAAATGTCCCTTCATATCCATGAACCACACTGCAGTGCTCACTTTTGGTGCTTTCATAGGTTAGACAATATGTTCATTCCTTTCACAAGTATATTTACCATTTAATTGAATAAAATTAATAATAAGATTTTGTATTGGTGTATTTCATTAAAGTCAAGTCCCACTGAATTCTAACATCCCTAGAGACAGAGGCATTTCTAAAAAGGGTCGAACAAAAATACAACAATATAAAACGACAGTGTCAGGCCAGCTACTATAAAGGTCACTTCCCGTCTCTGTCTTTTACTTCCCGTCTAAAGAATCTAATGGGGAGACATGGGAAAAACAAGAATGCGGAGTAGGGAGAGAGAGGCGTCCTGACAGTTTTGGACCAGTAAACGAGTGAGAGGAACAACAGGGGAGACGACAAGTGAGATTACAATGGCCCCAAAGTCTGCTCACAATCGGGGCCTCATTTGTGTCTCTATGGAAACAGGGAGAGCAGGACAAAGCACTAAACTTAAACCAAGCTGCGCAGTGAGCTCAGAATAGAAAGAATGAGACTGACAGGGAACTGTATCTCAGGGCTATGTTTACAGACAACTCAAGGGCAATAATAAAGCTTATTAAGTCCCACTGGGAGTATTTCCCCATATTGCTGCCTGAGTAAGACAAAACAAAGCTGACAAAAAAAGTGCACACCATACAAGGATAACACCAATCATCTCCGGACACTCACTGCAACACGATGACACATGAACACATGAACCAAAAATAAAACTGCATATTTTATTACTGTATTTGGATTGTATTAAAGGAACGTCCAGAAGAAGTGAGGCCAGAAAATAAGCTATACAAAGATAAAAAAGGAAATATCTAGGCCTGTCACAATAATTACAATGCTGACTTATCATTCAATACACGAAAGCTAGAACGATATATTTTTGGGCTCAATATTTATCATGTCTAAATTTTCTTTGCAATAATGGGGACATTTGACATTATTTTTGTTGTAATACAGAAAGATTTGAGCTGTAGGGGGTTGAAAAAGTAACTCTTATGACTAATTATTATTTCAGACCTTTTAATATTACTGTCCATTTTAAAATTGGTTAACTGGCATTATCCTGCTTTGTGTCACTAGCATGAAGTAGTTTCAATGTTATCGCTTATTGTGATATTTTTCTGTAACAATATGTTGTTCTTAAAAAATTGTTGACTTGATTTGTTTGTTTGGCGACAAGATTAGAAATATCCGTACATTTCATCTCCGATCTTTATTTCAGCTTGACTAGGTGGAGGATTGCCTATTGTGCAGGTTTGGGTTGATCGGGGAAATGTGAGTGCCTGGAGGAAACCCACTCATAAAGTACATGGGGAGAGCAAGCACAGAAAGGCCCTGAAGGTTCAGTGGTCGAACTCAAAACCTTCTTGCTGTGAATCACGAGTTCTAACCACTCTAACCACTGTGCCGACAGTTTATAATGTCTTCTATTTTTACACTAATACACTAATACAAGCAATACGATAAAAATAAACATGGGAAATGATGGGTAACCGAACAAGCAGAGAAGAAGCGTGGTGTACCTCGTTTCTGTCTGCAGAGCCTGGTGACGGAGCCTCCTCTCCCGGAGCCGAGTCCGGGCGTGTGGTCGGAGTGCTGCCAGAGCTCAGCATCTTATCCACGGGAGTTTCTGTCCTCGACCTTTCTGACAAAAAAAGCTTAATAGTATGTTATCTAGGAAACTCCTGTAGAAAGTTTACACTACACTTTTATGCAACCGCGTAGTGTTTATTATAACTACTACTAATTACTAATATAACTAAATGTACCAGTGCTGTTATCCTAAAAAAAATCCCTTGCGTTTTTCAAATTGATGACATGAATCAACAGTGTACTCTGATATGTATTACGTTGGGACTTGAAACTGAATGAACACTGCATTAGTGTTCTGTAAAACAGAGCTGACATGAGTTTCAAGCACTTACGTTTCAGGGGACTCCTCAAATATACTGTGACAGTCAGAAGTCTCCATCATGAGACTGCGGCTCAGACTTTGCCCGCCTGCTCCAGGATAGTGAAAGTTAGCAAATGAGTGAGACATGGGAGACACACCTTTCCCCACTCCTGTCTCCCCCCCTCCCGCCCTCTTTTCTTGTCCTGAGAGCCCAAATGACAGACCATCCAGTGCAGGATTCAGAGAGCGGGACATGTATGTGTCTGCAGACTGGGGGCGCCGCAGTGGAGAGGAGGGGTAGGGAGACAGTTTGCTGATAAGAGGGGTAAGGAGGTCAGCATAGCCAGTTTTCACAGGCTTGACTAAGCGGTCCACGTGGATGTTGAGCTGTTTCTGTTCAAAGGCGCAGGTGAACACATTGTGAGACAGATTCTGCATCCAGGACAGAAGAGACAGGTCCAGGTCATCACAGCCATTTCCACACAGCATGTCCACTCCCAGCAGTACCTCGCTCTCCGTGATCTCCTCCCCAGTCGCTTTACTCTGCACAAGCATTTTACCAAATTTAGAACCATAAACACTTCAATATCAACTATAAACTTAAAGATAATGCACTGGCAAAGCAGTTTTATTTTAACCTGGCAAAACTCCACACAACATTCATAAAGGACTCCCTTCAAAAGCAGCTGGAACAGTCGGTCTCCACTGGCTTTGAATCCAGCTTCACTTAACTTCCTGTCTGCAGGGATGAACTCTGCCACCATTATGCAGGCCTCTTCAAAACACTGAACTCTAGCCGTGCTGGGATTCCAGTCCTAGGAAATTGGAAAGAGACAAAATAAATACATGCCCAAGTGAAATGTAACAAGAAGAATAAGTGTTCATTCATAAAAAAATTTAGTCTTGCCTTGAACTCAGCATGATTCGTCAGTCGAGGCAGTGTGAGCAGCAGACACAGTTTACTGTAGTCATCTTTAGAGGGACAGAACTCCTCGAGGGCATGAAGACATTTTACAGCTTCCTGCATGGTGAACTCAAGCTGGAAAACATAATGCAAAAAAAAAAGTAAAACTGAATCTAAACCTTAGATACAGCTACTACACAATCCCCTCTACATACAATAGATTTACTTCTGAGCTTATCGCCCTGCACTCTGTCTCACAGATGTCCAGAGAAGTCTGACCTGATCCTGTTAATAGAATGTGATAGTTCTGGCACAGCCATGTGAGTGAGCTAGAAGCTAGTCTAAGAAGATGAGTAGTGGTTGAGCAACTTCCTGATCTTTTGCATGTTCAGTGTGGCCTATTATCTGGTTTAAACTGATTCAGAATGCATCCTAAAGAATCAAATCCTTACATTTTGTGGTTCATCCTCTGCAGACATAGCATTATTTACACAAAGAGCCTCCAGAAACTTCTGCTTTAGAACAATGTAGCGGAACCTGAGGACCAGGACAGGATAAATTAGAAGAATTTACAAAATAATGTATATCTGCTAAAATGGTATACAATAAATGTTTGTAATCAACAGACCTTTTTCTGTCAAATTTGTCCATGCATTCCAAAGGCTGGATGAACTGCAAGACCTCATCCCACTGTCCATCAAGCACCAGTTGCCTTTAAAACACACAAATAAATTCCATTGGAGACTAAATGGTCACAGCAGGAGTGCCTACATCAAAATTTTATTAAATTATAAATATCCAAATATGGTGAATACAGTAGATTTCAAATCAAAGGATCAGCATTTGTATTTTTCCATCAGTATAATCATTTAATCATATCATCTGATGTGAGGGACCCATGTTATACCTGAGAAAGAGCATGTCGTCAGAGTAGAGTCCATTGATGACCCCGCTCTCCTTCTCCAGTGCCAACATGCTGATGTGCAACTTTCTGGAGTTTAAGAAGTCCAGAATCACCTTAATAATCTCCACCTCCTTCACATTGATGGTTTCTTCTGCCGTCATGGTGTAGACGGGCTGACAACAACCAAGGACCACTCTGTGGACATATTCAACAAGAAAGATGCTAGAAATGCTGAGTAAACCAATGCTGCACATGATCACAACATTTTTATGTAGGCTAGTAAAGATATAAGCATGAAAAAACATGTCAACGTCTGAAAACTATATACACTGGTCGCTATAAACATCATATCATGTGGCATTTATAACTGTGAGGCTGAAGAAACAAGCTTACCCTTCTGTAATAACATCAGCCCAAACGCATCACTGCAGAGCGGCTAACATGCTAGCAACACTGGCTTCCAGCCACAAGTCAGTGTCTCAGAGAATTAACCAGCTTGTTTAGCTCACAAAACCAGTAAGATTAATAACTAGATAATAGTTAGACTGATAAGACACGGATCATGTAAAGCAACGCTACATAACAGGCTAATTTCATTTTAGCTAATCAGGCCAAACAGAGTGAGGCATCATCCGCTGGTCCGCGCGCGGGCGGGGCGGGGGCTCGCGGCAGTAAACACACAATCTGTCTTTAAATTAAGAAACAAGAACAAACTTTACCTGTTAAAATATGAACATGAGGTAAAAACACAGCTCCCCGACACGAGCCGCGCTGCTCACAGGCGCTGTCACCGCACAATATGTCTCCAGCTCTGTCTCCAGCGGGATGTTTCTGCAGCGAGCGCTCTGCAGCTCTGCCCTGCCCAGTCTGAACACAGTCACAGTCTGAACACAGTCAGTCCTGAACACAGTCTGAACGCAGTCAGTCCTGAACACAATCTGAACGTAGTCTGAACACAGTCACTCCACAGTCTGAACACAGTCTGAACACAGTCAGTCCTGAACACAGTCTGAACACAGTCACTCCACAGTCTGAACACAGTCCGTCCTGAACACAATCTGAACACAGTCTGAACACAGTCAGTCTTGAACACAGTCTGAACGCACTCTGAACACAGTCACAGTCTGAACACAGTCAGTCCTGAACACAGTCTGAACGCACTCTGAACACAGTCACAGTCTGAACACAGTCAGTCCTGAACACAATCTGAACACAGTCTGAACACAGTCAGTACTGAACACAGTCTGAACACAGTCACTCCACAGGCTGAACACAGTCTGAACACAGTCAGTCCACAGTCTGTCCACAGTCAGTCTGAACACAGTCAGTCACAGTCTGAACACAGTCTGAACAGTCACTCTGAACACACAGTCACAGTCTGAACACAGTCAGTCCCCTGAACACAGTCTGAACACAGTCTGAACACAGTCTACAATACTGAACACAGTCTGAACACAGTCAGGAAACACAGTCTGAACACAGTCTGTCCACAGTCAGTCAGTCTGAACACAGTCTGTCCACAGTCTGAACACAGTCAGTCTACAGTCTGAACACAGTCAGTCCGATGTCTGAGCACAGTCAGTCTACAATCTGAACACAGTCAGTCCACAGTCTGAACACAGTCAGTCTACAGTCTGAACACAGTCTGAGCACAGTCAGTCTACAATCTGAACACAGTCAGTCCACAGTCTGAACACAGTCAGTCCACAGTCTAAACACAGTCAGTCCACCGTCTGAACAGTCTGAACACAGTCTGTCCACAGTCAGTCTACAATCTGAACACAGTCTGAAAACAGTCAGGCCACAGTCTGAACACAGTCAGTCCACAGTCTGAACAGAGTCTGAATGCAGTCAGTCCACAGTCAGTCCACCGTGAACAGTCAGTCACAGTCTGAACACAGTCTGAATGCAGTCTGTCCACAGTCTGAACAGTCAGTCCACAGTCTGAACACAGTCAGTCCACAGTCTGAACACAGTCTGTCCACAGTCTGAACACAGTCAGTCCACAGTCTGAACACAGTCTGAATGCAGTCAGTCCACAGTCTGAACACAGTCAGTCCACAGTCTGAACACAGTCTGAATGCAGTCAGTCCACAGTCTGAACACAGTCAGTCCGAAGTCTGAACACAGTCAGTCTACAATCTGAACACAGTCAGTCCACAGTCTGAACACAGTCAGAACACAATCTGAACACAGTCAGTCCACAGTCTGAACACAGTCTGAACACAGTCAGTCCACCACTGCCTCCTTCAGCTGACACGTGCTCTTCACAACACACACAGCACACAGAATCTAAACATATATATCACCTCCATCCAGTATGCAAAATGCACCAAGAGTGACTCATGTCTGTGATTTATAGTCTACAGACACACCCACATGCATTACATAATGGGCTAAGTACAGTAAATAAATAAATAAGTACACACACATACTTATACTTATACACATACACACACACACACACACACACACACACACACACACACACACACACACACACACACACACATACACACAAATACACACACACACACACACACACACACACACACACACACACACACACACACACACACACACACACACACACACTTGATGAATGCTTGATGAATGAAAACACAGTTTTGATAGCAGGTATTTTAATAAAGCTTCAACATACTAAAACAAGTTCCATGAGTAATTGAGCATACTGAAAGGAAATTCCGCATTGGGAAAAAGAAGATTTTTGCATATCCATGATTTATAAATTTGACCTCTATACTTTTTTATCCACCCAATGAGCATCAAGCGCATTTTTGAAATTCACGGCTACTTAACCGCTTTAATACCTCACACATCAAATAAATGTCAATACCAAAAATATCTGTATATGCCAAAATATATCTGTACAGAGTCAACAGATGAAAAATGTAACAGTTATGCAAATAAGTGATAACAAAGAGATTAGATGGGCTGGTTATACATGATTTAAGTGCTATCATTTGTGTATTTACATGTGTGGGCAAAACCAAGATTTCACTTTTAAGACTTATTGTTAAAGTGACAGATCAGAGAAATGTTTGAAGGTTAACAGGACATTGGCAAATTGCACAGACACAGTGAGGGTTCTGTCCAAGACACATCAGATGATAGTCTTATTAGTAGTAAAAAAAAAAAAAAAAAAAAGTAGAACAAATGCATTTTTGCATCTTTAGCGCAATAAAAGGCCACATAACAGACATACAACATAGGCTACTGATACAAGATAAATAAAAAAGCTACTCCAACGCTACAGAAAGCTGTTCATTTCATTATATACAAAGTAGCATGACATACCGGTATTTTTAAATCAAAGTTACCATATATGTCAGCATGATCTAATTCAATAAATTAGAATATTGCAGGTGTGTCCTATGGTTCGATGGCACATTGCATCACATCATGTAAGACAATGTTACTTCTGGAGAGTAACAAAAATCACCTCCACGGCTTGGCACTTCACTCCACACACATACACAAAATCAAACCATTTACAAGAGTTAAAAAAAACATGCCGGTTTAGCAGCAAATGTCTTCAATAAAGCGCTGCATCTTTCATCTCTGATCAGACAAGCCATCTTTAACGACTTAGAACCCAGAGGACCATGAATTTGACCTCTGACCCGTATGCAGACAGTCTCTCTTGCATCACAAAATAACAGATTACCGGTATTATAACAGGTGCTGACAAAACATTTGTTGTAATGTGCACCTATGACACAAAACAAGCATAAGGCCACACAATGGACTAGAAATCAAAGTGCCTCTTGCAGAGACTTGACATTCAGTGCTTCAGTGGTTCAACTAAGGCATTTGTCCGCTTAGTATTTTGTTCTTTTTTGGCACATTTAAGTTCATACACATGCTGGAAAACATGAGACTGTGCCCCCTTTAAATAATGCTGTTCTCATTTCCAGTTGTGGTTCAGTCCGGGTCCAAAATGCTTAAGGAAAATCTTTCAGTCTTGTCATTTACTTGGGATGGAGCTTTTTAGGTGTTCCTTGTTTCTTGGTTTGCCACAGATGGCCTGCAATAGTGACTGCGTCCACACTCGCTGACATGGTTTTGGCTGGGATCTGGCTGAACTGTTTTCTGTCAGAGTTGTATTTGTAAATGTTCTCGATCATCTTTGTCGTGATGCTTTTTGGTCCTATTCCCGCCAGCTTGATGATCTCCTCGGACTCGGGGCAGTAAGTGTAGACAGACCTGAACTGGCATCCAGCATCGCGGAATAAGACCAGGAAGTTGTTAGCTCCAGATTTCTCCATTTCCTGAGGACACAATATGAAGTCAGCCAGATTGCTAGTTTAATAAAATAATACATACATAAATAAAATATGAATTGAAATACAAACGCACATCAAGTATTTTGTTTTTCTGCCCTTCGTTGACTTTGCCAGCCAAGCAGCAATGAGACAGAGCGTTTTGAATGATATGTTTGTTGGATTTGGCACTGGGCTCCTTGTACAGTTTGGGACCTACAAGAGCAAAATATAAGTATGACAGAGAGAAATACATAAACTATGATCTGCTTCAGTCCAAAATACTGGAGTAGCACCTGTATACTCAGTGTTGGAAGGAGTAGAGGAGGTGGTGGAGTCCACTTCCCAGTCCTTCTCATTTCGACTGCCAGCTGAAGGACATGAAGAAAAACCTCCTGCAGAATCTGGCCTGAAAATGGAAACATACAAACCCAACAATGAAAAATAAAATCACAATAAAGCGATGAATGGAATAGTTAGTCACAATGAGGCAAAGCCGTTTTAGCAAGTAGCATGAGGCGAAAAAGCAAAGGCGTGTTCAGCCAAGCAAAGCAGTACATGAACAGAATAAAAGTACACTACTAAAACAGTGCGGAGCTAGCTTAAGGCCAAACAAACAGAAACAGAAAAGGTCAAATGTGGGAAAAAACATTTAATTCATGAAATGTTATTCACTGTACACTGAGGTCCACTATGTCTAAACCTAAGCCTCATGGCTACAAAAAATTACTGACCTTCCCTTTTTTTCTTTGGGAAAACTCAGATAGAAGGGAACATGAGCAGTAGCAATTTTATTGCCCCTGATAGGAGCATGCAAATAAGAAAAGGGGTTAAACAAATTGTCAGGACTGTGCTTTTTACAGAGTAACTTAAAGATACAAGGTTGACAGGACATACAATTAGGAAGACACTTACAGTTTATATAAATGTGAGTTAAAAGAGGATAATATTAATTCAGATTCAGTAAGGAGTACAAAAGCACAATGTTAGGAATATAAACACAAGCTTGCAGATGCTGAAAAACCAGGTGAGCCTCACCTGTTGTTTTTCTTGTTATCAAGCTGATTGTCGTTGTCTGCCAAGTTGAGAGAAGCCAGAGATACACTGGACACAGAGTATCCTCGTGGACGCACTCCTGACAGAACACAACCACAATGATACCATATTTGTGCTATATTTCTACTACTTCTGTATTGTGAATGTTTGAATGTTTTGTGTATGTGGCTGACCTGTCCCTCTGGCTGGTGTAGAGGACTCCAGGACGTCTCTGTGAATGGACTTGGGCCTGGGTTTCTTTTTAAGACTTCCAGATCGAGGTTTGACCACTTCATCCATGTCGTCCATGAGTTTCAATTGCTTTCGTCTTAAAAACTCACATTTGATGTATTCACGTCTGGCCTTTTCCTCTTCTTTTTTTTGCTGTTCCTCCTCTGCTTTTAACCTGAAAAAAACACAGTTAGCAGTTTACTTTACATTTCAGAATAAGACCTACCACGAGTTGAAAAATTATAATATCATGATGCCATTTACTGTATGCATTTTCTTTTCCACAAGGTATAATAATTTAAAACAAAGTCAAACCAACCGGGCAGCTTCTTTCTTCTGCTCCTGATCCAGCTCTTGCTGCTGTTTCCTCTCCTGAGCCTCTTTCTCTCTTCTCAACCTCTTCTCCAGTAGAGCTGCTTTCTTTGCCGCCATATCCTCTTCTCCTTTCACATCATCCTGGATTTTGGTGGGACAAAAGCAATATTTCTAATAATAATATAAATTCTCAGATCCACCTGAACTAAAATTTTTGTATATTTAGCCAAATGCAGTGTATTCTTTCTCACTGGATTACTGGCAAAATACACAAGTCCTTTATCTCTCTAACTAAACTGTTTGGTCTGTGTTCATGGTGCGTAGTTAGCCTAGATTCACATTGTATTGTTTTTGATAATCTCATGGTTGAAGGGGCACAGCCCAGCACATGTTATATCAGAGTGACAATCCCTTTCAAGCCTGCATTCATCCTCACAGTATTTTTACAGTAAATACACATCCATGAATGTATTTCTATTTATCATATGCAATAGTAACTTCAAAACTTCAAAAACATTTTTCAGTACTAAGCACATTTTATATTGCTATTTTGTGGCTTACCTTGAAGAAGAATCCACAGCACATTTTTTGTTCAGCTCCACAAATCTCTTCCCCTGTCTCTCCCTCTTCATCCTCAAGTTTGAGTTCAGACAAAGCGATTTCCACCAGGTCACTTCGGTCTGGCGTACATTCAAACTTTGCCCCTTCTTGGACCTCCGACAGGGGCTGCTGCAGCACCTCTGCTGGTTTTGTTTGTGTGACCTTGTTTTTAGACAAACTCTGTGCTCTGTGTTTGTTGTGGTCCTGTGTCTGAAGCTGTGGAGCTGCTTCTCGAGCGCCTGCACTCTTTTCTGCAGTCTCCTCTTTGGCAGTTTCTTTATTGTCTTTGTCATCACAGTTTTTGACTTCATCTGTTTTTTCATCATGCCCCAAGTAGGCAAAGGAGCTGAGCTGTGACTGCTGTGGGCTAAATCTCCTGAGCCTGGGCAGGCTGTCCACCGAAGTGGGTGTGTTCAGCATTCGACTGAAAGGTGTGACCTTTAAGTCATTGGGGCGAGGGGTTCGGGGTGTCCTGGCATGGAAGGAGGCTGGTCTGCGCTTGAGTCCGGAGGAGGAGCGGGTGGGAGCTTGGGGAGAACCAGAGGAGGACAAGTTTGGAGACAAAGAGCCCACTGAACCACGGCCTGAACCTCGGCCTGTGACACTGCTGCTGCGCAACTCACGCAGCTGTCTGTAGAGGCAAACACCACAATGGCAGTTTGTTAGCTACATTAGATAATGCAGCTAGCGACAATGTTGATTTATATTACAATACAAGCTTTTACAGTATGTATTTTATATTTTTGAAGGTTTATATCCTAAACAATGTATAATGTGCAAAAGTTTTTCCTGATTATATCACAGATGTTCATTATGATACAGACCTGTGTGGTGATGGGGCTGGAGGGGGTATGACCCAGGCCTGCTGTTGTTGTTCTCTCATGGTCATGATCTTTTCCTGTTGCTGAGCCAGGCGCTGCATCTCTGTTTGCAGAAAGCCGAGTGAAGAGTTCAACCTCTCAATGGAGCGGGTGTACTCAGACAAGTCAACCTCCCCAGGAGTAACACCTAAAAAATGAATTTAGCATTAATCAGGGTCCAAGGAAATTATTTGTTTTTGTGTGTTTTTGTATGTTTTTGTATCAGGGATGTACTCATGTTACTCACCTCCTCCATCTTCACAGGGAGATTTTGGAGCTGCCCCATCAGGTTTGCACCTCTCTGCTCGTTCAATGTAGCTCGGGTCTGCTAATTTTGGAGAGGATAATGATTGGGGTGAGGGGTTTTCTGTTTCACTGGGGCTGGGATTGACTCCTTTCCGTCTCACAACATTCAGAAATGCTGTTCTGCCCATTCTCTGCCGATGGCGAGTAAAAGCAGCCTCCACCTTTAATAAGTCATGACAAAATGAGTGTTTGTGAATGTGTGTTAGTCACTAACAAAAGCTTTCATAAGGTCCATAATAACTGCAAATGTGCACTACCTTCTTTTTCTGGGCTTCAATGGCTCTGCGTTTCTCTTCCAACTTCATCCTGAGTTGTATCATTTCTGAAGCAATCAGGTGAGAGGGGTCTCTGAGAGTTGGTGTTACAGGAGATGGAGATGTGATTGGCAGGGGAGGATTAGATATCTACAAATACATAAATAAATATTAACAGTTTTAAATGGTAAAATATAAATATGTAGCACCTTACTGAAAAAGACAAACCTGACTCTGAGTTTTTGCTGGACGTACACATGGAACATTAACGTCTGAACTCTCGGGTGTGGTTCCTCCACTACTTCTTCCCTCTAACTTTCGGAACTTTTGCTCTGCAAAGCTGGTCATGCGGGTCATGGCTCCAGCCGAGCCAGAGGAGGATGTGGAGCATATTGTGTGGGACCTGGGCAGGCTGTGTGAAGGACCGGGGCTGCTCCTGTCAGCTCCATGGCCTCTCTCACTGTTAACATCAGAGTCAAAAACTCCCCTCCGTCCAGCATCCCGGGAGCCCCTGTCCCGCTCGGGAAGTGGACAGGACCTAGTCATGGCGTCGCAGTCCTGGTCGATGTCTGAATAGTCTCTGAGAGAGGAGTCCTCGTCCAGACTCTGGATGTCCTCAGTCCTCACATGGATACCAGTATCCACTTCCTCAGAGGCAGAGTCATGTTCCTGGAGCAGAGCTTTGGCTGAGCCTGGTGCCTCACCCTGTGCTCCTGGTAATTCTGAGGGCTCTGTCACATGGAGATAGAACCCATCTCCAATCCCCAAACTGGCATGAGGTCTTTCTGTGTCATGGATTATCTTTAAAGCCTCCTCGATGCTTGGAGGGGTGGTGGGACTAATATGACCACTGTGGTTGCTATAGTGATTGGCAGAGGTACTTTCAGGTAGAACTCCATTTGAGTACCTATCAAGAGAAAAATAATTTATTTCAGAAGGTTCTTCAAAGTCAAAGTCTGAAAAAAGAACAACTTAAATTTCTCATAACCTGCTTTGGTTTTTAATGGAGAATGTGTTGTTTCGCCCAACTGGTTTATGGGGGGAAAAGTCTTCCTCCTCTTCTATATGTCCACTCTGCCCATTTACAGTTATAGGCACCAGGGAGGGGTGGCTCTTCATGTTTCCTTGAGATGCATAGTGAACTTTGAATGCAAGGACATCACTGCTGACGGAGCGAGTCATATGAAGGGAGGGGGGCTCACAGAGGGGAACAGGGGGACCTCCATCAAGGGGGATCTCAAAGGAGATTCCCCGGGAGGTGGTCCTAGGTTTGCAGGAGGGCAATTATATTAGTTTAAAACAAAAACAACAACATAAAAATAAACATATGTAGAACACAGAAATGGGGTAGATACCGTTTTTCTTTGGGCCAAGTCCCAACACTGCCATCTTCAAAAGACAAGGAGGTAGCTCTTTTCATTATACCTGCAAAAGGTTACAAAACAGATATTAATTGCATTATATTTTGGTTAAATTATATTGTTATGACAAACAAAGGATTGTAAGACATTTAGCTCCTAACACAAACTAAACCCAGTTGTTATTTTTTCCCAGGCACCACTAGAGGGTGTTCCATCAAAACAGAAGCACTGCCATAACTAGTTTTGATGATTCAGCACTGTATTGTATTCAGTACTGTATTGAGCACATCCTCTAGTGAGACAAATGTACAATAGTGCCTGTGCTAAGTCATTTGATTCAAGTTAGGATTTATTAAAACGCGTGGTTGCGTTACTTACTCTCAGCTGGGACATCATTTTCTGCATAGCTCTGTTTAACTGGACTGGTCACAGGAGCCATATTTTTACAGGATACTTCACAGGCTAGAGCAAAAACAAATACAGCACTATGACCAAGAAATATAGGAAGGTGGCACATTTATTAAACATACAAATAGCAGATTCATAAAAAGAAGCTTAGTGCTAAATATTTTTCACTGTACCATTTGGGTCAAAGACTCTTGGCTTAACAAATGAGGGTTTCACCACTTCAAACCACCAGAAGAGCTCAGCCATGAACACCAGGTAATTACTCTATAAAAAAAAAGTTAGATTACGTATTAAACACTACAACTTGATGTCAACACACACAAAGTAAAGTACTATCTCAATAATGATCAGAATGTAACGCTATAATCACAATATTATATGCCATATTTGGCATGTCAGTGAGGTTATAGCCAGACAACTGTTGCTAGGGAACTGGCTCAGAGGGACAATACACGTTTCATCGTCATCTGCCATATATCATGCATTAGGTCTTTCAGATCCAAGTCCTCCATCTGGAATTTACATTATTACACGTTCTGTTTAAAGGTTGTTCCAGACAGTGAAAGACTTGTATATTAACAGGGTTTTAAACCATTAATTTCAATCCAGTACTGTTTATTTACATGTTTTCAACTATTTCACTTCTGGCACTGTTACAATTTGTGTTTTAGTTTATTACTTTAATTTATCAATGGTCTATGTAAATCTCAGACTTAAATGACATTTAAACCTTAAAAATACAATACTCTACTATGTGAAATGATCTTTGAAGTGGAGAAAAAATATAACATTAGTTCCTTGGTTTGTAATAACTGTATGGAAAGTTGGAAACAATGACAGAGGTCGGTATCTATGCCAGGATCAGCTGCTTCATGGCTATTTACTTTCTTTTTATAAAACCAAACCACTGTTTAACTATTCACTGCAGACCCATTATACGCAGCACAGACTATTCACTGAACGGAGCCTCTTGTTTTGGAGGAAGGAAAGTCCCAGCCTCATGCAGATTGTGACTTGAATCTGAATGTTTTGACCCACGCTTGGTGCATTATGTTTACCCACACAATCTGCACTGTTCAGCAATAACACAGAGATAGACTATAAGACTGAGACTGCTGTATTAAGTGATAGTTTACTGGATAGAGATTGTGTTTTAATGAATCTATAGATAACTTTAAATTTGTTGAAACAAGGATGATAATAATCTTAATTTAGCAGAGTACTTTTTGATGGGTTATTTGTTTCAAGATTATTCTAGTTTGTGGCAATACATTATTTCTTGTTTCAAGCCAAATAATTTCTCCATGGAGTAACAACATTTAATTCACCTCATTGTCAAATTGGTCAGAAATGTGTTGAAGCCAGTGAAATATTCTATGTTAAAGAACCAATTAAATATAACCTAGTCACAGCTATTAAAAGGCAGATTATTATTATTATTATTATTTCAAGTCATTTTAAGGCATTTTAAAGAATTTACTGCAGTGTAGTTAATGCAGACAAAAAGACAGAAAACACCCACGACTAGTCAGCAGTTGCTAACTTTTCCCTGCATGACTAAGTTTGTAATTCTCATTAGAACAAATTTTTCCTACCTTTATGGAGGCATGGGCGTAGAGCATATCCTCCAGGCTGAAGTGGCAGCAGTGGTTGAGATTATTAGTGCAGAAGTCCTGGACCAGCTGTAGGTTGTACAGACTGTCGGCCAAAGACATGGTCTCTTTGAGGCAGATATCTGTGCAAGCAGGGAGGGAGGGGTCACAAACATCCAAACACACGCACAAGGGAGAGATTACATGCAAAAACAGGGAGATAAAAGATACATTAAAGTTACAGGCCTTATATGTACCATTTTCTTATAATATTGAGTAAGTTTCATACATTATATCATATTGTGAAAAAAAATTAACATATGGGTGCTGTTTTAATATAGTTATTAATATTTTGCATACTGCACTGGGAGTTGATGAAATTTCTGTGGTGGCAATCTTTACTTTGTAGCCTTCCAACTGTATTGTATTATTAATGCAAATGGATAATTTGGATCTTGGGAATGAATTAGGAAAGATAAAAATAAGTTGGGATTCTAGTTTAAACTATAGCTTCCTCTGTCATTGTCGAAAACTCAAAAATTGGTATAGGACCTTAAAAATGCACAATCTTTTGTGGTATGAAAATGTGCTCACACACACAACACATGTTAAATATTCCTAACCTGCACTACTTTTCCGATTTGTTCAAACTGAGTATTTCACATCTGGCAAACATATGTGTGAGCTCATGTGAACTACAATCAATCCCATAAACCAGTGAATGTTGTTTATGTTTGAAATAGCATCGCCGTCACATCCTCCTCATGACCAATCACAGCCCAACCCATGGCATTTTTAGACCAACGGCCGCAGTGAGAGGGGAAACTCAGAAGGGAGACTTGGTTACTTCTTGTCTTGAGTCATCTATGAGTAATCCTTTAGTATTATAAGGTTTATGTTTTCACTTAAAGGCTTTTCAATTTGGGTATTACAGAAAATTTCAACACAATTTACACTAACGTGTCATAACATCTTCTAACTGACTTAGTGCCATAGAAAGTCCAAAGCCAGCAAAACATGTCCATAGTGTGAATAAATGCTTCCTTTAAGCTTGGCTTGAGGAGAATGGAGAGAAAAGCTATCATTGTAACATCAAACCAAACATGAAAATGACTCAGTGTTTTCCCCATTATGTGCCATTTCTAAGGGAATAAATAGACTGTAGCCTTGTGGGTTGTACACAGTGGGTGTGGCAGCAGACAGGGCCCACCTTCCAGTCTGACTGCCTGTGGACAGTAGAAGTGCAGCAGAGCCGTCAGAGTGCAGCCGTCTGTGTTGTCCTTCAGCAGGTTGTCCACCAGGGGGACTACTGGAACACTTCTCTGCTGTGAAAGCTCTCTCCTGTAGCGAGCCTGAAACCATGGTAACGGCAAAAAGACATCACCTCTGTGTCGACGCTGGTGTCTGGGCTGGCGTTCATGCAGTACAATCAATCATACCCCCAGAAGCAAGGGAATGAAATAAATCTGTTAATTTGAAGCTCTCAGTCAAGTGTAAAATAGGAGTCAGGCTCAGGTAAAAGGTAATCATGCAAGAAAGACACCAAAATCACAAAGAAATATTGAACTTCATTTTATAAGATGTCTACCACTGCTATTCCCTAGGCCTAGAATTGCAGTTTCTTTAAAGGCATTCATGGCATTAGTTCTACTTAAACCATATACACACATGTGAACAGGGTCACAGTTCAATTTTACATCAAGTGGAGGTGGACAAAGATTTTCTCAGAATGACCCTCAGTGCAATGACTTACCTCTGCTACATAAAGATACTGTTGTTATATATGTGAATATCACAGTATATTCATAATCACAAAAACTGTGCTGATCTAACTGTGCACTAACTATCTTGAGGCATTTGCATTCACATATGGTGGTCAGTAATAAGTAATGAGATGGATAAATATATTTGGGAGATGAGATTAACCAGGTGGATGTGCAAGAGGGCTACATGCAAGTAACACAAACAAAAATAGGAAGTTGTATTGGGTCTGGGAAGGATTATAATAATGTTTCTACAGAATGAATGGACTTACAGGTACAAGTCTCCAGTACCATTTGTTTAGAGACTGAGTGGATGGCAATAGAAGACAATATAAAAGGGGTTAGGCAGAACGGGGTACAAATGAATAAAATAAGCAAAACAACATTAACCCTTCCCTCTCAATATACAGGTAAAATGACTGGCGCTAGATCGTATTTGTGTTACTGATTCAGCATTTGAGGGGCAATGGGACATTTAATAATGAGCCTACGTCCTGAAAGTGTAAAGTATGTAAGGAATAGTATGCATGCTTTTATATAAATAACCATTTCTTATCTTCCCTTGTGGGATCGACTGACGTTTATTGCTAAACTAAAAATGGGAAAGCAGCTGACCAATGGGTTACAGTACACTATGTTTTCCACAGCATTTTAAAAGCATTATTTACACTGTGATTTCCCTATAACCCAAACCCATGACCAAACAGTGCACAGCTACTTCACAAGCTGAGGCACATCAGCGGTTTAGAGTGTAACAACAAACATTACAACTTTATAGTATAAGGGCTACTTTATTTAGAATATTTTCTACCTTAAGACCCCAGTGAACAGGGTCATGGCCTGATAAGACAAAGCAGTGTTGCATTATGGGTGAGTGTTAAGTGTTGGAGGACAGTAGCTGCTGCTGTGTGTCCACTGCAGTCACATGGGCCTTACATAACTGTGAACACTGCCTCTGTGTCAGCGCTCCATCAGAACTGCAGCTGACAATGTCCACAAGAATCCCATCTTCCACATTGTACCACACAGCCTTTTATCTCTGCTCAGATTTGTGGCTATTGTAGGATTCCATTGCAACTAGTCCAGTAATAAAATGCAAATCTGATATCTAAGGATGCTGACTGCAGCATGTGAGAATGAGGGAGAGTTAAATGGGTGTTATGTTTATGGCATTGAGCTATTTAAAGTAGTCTTAGAATGCGCCACTATAAAATAAAATGCAAACATGAGTCCATGGTATTTTTGTATTGCAATAGTAACTCCACCAACATCCATATCTGAATGATATTCTCAGAGTCTGCTTTGGTTCTACCTCTGTCCCAACATCCATATACTCCCAGTTATAGACCTGATACTGGGCCTCCTTTTAGACTTTTTCTCTATGTGTTGATTGCATTTCTAAAACAGAACTACATTCTAATAATTATTATCCGTAATTTGTTCTTACTTTTTGGGTGTTATCCTGAAATGCAGCCTCTTTCAGCTTGTGCTCCTCCACAAGGATATCTCTCAGGTGTTCATTTACCTGCACAGAGCAGAGTGATGGAGAAGTCTCTCACAAATATGTGCAGCACAATGAGGGGCTTGTGTTGAGGAGAGCAGAAATGTAGAAACTTCAGCATCAAAGTACAACCCTCAGCCTGCAAGTCACCAATGCTAAAAACTGTTTAAAGACCAAACAGTACTTCAGTATTGACTATAACTTGCAGTAAGTTACTATTTATAATCACAAACTTTTCAAACCATCTTATGCTTTTTTGCACTTGATGATGTAACATAGGAATGAGCCAGCGATTCAGAGTGGGCTTACTTTGTGCACACCAGGTCTGTGTCTTCAGGGCTCTACACAGACAATAACCCATGTGTTTTTATGTCTGTGAGTGTAAATGAATCTTGCATGTTCATCTCTGTGCCTTAAGGCTTCAAACAAGAGCAGATTTTACCACAGAACTGAGGACAACCATGAGAACAGCAGGTTTTAGTTTGGCTAAGGCTGAACCCCATAAGTCTTTGTCTTTTGTTGCTCAATATATTATCACAAACTTATAAAAGTGACTAAACTGGTCAAAAATGACTCCTAAAATATTCAATATGAGGGCAGTAAGTGACATTAATACTCCACACATTGCATAAGAAATATAAATGTAAACAAGATCTATGGGCAACACTGACTGACCTCTACATGTCGTCTGCAAGATTGTCTACATGTCATCTGCAAGATTGTCTGTGGCACGGAGGAGTTAAATTTAGTTCAACATGCTCCCTGGCATAAAATTCTTTCCTTTTAGTTTTTCCACAGCAGCACCTGCAAATCAGATGTCTTGTAATGTACAGTGATTTTCAATGATTTAAAGAACAATTTTGTGCAAGGTGCCCTTCAAGCCCCTCCTGAGCATTGCGACAGACACGAATGATCAAAAGGCATGTGAATGAAACTGTAGCAGAAAATGAAGCCTACAGTGGTTGATAATATTTTAGGTAAAATATACAAACACTTATTTCAGATTAAGAGATAAAACAGAATAGCTAAACCCGTTCAAGAAGCCTGAACTGTTCACTGTACTGACCTTGTTGATCCATGTGATGATGGCGTCCTCTGTGTCGTATGGCAGCTCCTGCACATGTCCATCGCAAAGAAACGGCTCGGCAGCAGAAAATCTGTTGATACAGGACATAACGCGCTCCACGCTCACCATCTCCACAGTGTAGGCCATCATCAGAGTGTCTATGAGAGCCAAGTGGGAACTCTGAGGAAAAATATTGAATGCTTATTTTACTTATAAAATATATATTACAAAAACTTTGCATTAGATCAGATCAATTAGTTACAACAAAAAATGCTAGTTTACAAAAATGTACCAACCAAAAAATATTACAATTTGAAAAAAATCAGAGATCAATGCTAACCATTACAAAGATGCTATAAACATGTTCAATGATAGAAGATAGATATTGTGCTTTTGTTTTGTTTGTTACCGCACATTGTAAAAGAAAACATTGCAAAAAGATTGACAACCACGTTACGCTACTGATATAATCCCAAAAACAGTAACGTAATCATCTTAAATACATGAGCAAAAAAAAAAAGTTAAATAAATAGCAATATGAAAAATTTGTATTTTAGTAATAAACAATATAATAATACATATAACAAATGTTAATCTTTTTTAATTGGTCCACGCAGTTCAAATAGAAGTAGTGGAATGCAGTAGTTTCCTACTGGTGCAAATACAGTTACAGACATTAAACATAAAGCCTAAAGAAATGTATCTGTAACCTACTGAAACATGGGTACTTGTAACAGTATTGTAATTTTTGAAACCTACACTACCACTTACATATAGTCTTTGAGGCAGTTTTGAGAAACACCCATTGCCTTATTTGGAGCCATTCACATTTATAGAGTAGACTGTTTTGGCAGCCCTCAACACCTATACAAAGCATGACATTATCCTGGCCTTTCTGATCTCATTCCAGGCCGGTCAGTTCTGGAGTCGTTCCCTTCCTTTTCCTGTCACACCACTGGCTTTCACAAAAACATGTGGCAGTTTGTTTATGCTGAGCTCAGCATCTATCTGCAGTTCAACAATCCAACATGAGGTACTCCTTTCAATCCAGGTGACTCAAGGAAAAAGATGCAAACAACCAGACATCATCTCACCAGAGTTTTAGCACAGCCCTCTATTCAAAACCACAAAGCCGAATATAACAGCCCCAAATAACCTATGATAATGCTTATAGAGTTGTCAAATCTCAACGAAATACATATCATCTTAGTATGACAATTACGCCTATGGAGAATTTTATATGCAACTAATGGACTAAGCCTTCACTCAGATATCTACTGACTTCACAGTGTTACACATATTCACCAGATGTGGTCCAACAGCTGAAGGACATGTTCCAGTTTTTAAAAAGTTTTTTACTATGCAGATGCGCTTATGACAAACATGTACTCAGTATCCAGGGCATCCTGACCCAGAGAGGAACAACCCTCCCCTATCTCTGGAGCTCCGTGACAGACAGACCATGGCTCCTTTAACCTAAACCAGCCTGGGGCCTCCCCTCTGGACTGCAGAGCTCTGTGAGAGACCGCCTCCGCGGTCCCTGGAACCTGAGTCAATGTGGAGCAGCCTTAGCCACCTTCCCTTGTGGAGCAGCTGCATTCAGGTCCAGAGCTGACCTGGGTCGCTGTCCCAGCCAGAAGAAAGTTAAACATCAACACACATTGTTTTTGATTCTTTTATGTTCAGGATATTGCAAGATTTTTGACATTGCAAACCTTCCCTTCAGACATATTACAGCTGGATTGACAGACAGACTAAAAGAGACATGGCTGAGGTTCTTAAACAAATTAAACCTTATACAACTGCATTAAATTGCATAAAACCCTATATCTTGTAGAGGACTTATACATTGACGTGTGGCTATTAGCTTAAGTGTGCAGTGCAACAGTAGCAGAGTGTGTCCCCACACTCTGCTACTGTTGACATGGTATGAAGACATGCTGTCAATTACTATTGTGTGTGCGAGCAGAAACATGTCTAGACCATGCATGGTGACAGTCAGCCACTCCATATAAGGCAGTAACAACAGTAGCCACTGACCAGCAGTTGTAAGAGGTAGCAGGCTTTTCTTTACAAGATTAGGCACGTGTTAAATTGACATTACACATCAAAGGGAGCAGCTAAGCAAATGCACTTGTGAACATCTCATGTGGCTGTCTAAGCAATTGTTTTTATTGACCACCATTACAACAACCTGTACAACAATCTGTCAAGTACGTGCAGACAAATAGTGATGATGTATTTGTCCAGGTAAAAGAATGACCTTGTAAAGTAGCATGCTAGCACAAACCTGTTATATTCCCCTATAGCTTTTATCTTGGGATGGTTTTAGATGTATATAGACAAAAGACTGACAGATATGGGTTTTTTCATGGCCGATGCTGGTATCGTTTGTTTAGAATACAGAACAACCGATGGCCAATAAGCTCAGTTGATATTTTTGGGCTGATATGAAGGGGCTGCTTTCTTCAATTTATGTCAATTGAATTCACTACATACTGACTCCCAGATATTTTTCACCACAAATCTTTAAGAGAACAGTGTATCACATTTAGTTCAGTTGTCTCTTTGTATTTCACTGTAAAAATGTGTGTGTATGTTCTAGGCAGCAATCCACCAAAACAAAAAGTCGGCCAGTGCTGGAGATTTAAGGCTGACAGCCGATAAGCTAAAAAAAAAAAATTAAATTAAATATCGGCCCAGTATATCAGCCAACCGATATATTGGTCTGTGTCTAATATACACCCTCTTTCTTCTTATTTTTACAGCTGTGCCATTTTTTCTGCATTGTCTCATAACAAACAACTACTTCGGTCACCATTGAAGGCACAGATTGAATTGAAATTGGAATTAAAACGGTTGCAACAATTAAATACCTAAGGCTGCAATTATTTTGACACAATATATTCTGCCTCTCCAGGGTCTTATGTATGCATAAAACTTGCTAACCTAGTTTAGACCTAAAAGTTCTAAAATACCAATCATTAGTTAATATTTCGGATCTTTATTAAAGGTACTACTACAATTAAATGTGCATCAATCTTGATTTTAAAACATACATTACAAATCATCAAATTCCTCATCTCAAAATCACAATGTCGTTATTTTAAAAAATTATTCAGGCTTAATAGTATTAGCACATCGCTTGGTATTGTTCTTGAAGGTGTGACTTTGAGCAGCCTTCACATGAGGGGGGCTCTCATTTGTGCACCAGACATGCTTTGGCCCCGCCCACCTTCATGCCGCAGTAGTGCACATCACGTTCTTCCTCTGCTTAACCTCCCCAATCCTCCCAGTACTTCATGTCTTTTCCCCTCCAACAGATGGTGGTGCAAAAAGTGGGCCTTTCCCACTTGGTTTTTGGCATACATTTGTTGTCATGGGAGCCAGGCAATACGTAATGGGACTCTAGTGATATTCTTCCCCTTTACACTCATCTTTCATTCATTCTAATGTGGGCAGTGCTTCCCTGTTTTTGGATCAAAGCCACATGGCAGCCCTTAAAATCTGTCCTCCACCTCCTCCCCCAATCTTCTCTGACATGTGAGTGAGTTTTTCCTTTTGTACATTATGTAAAAGCCTGTGTGGTCATTCTGTAACCAAAATGAAAAGCCCAGATTTTCCTGCTTGACTTAACAGTTTCTACTCACTTTAGTGACAACAGAGATGGGTTAGTCTACTTAGTCCTCATAAAGATTACTAGACGATTAGACAGCTGAGAGCGACATAAAATCATTAAGCCACTACTCCTACCTTAAACACAGTTTCAAATGCCAAGTACGTGATAAGCTGATGTAGTTGCATTGTTAGTATAAACACAGGAATTCAATTTTTTTTTTTTCATTCAATAGTTGGGGGAAAACGACAAGTGAGGAATGCTGAGGTAGAATGTGATACACTGGCATGAAGAGGAGGGGTGCACTGCAATGCAGACCCAATGTGAAGTCAGCAGAAGTGGACACTCTAGTCATATGTTTAGTGTTTCCAGTGTTTTGAGAATTACTGACTTTAGATTATAACATGCTATAAATGTCCTGCATCACGTACATGAGCTTTATATTAATGACAAATCTATGTGTATGTATATGAGAAAATACTGTAACTATGGATATGGATGGTAGCTTATGTAGATATGGATGGTAGCTTATGTAGTTTTTTTAAGTAAATGAGACTAAAGATTAATGAGAATCAATGGAGATAGAATTGGGCTAAAAATACAGCAGACTGTTTACCCAATCTTGCAACAAATGCTAACAAACTAATTTGTGAACTTAACATAAAGCTGTGGGCCTTACTATGGATTTTAAAATCTTAACATTAGTACTGTCAAGTATCCATAATATCCTTGTTTGAGCATTTCAGTATGAAAAACAAAGCAATAAAAGTGAACATGTGTATGCCCCTTCACCATGTGTATGCCCCCTCACCATGTGTATGCCCCTTCACCATGTGTATGCCCCCTCACCATGTGTATGGGCGTACTGGTTAGGTCCCTCTCGGTGACCAGTCTATCCTGGTCGGTGACATATAGGCCTTTCTGAGCCAGAGCCTGGATGATGGCGTTGTGTCCCAGCAGTGGTTTGACAGCGTCACTGCGGAGGATCAGACTGCCCGCTCTGCAGTACAGCTCTGCAGACTGCAGAAGACAGGCCACAGGGGGCTTCAGGTGTTCCTGGTTGTACTGGTCCCGATAGAAGGGCTCAACCAGCTCCTCTGGCACAGCATCTACAGCAGGAAAGAGAGAGACCAAGTTATTTTAGGCCAGTTCATGATCCAAAACACTATCATTACCACTGAAGCAAGCAGTCAGCAGGATACCAGAGCAAATGTTGTAGTTGCTATGGTTTCGTGACAAAGCTACAAGTTCAAATGCATTCTCTATAATAACGGGAAAATCTGAAATTTCCATTAAAGCATGCATTTTATTTTTAGCTACAAAGTTTCTAAGAAGTGTCTGGAAAGTTGCTGTAGTAACCAGCATTAGAAAAACTGTTACCAGAAGCAGGCTGTAGAACATAATGGGCAGGCCAGATGGGTTTTCAGCAGCTTTTTCAACATTTTATTTCCAAAGAGATCTTTATAGTATGGAGCCACACATGGGACGCATTATAATGTATGTGATGTTTCAGCTGGCATTTTTACAAGTTCATAAAAAATAAAACAATACACAATAAATAAAGTGACCTCAAAAGGTGAAAGTGCGTCATCTGATTCCTTTTTGTAATCCCTGTGTTTGTCTAGCTTCACAACACACTGTTCACACACAGAGCAGAGGTCAGTTATATTTACTCAAATAACCTTTCACTAAAAACATATTTCTCAGAGTTGTTTTCACCAAACATTTACTCCTACTTGTTATAGATTTTACAGTATAAGACTACTCTTAGTCGAATATAAGTTTTGTTATTTTCCCCACTGTGTGTAACTCCAAAAGTGACCATTTTAGACAATATTAAATGATCTGTACATTTGTTTTTGTGGTACATGCATTAAAAAAAACAATTACAATAACTATAAATTATAAATCTGATGTCATGTTGAGACAGTTAATCCTACTTGTTTCCAGAAATACTTTTGTACTCACTACCTTGTACTTCTAATAGAGTAATATTATTTTGAAGAAACAGTAGTCCTACTTGATAACATGTTTGGTTGCATAATTAGTATGTTGTCAAGATATTTTTGAGAGCAGAGCCGAGTCATTTCTTTGACTTATCTGAACCCACCCACCAAACTCGTACTGTTGCTTCTTGTCATTAACCCAACGTCCTGACTCACAGCTACACTACTCATCAAGCTGTCATAGGATATAATGCATACACTATGTTTAGGAATGTGTTCAGTGTATTTATGGTGTGAGTGGGGACATTTTCTTTGACTTCTGAATCACTCTAAAACAAGCAAGCTAGTCCTGCTATAATCCATGCGACAAGAAAACGCTTAGAGACCCCTCTTTCAAACCATATACTATCTCACTCACAATGGTATAAATAGTCCTATGGGTTCTTTGTTTTGGCACTACTACTAAATGAACAATGAACAAGCATATTACTAGGCCTTAAACATATTTTTGGAAGTATATCAGTTATAATAATGTTTTTCATTGGGCCATTCTTGCCCTTTTTAACATCTGTCTGTTGATTTTGTGTTGTAATAGACAAACAAAACACTAACCAGGAACAGTAAACAAACTATCTTCTTTGACAGTCGTCTTAAGTAACTATTAATTAAATATATAAAGTTTAACCTCACTCAAAGCTTGTGATCCCACCACAGCCGTTTTCAGTGGTGGTGGTTGGTACAGTGCCTCTAGCTTGTGCACTAAAAGAGCTATTTAAAGCAGCACACAGATGTTAGACAATTCTCATTTGTACTTCATATCAAATCATCTAGATACAATCCCCTAGAACACACAAGGTATGGTCTTCTTAAGATATATTCATACGTACTTGTTACAGAACATCACGACTGAATTGAAAATGCAATTTGAACTGGTGCAATTGTCAAGTCGCAAAGACTGCCCAAATAATGTTCTTTGCAAAGTACAAAATATCCAGTTTTTTTATTTACAAACCAGCCTACCCTTTAGTTTAGACACACATGTTTTGAAATGCTTTGGATTCTTGTATTAGTTTAGCAGCTCCTGGATGTGTTTAAAATGTGCACTATGTGAACTGAATCCTGATTTGAAAACATTTGCAAATCTAATTATAATTGCAATAATTGTCCAAAAAATTTATGAAATGAGTTTTTCCAAGTTTTCCAAGTTTCCTGGTTACTTCAAGTTTCAAAAAATTCTGCTAGGTCAACTGAAACCCCTCTCTTTGTGTAGTAAAGAGGAAACTGCCAGGAAGTAGCTGCTACAGGAAAGGCAGGCATGGACAGGACTGCTGCTGGACTCCCCAGGGACTCTGAATCATAAAGGCTCATGGTCAGCAGTGTTTATCTCTACAGCCATTATCATATCTGAACATGAAATAAAATTAAACCTATTGTGTCCCAGTTTTATAGCTATTACACAAATTAGATCTGAAGTTTATGAAATTAGATTAGACATTCATAACGTCGATAACAATGTGACTCCTCGCGCTGCCTTCTTCGCCTAGGTTTAAAAATGCCTTGACAGACCAATACCATGTGACTTAGTTTTCATCTGGTTTAAAGCATTAAACTTAAAGTATATACAGTATGAACAGTGACTTGAAACAATTATTCTAATCTTTGGTGTGTTTGCTTTCACAGAATGTATCATAAAAACCTAATGAAAGAGTGATTGTCCCGGGTTCATTGTTTTTGGAGATAAGCATGTGCTTCATTATAAAGAGGTGAAATATTCTTAACCTTTAGTAACCTTTTGGTTTTCATTGCCCTAGTTTCTTATATTAACCTTCACCAATTTTCACTGGTCAGGGCAATCATAGCAGTAAAAATCAGGCATTCAATGTAAACGTAGAACATGATATTAAAGTTATAATACTTTGCCGGTAAATCCAGTTCCAAATGAATAAAATTAAATAATAATGCAATAATACAGTATAATATAATGGCATCTCACAATTAATATGGGGAAATATGTTAATAAAAATACAGAGTGAATAAGTAAGTAGGTTAGTTGGTATTTATCATAGATTACAGGATTACTATTAGGATCACTTTGAAAGGAAAGTATCAGTATTATTTTTTATCACAAGAATTGAATTTAAATTGTTGTCATCTACCATCTATCAAACTAAAAATGCTACAATGATTGTTTCAGCACTTCAACATACAGTTGGACCTGTACAAGTCACACTTGAGTTAAACTGAGTTCTGAATGTTCTGAACATATAATTCTGCTGTTTATTAGGGGTGTTCCACTATGGCCCATCTGTTCAATCTGGGACAAACAGGACTCTGAGGACCAGCCATGAATTGGGGCCACAGTTCTCGCCTTGCCTCACTGGGACTTTAAAGTGTGTCACAAGAAAGATGGGAAAAGCAACATGACAACTTTATGCTAAAGTTTAACTGTAAATGTACAAAGTGCCTGGATTTTACAATAAACTGACATCCATTTCAAAAACATTAGGTAATTGCTTTGGTACTGGGTCTTTTGATGTGTCTCCTCTCTGTGTGTGGCAGGCTCTTGGCCAGTCCAGACAGAGGAGTCTACAGTATATGAAGAAACAGCTGTTTAAGTGTTCATTAGAAGCTTTGGGCTCCAGAGTCACTCAGCCTTAATGACACTGAGGTCTCTGTTAGACCACAGGGACTACACAGCAGACAAGAAAAGAAACAAATGTGAAGAATGAAAGCAATATTAATAAGACAATCTCTAAATAATGAAGGGAAATCACTACAGAGACTGAGTGGTGCATGTTCACCATGTACTGTAATTGTTATTCTATATATTGTTGGATCCACAATATAGGCCTACAATCAGTCTGCACACTGTGAACTTTATTGTGCATTTAAAACTGCATATACTGTTCACACAATAAAGATCTGAAACAGACCAGTGGAAACTCAAACATGTTTCTGTCTGCTTTATTTGGGGTACCACTTAGTCCATCAGTGCACTGAGAGTGGTCTGTCAGCCACACACTGGGATTACATAAGAGGCTTTACAGCAGGGAATAATTAGCTAAAGTCCAGCAACAAGTTAAACCCTGACATCAAAACTGACTTAGTGGATACGACCTCTGACCTGAAGGGCCTGAAGTCAGACAGTCATGTGCAAAATCTATGTAAAAGCAGAGGTATGCATGACTCAAGGAGAATGACTTGTTTCCATAACAATATAATCCCAGTGAGGTTAGGAGCCACCTACCAGAGCCAAAGGCTTTGGCCACGAGCCACGTCAAGCTACAGGAGATCTTGGCCCTGGTGAAGTCATAGTGGTCAAAGCTCTTAATTGTGGGTACAATGAATGTGCGTTTCATCCCTCTGTCGTCTGCTGCATCTCCCATCTTTCCCTCCGCGTGTGTCAGGCCTGGGACCGCTAGGCTGGAGGAGCAGTCAGCCAGAGGAAGTCCTCTTGACTGCGGATGACATCCCGACCAGAGGAATTCAATGCAGCAAAACCTCCCCCTTCTCCAGGAAAATATGGAAAACTTTACGCAGACGCACGGCGACTCGGCGTAGGATATACCAAACAGTCGGTTACATCAACACCATCTTGACTTTGACGTCCAGCTTCTTACAGTCTGGAAGAAGCCGAGAGCAGTTTTCAGAAGGATTCCTGAAGATTCCCATTCCCTGATATAAATCTCATCAGCAAAGCGGAGCAGCTCGTGCGCGTCAAAAGCCACGGCACATCCCACACGACCATCTGAGAGACGAAACTCCCCGCGCGTCCATCTTCTCTTCTTTTCGCTCTTATAACTGTTTTCCTGCGCTCCTTCTATCTCGGTGAAGTCTCCACTGCGCTTTTCCTGCCGCACTGGTCAAACAGGAGGGAGCCAACAGCGCATGCGCTGTCCATCCACCCAGTCTTTTCAGTCATTACAGTGTCGTGTAACCAGGAGGGGTTCACTTGTGGGAATACACTGGTATAAATACAAGATTATTACTAGATTAGTGACTGCAATTAATTATTAATTTGACAGGACTGAGGATTAGGGACAACTTGGGTATCCTTTCCATGAATATGTGTAAGCAAGCAGAACCAGGTTTAAAGTTGCACAAACACTTACAGCTCTATCCTTCAGCATCATTGTAATAGAATAAAACATCTCTCAATATTACTTGACTGATACTTTCAATTCTGATTTTTAAAGGCCTGCACTCTTTAAGCAGCCTATGCCTATATATTCTATACTCTACATCATTATATATCTTTTACAAAATCACACAGGACCAGAAAGTAATAAATCATTTAATTTGTTATGAGCTACTAAGTGATCAGAAGCAAATATCAACAGCATCCTCTAGTGGTAAAAGCAGTCTAATACATTCCAAGTGTAAAAATAGCCCCATACATGTCAGTAGATGGCAGCACTTTAACATGGGATCTTCAAAAAATCACAGTGAAAATGTAGTGCTGTAAACAAGCAGCCCTACTTCAGTAAAATGCAATACAAATAAAAAGTGTGTTTATTCTAGTAATAGCAGCTTTTTGGTTTAGACACACCATAACCTATTCCATTTGACTTTTTAGGCTACTTTTAATCATAGCCTATTATCATAAGTGCACACATGATGTTGTTGCTTTCTCTGGAATATTTCACAGTATGGCATTAACCTACCTATCCTATCGTGCATTAACTTAACTAACTTACTGAAAAGAACTTCAAAAACATTCAATTTCTTACAGTGAGCGGGATTGCCTCTCTACCCAATTGAGCTGTTTCTTGTCCTGATGGTGTCACCTGCTTGTCCCCATGAAGAGTGATAAGTTTAATGCCATACTATGCATTTCAGGCAAAGCAGCAACGGAGACTACACAGGCAGCTGACCTACCACCAGAAAAGTTGCATAATGCAAATTTAAGAAAAAATATTGAAATATTTTTGCTGTGTCTCATTGAAATCAACTAGTGAAATAAACACACTTCTCAGGCATATTGTAACTCAGTGATGTAGGACTGTATGGCTCATTCTGTGGACTTGCAGTTCATTTCTGGTCCTTGTCTCCTCTCTCTTCTCGCAGGTCCACTGCCATTCGAGAGTTGTCTCCAATAATGATATACTGTGCATTTGCAATGCTGATGTTTGAGGGCTGTTGCCACTGTCTCCCATCAGGCCCTACCCTCTCTTCTTGGACAAAGTTGTACCTCTCATTAAAAAGCATTTGCCTCTGTTGCTGTAGGACGTGCATGCTCCTTAGCTCCTCATTCTCTTTTTGTTGCTGCTGGTTGGAGCGTTTTAACTTCTCCTGTTTATTCTTGAGGCTTTTCACCTCCTGCTCTTTTGTCCACTCCTCTTTTTGGCGTTTTATCTTTGCAGGACTCATAGCTTGTTGTATTTTCCTGGCAAAGTTCTTGTTTTCAACCAGTGGCACTAAGGTTTTCAGGACCATGGGGAATTCGTCTTTGGGCATGGCGTTGCTTTGTGGCAGGAGTGGTATCACAGTGTTGTGTTTTGGTGGATTATGGAGGGAGTAAACCAGTGCTGAATTGGTTTTCATCTCCAGAAACCTGTTGAAGTTGGTGGTGAGGAGCAGAAGGGTAAAGGCAGAGTTTTTAATGGCATCCTCCACACAATTCAGAGTGGCTTTTCCAGGCACGGCAAAGTCCTCAGAAAAAGTTGCCCCTTCACTTTTAATAATACCCTCAAGCCTCTCTTTCATTGCCTCTGCCAATTCAGCGTCTTGTAGTGCATGCAGGATGACAAAAGAATAAAACCTGACTTCTTCTTCTTCTTCTTGTTCTGTCTCCTCTTTTGCTTCTGCTGCTGCTGGTGGTGATGGTGGTAGAAATAACTCCTCTGGAATAGGTTTACTACTTGAATTGGCTGGTGGTTGTGGGCTCATGAACTTCAGATTTTTCTGAAGAACCTTAGAACTTGGGTTCACAGCAATATTACTTTTAGGTTGTCCAGGCTGTATAGGTTTTTCAGGAGCAGAATCTAACCAGGCTGGTGTTACAGGCTTAACACCAGTGGCGTTAACTGTGGGGGCCTCACTAATCTCTAGATGAGAGGGATAAGAAGAATATGAAGAATGGAGTGAAGTTGGCACATTGCTTTCTACCTTTTCCTGAGCTGAACCTGTTGTTGCAGAGTTGTTCCCCATATATGAGTTGCTACGGAAACCCGATGATAATTGTAGATTGTTAAATGAGTTTAAAAATTCTACAATTTCAGGTCCGCAAACTTCCTTAGCTTCTTCCATAAACAGGTTGTATTCCAAAACATCTGAGTCGCTTGATTCACTTGGAAGTGCTCTTGTGTAAGCCAAAATCAGAAGATCCCTATCACACAACCCATTGTGAGTTAAGATTTTGAAAATTCGTGCCAGTGTTGCCAAAGATTCAAATTCCTGAAAATTATCACAAAGGGTTTTAAATGTTTCATAGTGTCTTGCACTTTGTTGCCATTTATCAGACAGATGTTTAGCCAGGATATTATCTGCACGTGTTTGAAGCTTATTCAAAGCCTGCCCGGGTCTTTGCAGAATGAACAGGCATAGTGCATGCACAATATCTTCTTCTGTGGTTGGGCCCAGTTGGTATGTTAAGCTACGCAGACGCTCCACAGGTGTTTTGTCAAGTAAGTATATCACCTCTTTCACTCCTGTTCCTGGATCTCCACTCCCCTGCTGACTCATTTTTATGGCTTCTGCTACAACTTTATGCTAAATGTCCTGTACGTAGCCTTTGAACAGGGAGGTGCTCAGTCCATACTTGTTACCTCAAAAGAGAAGAAACAAGTCAACAACTTTTATTCTCTGTGAGAAAGTTTACATATCAGTTGTTAGAGCTTGAATTTTCAAGGAATCTGGAATGTGAAATCACTTACTGATTCTCAAAACGGCAGGCAGCTCAAATAAGGAAGTAGCCAGGAACTTATGTCTTCAAAAGCAGTCCAACTATTTGACAACATTGTGAAACTAAAACCGCCTTACTGAAACCTTTATGCTCCAGTAATGAGACGTAAAGCAGCTTTGGAAAGTCTGTTACTTTGACAAATACCTGGATCTTATCTGGTGTATGGTTGACCATGCTCTGACAAGGAATGTCCTTGTGAGATTAGACCATGATGTCACAGGATGAGCTCTATGGCAAGTCATAAGGGCCAAAAAGCTGTGCGAAATGTCAAACGTTATAGGTAAATACTCTTCTGTGACTTCTTGCATGATAAATACACTATATAAACCAAATCAAATGCTGTGAGAAGAAAAGTAAGAAATACATAATATGTTGCCAACTATGGAGACACATAGTATTAGACAGAAAATATCTTTATCTCAAAAAATAAAAAGTCTCAAATCTCAAATTACATTGGAAATGATACAGAATATTTGACTCTGATGGGAAAGGTATTGATGAGGATATATATATATATACATATATATATATATATATATATATATATATATATATATATATATATATATATATATATATATATATATATATATATATATATATATATATATATATATATATATATATATATATATATATATATATATATATATATATATATATATATATATTCAAGACCACAAACAGAAAAATTATGTACTTTTAACTGTGTGCTGGCTTGCCTCTCCTCAGATCTGAACTGAAACTTTAATGCCATATTGCGCAAAGCAAAACCTCTCCATGAAGACAAGCTGTGGCAGACCCTCTAAAAGAAAAGTTACATAGTGCACCTTTAAAGGGCTCATAGTACGGTATTTTCTGATCTATGTTATAATGTTGTTTCCTCATCAAAAAATACCCGTTCCCACATGTTAAACACAAACCCTGCATATTTAACACAAACCCTGCATATTTAGGCTAGGCGTTCTTCTCTCAAACAGAAAACACTCTGTTCCACATTGTGATGTCATGTGGTAATACAGGAAGTGCTCTATTGTGTTTTTAAACTACACACACCTTCACTAGAATCATTTGGATCATTTCAGCCCAGGAACTGCCAATCTCTACTGAAGTAAAGGTAAAATGTAGCTGTTAACTTGAAAACTACCGTTTCATGATGTCACAAGGTGGAACAGAGAATTTTAAGCTTTGGAGATGTAGACAGACTAATAATAAAGGGTTATTCAAACATATGTGAATTAAACAAAACACAACTCTAGGTATGTTTTTGAGGAGATAACAACTTTATAACACTGCTAGTAATATAGGACGTTTACGGCAACAGATATTAAAATTTTAAAATAATTCATAACATTCAAAACTTTAGGCTATTTCTTTAATCAACCAAATAGGCCTTACACGATTCTGTTTAATTCCTGTCCTTCCTTTTTGCACAATAGGAGAAGAAAAGTGTCGTGTGAGAGTCTGTGTATTTTTATCCACAGAGGAAAGCTCCAACCCTGTATTTACCAGGGGTGGGGTCAGAGTGAGGAGTACAGCCAACGTGCCGTCCCTCAGTCCCTCACAGCACCACAGACAGACCGGCTCTGTTCTCACACAGCTACACTGGTACCCTGATATATTTACTGTACAACCACTTCTGAGAGCTTACTGTAACTCAAGGAAGTGTGGTTTCTACGCAGACTCTTATAAATATGATGATTAAAAAGAAAAAGACTTAATGTGTTTTCTTGACTTGCTTGAAATGCCTTTATATGACATTTGATTTAGTATTTGTTTGTTTTTTTTAAACCCTGGACAGACTCACATTTTAACTACAGATTTGCTTTGATCTATTACTATCCGTTTTACATGATCATTAGTTTTGTCTTGGTTTTATACCAGATGCCCTTCCTGAAGTAAAACATGTGACCCCTTAAAACTTTTTAAAGGCAAATTCACAACTTAAATCGCTGATAGTTGCAACAGAATGATGCATCACTTTATACCCTTATTTGGAAGTTTATAACATTAGTTTTTCCATTTCCATTTTTAGTAAGCTCTTTTTGCAGGCTTTCTCATATAAACAATATGCTTGAAATTCACATTTATATATCTTTAAAATGAAGGAAAAGCAAACATGGATACATTGGTGACGCAATCGCAATTTAATAATCTAGTAACAAACTTTTATACATAGACCTGCATCTGTTTTTAATGTTTTATAAGGACTTGTATACTTGTTTGTTTTGTTTTTCAGTTTGTCTTGTGTTTTAAACAGGGCGCCCAAGGAAAAGAGAGCCCAAGTGCCCTCATCGGGTTATAAATAAAGATAAAGAAAGAAACAACATTCACAACGCTATCAGTTTTTTGATCATCTGCACTAGATTGGAATAAAAACCCCTCAACCCAGCTACAAAATCACATAACCACAAAAGCAATTCACATATTATTATTAATAAATATAAATGCTACAACACTTCTAACATACCCCTGGCAATGTAACGATAATGACTGCTTTGAGATACCAGAGGCATGCATTATGAACCAATAACACAAAGCTAAATCTGAGGTCACTTTGAAACCAGTTAAAATGTACTGAAACATTGAAACTTTCTGAAACTATATAGTCGTATTTGTCAATGCATGAGCTCCCTGTTACATATGCAAACACCGCCTCGAGATCATCCCCCATCACTTATGTAACTGCAAAACGTCCGTCTTTATTGAGGTCACTTCTTTCAGCAAGACACGCGCTATGCTAGCAGCTGTGTTAGTCAGCCTGCCCTTAAAATTGTCCTCACCTCTGGGCCACATCATGGAGTAAGCAGCCCTGTCAGTTAACCCATGCAACCGCAAGTGCAGTGTGGCCTCCTATTATGATGTTGTGCACTAGCATCAGTACATAGCATCAGTATTTGTAGATGTAAGTGTGAGTGATTGGCTCGTAGGCGTGGGAGAGAGGTGTGGGTTAGACACTCAAGGGTCATGTATAAGGAGCTTTGGGGCAGGCAGGAGAATAGGAGGCCCTTCTCAGACAGGGACTATAGATTAGAATAAAAGGCAAGTAGTGGGGGATGCTGCTCGGATCCGCTTCTCTACAATATACAGAATCACCCATTTTGCATATTTGCACATATGAGGAAAAAAATGAGGTAGATTGTGCTGCAAATCTAGAGAAGAAGATGCATACAGATACAGGTAAGAATGGGGGTGGGGGGATTATATAGGTGATCGATACGCAGGCTATTTAGTATTTGCACTTTGTAAGAGGCCATGCTCTTTTCCCAGCCATGCGATTCGTCACACATGCTAAGAGAATTTAACACACTCACTCCGACCCGGCGAATATATGCTTCAGTCTACAAACATGTACATTCATAGACATATGCAGATACAAGCCATTCAAACCTCCAAGCAAGCCTCATACACTGGCCCCTTTTTCGAAGCAGTGAATGAAACACCTGCAGTAGCTGTGGTACTGGCCAAAAATGCCATTCTTCTCTTGCAATAGAACTTGTAACATGTGTTCTCAAGTATATAGCTACTTGAGAACGCACTATTTTCCCCTAAAATTCAAAAGCGCAAAAATCACAATTACAGCTTTGTCATATTAACCTCTAAGAAAGGACATGGGTGATTAAGACGGTTATCTTTATTCTCAAAGTACTGTTACAATTTATTATGAGCCAATGTACTCTTTAGGCCAGTGCCAGGCCCAGATAAATGAAAAGACCCAGAGAAAAGCAAAATTTTAATTGAAGATAATAGCCCTACATTAAAATTGAAAGGTTTTTTCATTAGCAAAGTCAAACTGGTGTTGTATTTTTGGTGTGAATCTCAGTCAGTATCCCTTCATTTTGAGCTTGCATTATTCGCTGATACAGATCCTTGATTCATAGGACCAACTTGACATTAAAATAAATCCTATGCATATCCAGTCCTATACTTACTATACAGCTATTGATTGCAATTGTTCATAGGCTAGCTCTGATTCTTTGTACAGTATGGTATGCAGCTTCAATTTTTGATTTGGTTTACAATACAAAGCGGCCTTGATATATGTCCTAAGTGCTCAAATGTCTAAATTGGTGGCATGTTTTTTCCTCCATTGCCAACCACACTAGTCCGCAGCTTCCAGAACTGTCTGACACAACCCTGCAATATCACTGTAAGACTTTCTGCAGTTGACGTCAGGGACCCAACAGATCTGAGCTAATGTGACAGCTAACTCACATTAATTCGGGACGCAAAGGTAAACGAAAGGGCCTGGGGAAAGTGCGGCGGTCAGGGATGGAGAGAGACATGTCTACTGTACCACACCGGACCATGCTTGGCTGAGCATTTAGGCCAGGCCAACAACAATGCATAATACAGCCTCTGGTGATGGGGGATGGCAACACCCCCACCTCATACTCACATAGAGTCCCATAGACATGCACACACACTGACGGTCTACGCTCGTATCAACGGAAAGGCTTTGATCACTCTGACAGGAAGGGCACTTGCCTCAGAGGAATTAGCTTACTCTTGCCTTGCTAAAAGAACATCCACAATAATCACACAAGCAACAGAGAGGGAGAGAGGCAGTCTGATATTTAAGTTCATTAATATGCTAAATGTATGAATATGATTTGTTCCAGTTCAGTGTCCAGAGTGGCATGTCCATAGTAGCATGATGATAACCGAAAGGGCTGGGGATGTGCAGAAATTCAGGTTGCATGTATAATCCGGCAGTTTTAATAGGCTGGTAATCTGCACAAGTCATTTACATAGGCATTTAAATGAGCTCAGCATCCACTTTGAACTTTTTATGGTTATATGGGGTTAATATACATATGGATGCTCTTTGTAGATTTGACTGGATAAAGATCAGATTGAAGAAACACGGACAGCTGGCTGAGTATAAATTTAAGACGCAAATCTCCAGTTGTTTTAGGGTTCTGATTAACTTCATGAAAATGAGTCTATTACATGATTATTTCATAATCATGTAAGTATAATACACAATATGTAGCATGTTTCAGTTTTATTTGGCTTTATGTACTGCCACAATGATGTAAAGGCTGACAAATGCTACCTCATAACTGCAAGCTAGTAATACACAGTAATATAATTATAACCAGTAAAATTGATAACATTTTATGTGCAAGAACAGATGCAGGATTTCAGCTGTGTTTAAGGATAAGGATTTCAATACATCTAATGAAGCAGACAATAACAATAAAGGATAAAGTTCTTGGAATATTAATTGGTAAATGAAAAAATAATGGCCCAAAATCTAACTGCAGTCCATATTAAACTATCTGCCCTTCCAAATGGTGAAACCCTGTGTCACTTTTGTCCGTCTCCGAGCCTCGCGGATGCTCAGCTTGTACAGCAGATGCACACGAAGCATGCGAGCCATGAAAGCACTGGGAAATTCATTACATATTCCTACCCCCCTTCGCTCGCCATAATCACCACAATTAGCAGACATCTGCAGTGACTCCGAAAGCCGGCAGTGTATTGAGGCAATCAGAGCGGCTTCACCCACAGCAGCGGCAGCAGCCCCTTCTGTGCCGGGCCTCATCCTAGAGGAAGGGGTCCATTACAAACTCAGGCATTAATTGAGATGGGAGTAAGCTGTTGGCATGGTACAAGAAGAGCCAACAGGAGGCAGAAGAAGAGAGGCCGTATGGACGGAGGTGGTCTGGAAAGGACTGTGGCATAATGGAGAATTCAATGGGACAGACAATAACTATGAACAAAACAAGTTTCAAAATACTACAGACTGTTACTGTAAAATGTCTCATCAGGGAATACTTTGCTGGCAGCGTTGTAAGACACTGCCAACTGAAATTATGCTACTATTACATACAAACTATTCACAGCTAAAAAAAAATTTACTCTGACTCAAAACAGTATTTGGTTTGTGTTCATTTTACAAACACTAGTGTACTACGTGACGTAACTTTACCACCTTATGACCTTATTGCAGATCAGTATTGTTCCTTCACTGGACTTTTTACTTGCAAACAGGAATTGGAGGTTTGGAAATGCTCAGATCTATGGTGCCCCCTGACCTGCCCCTTGTTCAACTTGCTCATATTGTTTTTTATCCACCTGTTTCAATCAGACATGCAAACTTTATTTGAAGAACTGCTTGATCAGTGTATTGTTTGTTGGAAATCAGCTATGTAACTCTGTGATAAGTGCAGACTCAGACGCATACACATCATCCTCCCACTATGAAATGGAAAGATTAAAGGAAAGAAAAAAATATTGCAGTGCTAGTTTATCTTTTTCAATAAATAAATAAATAAATTGAAACATTACAATAATAATCTCCCAAATGTTTTCTATGAGACATCAGTGAGGCGTGTGGAGCAGCCCACTGTATGTCCTCCATCTGTAGAGGCTGACAGCTCATTACTAAAGCGGTTGGAGATGCCACCACGACTGAGCGCAGTATGCCACAGCTCTGGTATTAGGCCTAACTCATCATTATAAAACTCAGAAGTAACATGTCGTACAGGCAACACTTGCTCTTGAGAATAAGCCTCAATCTTTGTGTATATTTTGTTGATTTCTTGTAGTTTATTATTGTGATATAGTAACCAACAAAGACAGAAACTATAAGTCTAACATAATAAAAATCCTCAAACCCAGTTCTCAACAATGGACATGTTCATCACTGAGCCAAGTCCCTATCCTGTCCATACTGGAATGGTTTGTGTTACAACCACCAAATACTGGCAACATTTGCACATAGAAACACCCACACAACTGCGAAAAAGCTGTGATTGTGGCACAGGTTAAATTGATAGGGAGCAAAGATTAAAGGAGCTTATAGGAAATCAAACCAAGGTTGCTGAAATCCCACTCAGTCCTGCACAAAGGCGCTCCGTTTTCCACCAGTCACATAACTAACCATAAGATTTGAGAAAGACACAGAACATCTACAACGGTGATTTCAAACATATTTCAATTTCGATATTTCTTCTCAGAATCAGAAGACTTTTAGTGCCATTGTCAGTAAAAACAGCTCACAAACTAGGAACTTACTTTGGTGATAAAGTGCAACATAAAAACACACAGAATAAATACAAAAAAGGGCATCCACAAAGTTAAAAAGATATGCTTAAAAATAAAATAAGATACTTAGAGGTAGAAAATATATACAACAGCAGCATCAGAACAACAGTGCAAACATGGATAAATTAAGGTGAGCGGTATTATAAAGTGTCCAGTTTAGTGCAGATATTATAAAGTGTTGGCTAAATAAACCTGGACATCAAAATTTGTCAAAATCATCAGGCTATAGATGACGGGGGGCAAAGAATAGGCAGGAATTAATCTACTGTTCAGCATGAAAGTTAAGTCAAGCTTCTTATAAGAAATGATTCCACCAATAATGCATTTTGTTGGCTTTTGTGCCACTTTGAACAAAAAAAAAAAAAAAAAAATAAATAAATCATATAATCATAAAGTAATCACAAAGTAATAATACTAATGAAATGGGTATGGGTGTTTACTACTCTGTCCCAGTAAAATCTTGTGTGCAGCTTTGTTAAGAAATGTGTTCAATCACCATGACTACCGGCCTGAGCCCCTGCTGTGGTTATTAGGACTTCACTGTCTGCGCACTCACCCGCAGCTTTGTGCGCAGGTTAACTACACACAGTTTGTCTATCATGCAAGTGTGCTAATTTAAGTGCCATTCATTATTAGACTCAGTCACCAATCTTTCATTTCAAACCCTCACAAAGGAGAGTTACTAGTGCCCAGCCTCCCAATAGTAGCGCCGATGTGAGAAAAGCAGGAACACGAGAAAGCTTTGAGCATTATTGATTCAGCCGAGAACACTGTTAGAGAGAATACCAGAGGAGGATCTGAGAGAATTATCCATGCACCATGTCTCTCAACCCTGCTCTCTGCTAAAAAAAAAGAAAAGAAAAAGTCTGCTCTTTAAGCTTTATGAACCGAAAAAAAAAATGTACAGTAATCATCAGTGTCCTTTGCATAGAATTTAAAGTCATTTCTTGAGCTGCTACAACAACTTTTCATTCATACTGTGACAAGTGCTGGTACTACATTATTACAAATACTGTATACTAACTTTTGCATGAAGAACACATACGAAGAAATGAACTTAAAGACCAGCCAATGGTGTTATGAGAAGCAGTCTACCCACAGAACATACACTGTGTGCGTATTGACTCTTTTGCCCTCACCGTATCCTCCCTCGTCCACTCCCAGGTCTCTATCACACACGATGGCCCCCTCTTTATGTTCCCACCCACTTTGGCACGCGATGTCCAATAACATCGTCTCATTTTATCAATCTATCCCACTCGAGCCAATCAAACTCGTCCTTATGGTTTCCCATGAAGGAAAAAACATACCGGATACCCTCCCCCTCTCTTCTTCCCGGCGCCTCTCCCCTTGACGCGTACGTAACTCTGTGTGTAGAGCCCGGTGCTCAGTCAGTGCGTGGAGTAAGTAAGTGCACGGTGTACGGATGGAGTGGATGACAGTTTTCATTTTGGCCGTGGACGCGCCTTACAGTTGATTCAGACGTGTGAGTATCAGGCACTTTACACACAATCTTGAACTCATTAATGCGCCTGACTTGATCAACAACGACCATTTCATAAGTCAGATACTTTGTTCTAAGTGTGAATTGGATTGTGTCAGCAGTAACAGCGGGCGTTGGTACACATTGTAGCCTATAGTAAACGGGTCAGATGCTGAGAAACTTTTCACGCATAGTTGGCATAAAGAGCCTTTCCGAAACAGCCCGACTTCACATTGTATGAGTTTCTAGACTGTCCCCTGGAAGACTGATAAATGATGGCTATTATTTTGCAGCTGAACAATGCGCACCGGCTTTGTGTGGACCATCTGTCATAGTATCGACATTACAGCAGAAGCTCCCACTCCCAGGAATCCGTGCGAGAGAGAGACACCTGAAGCGCCGCGAGCCCACACCCGTCTCTCGCCACAGCCTGTGACTCACGATGAGGTCCGTCTGTCTGAGGATGGGTGCGTATGGCCACCCGAACAATGTGCTATAAAGCTTTTTGTTTGCGTCATGGTGCACAGCCATAATATATGCCGTACATGCGAGGTGCCTTACATTAGGAGATGTTACACTGTAAGAGACTACCTAAAGATGTGAGTTGTTTTTTTTGTCTTCCTTGCATAATCTGCTCCCAAACTGGCGTGGTGATTCGATAATTTAACAGATTATACCGTACTACCTCCATTCAGGAGTGTTTTAACCTAAATGCCTATAGTTGCCAATCTAAGCAGCTGAGGCCAGCCTATTCAATAACACTTTAGAAAATACCATTCCTAGTCTCACAGTGTGCAGTGCCAAGCACTAATATGCCTTAAGGTTAATGAGGTAGTCTACATAAATTCTTGTTCCATCTGGATGTAGTAGGTAGATGCTTAGATGCTTAGATGCTTAGGGCAGCACTACTCTTTGACTGACTATAAATTGTTGCAAATATAAGACTGAACAGGATATTGGTGATCTTGAAAGTAAATCATTGTATTCTGCTAATTACAAATTACAGAAATTTGTAACCTGGCAAAAAACAGATTGAAATGTGTATCACTCTTGAGTCGAGCCCTACACATTATGAGTCTGGGGCGGCTCGCATTGAAACAATTGGGGAAAAGCAAATACTTCAAGCTGATTAGGTGAAGCTTCACAACAGCTAAGCAAGCACAGAAATCAAACTTTTGTTAAATCAAGTTGAGAGAAAAGCATAGACATCTCTCTATTTCACAAATGTACTAAAGTGCTTCCCTCAGCACGTGTTCAGTAACAAAATGGTCTGTATTGCAGAGAAAAAAAAAGGCATATTTATCTCCATTGATGTTCGTTTTGGTTCACTTGGGCGCTTTGCCTTTGGCTTTTGGCCAGACCACAGTCCTACTCTGTGATTGGTTCAGTTGCTCCGATTCACTGATGGTTCGAGCCCACAGCTAGAGCAATGGATACTCGTGAATTTGTGAACTCTCAAGTATTGCAGACGTAAAGAAATTTGTGGACTCTTACAAAGTGCAGTAGAAGTATTCCTGTAGAAGTAAACCACTTTGTTGAAATGAATATAGTACAGATATAGCTTAGCCTCCGTCTCGGTCAAAACTAACTTAGATGTAATTCACTTTATATTTGTCCCTGGAAGAAAAACGAGCAGAGGAGGCGGCTTTAATTGAGTTTGAGCTACTCGAGCAGAGACACAGCTTCAGTGGGTGAATGAGGTGAAGCCACTGTCTTCCTGCTGCTATAATGTGGCTGCATCAACAGTAAGAAGTGCTTATCTTATCATCTGCTCGAACTACGATCAGTTCATTATCATGTGATGAGTTTGATCAGCAGTAACCTGCAGTTATGTGTGGAGGCAACCTGCCATCACCCCAGGCTCCCAGCCTCACTGTTGTTATTATAGCCTTATACTTCCATCAATTCTAGGACAGATAGTAGGAACAAATTAAACATTTTAAGTGTTATCATCAGGGAGTCTCTTATCACACTTCACCCACCATCACAAATCTCCCAGTAGACACATAGTTCTCACTATTGCCATCCACCACTGAACAAACAAATGAACACCCAAAACCCAGCCATTCTTGTTCTTTTCAACCATTACAATTCTTTTTTTTGTTAAATCCTGCAGAAGGATTTGATGGTAGGCAATTTTTATGCAAAAACTACAAAACAGAAACATAACCGTGCTAATGCTTCCAGTGAATTTTAAACATTGTTTTAACATATATTTTATATTTCTCCAACTTATGTTATGGTATGATGATCGTATTCAGCTGCAGGTTATATCTGGAGACGAATAGCTGTGCATATATATTATCTTTATGCTGAGGCTCAAAGGAGAGTTTAGGAAAGAGAAGCAGCCCTGCTGCCCCCTTCCAGCTCCTCTGTTGCTTGCTGCCTGTCTCGATAAGTAGATGACCTCTGACTTCTTGTCTAGCCACAGCCTCAGGTCTCTGACCTGACAGTCCAGGCCAGGTGTTTCTCAAAAGCCCATTGGCTAGTTGGCGAGCACATGACATTTGAACTCCGTGCACCCGAGAAGCCAAGATGAGAACTTTGAGTTAATTAACAAGGTTTTCCTATTGGAGAGTGGGCGGGCGGGTGTATGAAGGGCAGTCTTAGATGTCGACTTTAGGGAAATTTTACACTTATTAGACAGGCTCACTGGGTCATACATAAAACAGCACATAGCAGTTTATGGTCAGTGCTCATAAATGCTCAACACACCATAATAATTTGATTTGCTTGCACTCTTCAATATATTCAGGCTAGTATTTTGCATTTTGAGCTTGCTTACAAGATTTTCAGCCTCATACCTTTAGCAGTCTCAAAGTAAAGCAAAATCACCAGTCCAAATCTCAGGTCACATGCTGTCCCACAAAAAATTCCCTATGGAAATTTTGGAATCTTTGCCATTGTTCCTAAAGGAAAAGGGGGCTTCGGTATGGATGTGGGGAATGCCAGGAAATGACAGGCATTCTTTGTAGAGTGATTGAAAATAAACTTGTGCAGGGTCCTTGTTTAACTCTCAACAGCAAAACCGAGGTGAGGTAGGAGATATATCAAAAATAGATCACAGTTGTTGTTTTGGAGCACAGTTATGTTGAATACGGTTGAATGTTGTCTTTGGGATAGTAAAAAAATGTCATTTCCCACCCCCCTAGTGCAATAAACTTATAATAATAATATACTATACTAACAATATAATAATGACAACAACTCAAATGATTACGTACATGCACAATTTGTAGTTTTTATCCAACCACTGGCTTTCGTTCGCTCAAAAGATTTCTAGTTCAGGGGAGTGAATGGCAGTGGTGGAATAAGTACTGAATTTTATTGCTTATGTAAGTACAGATCCCAGAAGAAAAAAATACTGAAGTAAAAGTAAAAATATCACATGATAAAATCTACTTAAGTAAGAGTGTTAAAGTACTTGTTTAAAATGTACTTAAAGAGTAAGAAGTTAAAGTATATTCGCATATTTTGAGGTTTTATAATGCTTCAAATGTAGTGATTTTGATAAAGATTTGTGCTTAATGAACAATTGAATCAAATGGGGGGTTTTTAGCTGTTTTTATCTGTATATTTTTGTCTGCTCAAATTATGAGCGTGTTAAAAATAATGGTTTATTTTTAACGTGCTCACATTCATAATGATAAAAAATACTTTTATTTTTCAGTCCTGTTCAAAAATGTAGTGTAGAGTAGAAAGTAAAAGTACGGATACCTTCTCTCAAAAGTAGTGAAAGTAAAGTACAGATACCTACAATTTTTACTTAAGTACTGTACTTTACTATTTTTACTCTGTTACATTCCACCACTGGTTAATGGGCATTCCAGTAAAAAGTCCAACATAAAAGTGGAATTTTATAAAAAAAAAAAAAAAAAAAAAGCAGTAATGGAGTTGATGCATTTGGGTAGAGATAATAAAAAAGTTCTCTGTTCCAATTAGTCCTACTACAATACTTTTACTCGTGTACACCTGAATATTCTGTGTTGTACTAGGATAGATGTCATGAGACCTTTCCTTAAGAGCTCAGTCCTTTTACCAGTTTTTCAGGACTGATCTCACCCCATTTGTCCTCATTTTGCCTTATCTTTGGCTGCAGTGGCGTTCGCTCTGGGCCCAGTAGTCTGGCTCTGCCTTCATGAGGTGCGACAGCGTGGTCTGACTGTCGAGGAGCAATGGTAGTGTAGGAATGTGGAGCTTTACATTCACTCGGCTGTGGTCAGTTATGGGAGGAACTTAAACTGGCCTCCATACAGTGTACAGTGGGACCTCATATACAGGGGCTGCCTTCATACTGCTGAGTTGGCATAACGCAGGGAGGGGGGGGAGAGAAACTGGCTTCCTTAACTTTAGAGTTCTTTAATTGCACACATGCAGTCACTAGCTATTAGAAGGGATGGAGGATAGATGATAGAAAACAGGTGGGTGTTTAAGATATCAAGGGTTTAGGGGAAAAAGGGGGAGTTTAAGCTTTTACGGTAAGTGGTTAAAACTGAACTATTAATACACATAATGGAGTACTTATCTGATAACATTTTTGATTCACAATTTGCATTCAAAAGTTAAGATTTCATTTAAGCTTAAAGACCATCTTTTAGTCACTGACACTAAAGTTGTTTAACATGACAGCTTTTTGTAGCCTACACAAACTGCACTCTGGTATAGGAGCCTTAAAAGGCCCATATTACGCTATTTTCTGATCTAAGTTATAATGTTCATCAAAAACATACCTGGAGGTGTATTTTGTTTCATTCACACATGTTTAACGCACAAATCTTGCATATTTTCACTGAGTACTTCACTCAAACAGAAAACACTCTGTTCCACCTTGTGATGTCATGTGGTAATACAGGAAATACGCCTGTGTTTTTAAACTCCACCTTCACTAGAATCATTTGGATACGTTCAGCCCTGGAATAGCCGATCTTTTCTCAACAAACCGTAAAAGGTAGCTGTTAACACAAAACTACCACTTCATGACATCACAAGGTGGAACAGAGCATTTTGAGCTTTAGAGATGTATACAGACTAGTAATAAAGGGTAACTCAAACACGTGAGAATGAAAAAAAACAAAACAACATTCTAACATGGCAAAAAGCTCACAAGGGTCAAATTTGCTTAATATAGGACCTTTAACAAATGTTATGTTCTTTTAGCCTATAGAAAATGCATTCTACTGTACGAGCCTTAACAAATTTTGTGTTTTTTTAATGAGTGTTTCTTTAGTCTATTTCCCAAAGGTTTAAAACAGTTTGTTATCAACTGCAACTGATACCAAATCTATTGATATAAAAGATAATAGGTTGTAAGGCTATATGCTATGGAGGCAGTTTTGAATATGAAATCATACCACTGTTGCGTCCCTGCTCTTGTTGCCTTCCCAGCATGCCTCTGGTAGTTCCCAGGTATGTGAGTGCTGGAGCGTAGCCAGGAGGCAGCTTGTTGTGTCCCTTGTGAGACAATGGCAGCGTGCCTTAAGGAGCAGGATGAAAGAGAGTGGGGCAGTGCTGCCACTCTGCTTTACAATGGGAAACCTCCTCACCAGTGTGTAGAACAAATAAGCAGCTTTTCTTTTGCTGGTCTTTAACAAGCGGCAACAACCCATCGTTCGCTCTGGAGGAGGAGCTGTAGACTTTGTTTGTGTGAAAAAGAGAAAATTGTCTCTTATCGAGGAGTAGTTTTGTACAATTACACCTGTTTATAAATGCACAGATGGCCTTTAATTTCCCCTACAGTTATTCAAGAAGTGTACACTTTAAAATGCTTGTATTTCATTATCACATATTTAGACAGGGTTAAAACTGCTTGAGGTTAGGCCCGTCACAATAACACATTTTGAAGTACGAAATATTATTCCTGAATTTACAATAACAATAATAAACCACTTAACGCCACTGACATAATATCCCTAAAGCTGATAATCCCCTTTCCTACATGAACTCTATTGTAAACAGGAGCTAGAATAAATAGCTTAATCAAACACTTTTGTGGTTAGAAGAATCTATGAATTATAAGTTCAACCCTCTGAAGCTAAAACGTTAATACGAACAGTGCAAAGAAAGGCCATCACGATATCTGCTTAAGATATAAGATATTGTTCTTTTATTATAGAAATGTTGGTATTATGTTGGTGTTGGTAGAATAATTGGCAAATGTTGTGTCAGCTAAACGTAATAATAATTTTAAAATGGTAGTTTTGAATGCAAAATTGTGAAATATTGCAAAACTATATCCAAAATCATAATCAGAACATTCAGTTTCTGTTATGATGAGAATATGACCCCTGTAGAAACAATTTTAACCCATCATAAACATAAATTAATTATGGTCTCTATTGCTCTTATCTGCATTGTGCTGTTTAATGTGTGTGTAATAGTGGCAGAAGTGTGTTATCAGTAGACAGAGGTGGTAGCGGAAGCTGCAGGAGATTTTTATGACTCCACCGACAACCTGTTCTCAGGCACTTCTCTCAGGGCGCTTTTTTATGACATCATAAATTCCTCCATTTCCTCTGACCAGCCCTAGGTGGGTATAAAGGACATACCTGGCCAGTAATTGTCTGTCTGGTCCCCTTCTCTCTCATCTTTGGCCCTAGTGGGGACTTCCTCCAGACTCTGTGACTGCCCCAAGACACAAACAGCCCCAGATCTGGACCAATAAAAAGTCTTTTATTTGATGCCTGATAGGAATGAGAAGGTTTTAGGTCAGCTGTGTTTTGAAAGAAGTTTTATAGTGTCTTAGCTGGTCATTTTGGTTAGCACAGAGAGTCGCAGTGGCTCCAGTGTTTCGACTTGAGAGTGCACTAAAGGATAACAAAAACAGACCACTCTAGGTTTTTGTTTCCAATCTTTTGTTTGTTAAAGTCTGAAGATGAAGACCAGAAAAAGAGGGATTAGGGCACGAAAGAGGAGACTTTTTGGGACAGGCCTCAGAAAACTTGTGCGTTCACATATATCTGATGCTCGACTGGGGCTCCTGGAACAATACGCACACCAGCACGACAACATTCCTGGGGGTTAGAGAGGTCAGAGGTTGCTCTACAACCCCCCCCCCCCCTGTCAATCAGTCCCAAGCCACTAACTCCGAGGGCTTTGTTTTGGCTATATGTCTTCGCACTTCTTGGACAGACTCTGCACCTTGTGTTACAATGCACCCTTTGCATTCTATAGACCTGCACTGCTTTAAGAGTTCACTAACTTTGGTTTAACACTAGGGTAAGATTATAGCTTATCAGATGTTTTAAATGTGACCCCAGAACAAATAACAATTGAATGGAACACAAAAGAGCCCAAAATGTAGTGTACAATACAGATGGAGGAGTAATGCAATTGGATCCAAATCCCATTTTAAATGGCCCAAATTAGGTTTATTACAAATGTGTAGGTAATCAAATGCCTTCTGAAAACAAAATATCTCTCTCAAAAAATCCTGCTTTCTCAGTAGTTTAAAGCTCTGCATGGTTCTTGTTTAGTTCAGTAACTTTTATGCCATGTGTTTAAAATGTGTACTGTCAAGTGAATCAAGCCGCTATTGGAATGTAAACTTTATAAATCATCATCTTTTTAAAAATCCCTTTAAGAGAACTATGATTTGACTCAATGTTGACTTTACAAATGAAATCATCTTCCAATTTAAATCCTGGTTATTCTATGCGATGAGTTAAGGCTGCCATTAGAGTGAGTGTGTGCATGTGTAGGTTTGGAGTGGCATGAGGCCCTCTCAGACTCCCTGCAGGTCTGTTAGTCATTATGTCGGCTGCATGTACACTATACTGTATACAGTGTACTGGACATTAAAGAGTCGCCCACGGGCCACAGACGACCACCCCAGAGACATACACCACTGGCACTTCCTCCGCCCCGTCCCGCCATCACTGCCTCAAGGGAGGGAAGGAGCAGTATTTTGGGATTTCCGCAGGATGCAACAAACATGAATCTTGTCTTGATTAGAAAAGTTCTCAATAAAAACAATTCAATTGAAAAATCAACATAGTAAAATGAATGCTTATTGTGAAATGATTTGATTTACTAAAAGTAGTATAGTGAAGAAGAAAGTACATCTTGAATATTACATGATCATAAAAACTGTGATGAAGAATGAAAGTACGTTATCATTTTGTTGCCACTTTTACAGTTATTATTAATTAAAATTTCTAGTGGATTTTTATCAGAGGATGGAATTATATTTTGATGTCAGTAAAATACAGTCATGCAAAGTTAAGATGACTTTTTAAAATGGCTTTTTTTTTTTTTTTTACAAACACTTAATTTGCTACTACTACATTCCAGTGGTGGAAGGTAATGAAGTAAAAGCAGTACTGTGCTGTCACTTTTTTAAGTACCTGTACTTACTACTACTACTTACACTTTACTAGTACTACTTACAGTTCACAGTGAATAGTTTTTACTTTTACATCACAACATTTGAGAGCAGGTATCTGTACTGTCTACTCCACTACATTTTTAATAAGACTGAAAAGTACAATATTAAATGGATACTTAAACACTTTTCCTTAAGTAGATTTTTTTCATGTGATACTTTTACTAGAGTAACTATTTGCTTTTGTATCTTTACTTTTACTTAAGTAACAAAACTGAGTACTTGATTCCACCAATACTACATACTGACATAGACATAATATATATTAAATAATTCATTTGTTAACTTCACTTACACTTACTACTACTGCAGTCAAGTCACCTCTTTATCCCTGCAGTTAAAAATGAAAGCCTATCTGCCAGCAGCTGTGGATGAGCACCGAAGATGGAGAACATTTTATTGTCAGGGACAAATACAAGCTTTTTTATTTTGTCTAGCAGCTGACGCCTCTGTGCCTCACCCGCTCCTCCCAAACCTCCCTGTGTCAGAGAATGCAAGCACATGGAGAAGTTTCATAGCAGGAAATTACGTGGAGAGATTTGCTGTGATTGGCTGCTGCAGCAAAGGCCCGGCTGTTTGCCATATGGTAGAATTATCTGCTATTTTAAAAGATTAACTGCTGAAATGTATATATGCTGAGTTTATTAGGTGCACCTGGTGAGATTTGTGTAACTGCAACCATATACATAACAACAGTGATTTTAGTACTGACATATGGTGAAGCATGGGTTACTACTGAGCTATAGCCGTAACTGAGAATTATACATATATTTTTTACTCACAAAACATTTGACAAGTGGCAAGTGTACTCTATAGCAGAGGTCAGTCTATACATTAACAAGGGCAGAATTGGCAGAAACTTTGTATATTTGCAAGTTGAACCGCAATAGTTCGCTTGGCCCCATGATTTAAACTTGCTTAACTACGATCCCCCCATTTCTTCTTCCTCATTCCTACACCCCAATCCCAACAGACACATATAGACTTATACAATCACCAGTCCTTGGACACAAAAGAAATATTCAGCTAAGGAGAGGGGGGCCCCGATGAGGGTGCAACATAGAACTCCATGGGACAGAGTTGGATGGGGGGTGGATTAACTCAAATTGGCTGGCTGAGACTGGCGTTGCCATGGCGAAGCCCCCAGTTCTCTGCTCTTTCGACCCCTGGACTATTTTTCATTTTTGGTCTTTATTGTGGGGTGTGTAAGTGTAAGCGTTTGGGCGTTTGAGCTTACCAGAGCCAGTCAGGTTTGGCAGTACATATACATGTGTAGAGTTAACCAAGCCAGATCTATGAATATATTAATTATGCTTTTTAAGGTCACACTATAAAGCCAATTATCTAGTGTGTAGCACGTAGTTACATATTTAGCACATTTTAAGTAAAAAATATGAATTAATGTATTTAAAATGAGGGATACATTTATCACAGCGTTATTCTCAAGACAATGATATTATTTAAGCAGACAAAAGCCACATTGACCAAGTTATGGCTGCATAATAGATAAATATTACTGATGTAGTGTGGGTCTAGCCTCCAAGTGACCACTGTCCTGAATACAGTGCATGAGTTGAGCATCCTGACGTCAGCAGTGTGCTCCTAAAGCAAAGTGACAGTCCCTGGTTGTTGTCCCATCTTTCTCTATGTGCTGCACACTCACAATGGGAGCTCTGAGGCTGTGTGCAGAGAGGGCCCAGCCATGGAGCAGGACAGCACTGCATTGTTCTCTGGGTTACTCGTCTGGAAGAACTGAAGCATAGCTATTCGTTCTTTTATGTAAGCAATTAAAACATGTAGTCTAAAATCATTGTTTTTATTGTGATTTTCTTATGAGGTTTTTAAAGAGAAAACATATGGGCCATAGAGTACAAAGACTGGACTGGACAGAAGAATACTTTTACTAACTATACTAACAAACATACGATAAACAAATGTACAGAATCTGTTTATTTCAGCAACTTTTCAATGATATTCAGGCAAAGCTACAATCTAAGAATGTGTTGTGTGAAATGAGATCAAGAGTGTCCCTCTAGTTCATGACAAATAACATAATTATTTCTGTATATTTCAGATGCTGTTGAACTGAAGACTTCCACTGCCAAATATTTTATGCAATAGTGCGGAGGTGGTAAGTGCTTGGATAATCTGGTGTTTTCCCCATTGCCTGCCCCAGGGAACATTCAACGCTGTCGGTGAGTTTTGTATGAATTACATTTAAACCATCGACCGTTGACTGTGCCCTGTGGCCTGGCTCTGACGTCACCGAACGCATAAGCTCCGGCATCAGAAAGCACACGCAGAAGAAGAGGCTAAGAGATGCCACAGCAGCCAAAGATCAAGGGTCACAATCAACATTCATTGCTGTCGCTGGGTTGGACTGTGCAGAAAAGCTCACTGAACAATGAGTGCAACTGTGGCCCAGATCTGCATGACTCACTCCACAGCCAATCACTGAATACATAAAATACAACGTGTAAAAATGCGGATTTATAGCAGAGTAAAGAAATTCTTCATCGACTAAAAAGAGGGCATGGCAAAAGCGCTCAAAACTATGTATCTCTTGTATCTGACCCAAACTACAACTGCACTGGAGTTCATGCAAAACAACTATCTATGCAGGAAAAAGTAGTATGAAACTATGTATTTATATAAAGACAACTTGAGTAAAATCTGCCTTTTTACATATAAATACCCCAAAATACCAAAATACCTTCAGCTAAATCACTCACTCACTAAGTTTTCCTTTCTGTTGTCCCATAGAAATCTATATAATCCAAATGAAATGATTACTCTACAAATTTTGGTCAAACGATTAATCAACTAGGGATGGAACAATAAGCATTTTATCATGATAAAAAGTGCAGACATAATGATTTGTGGGACATTATATGTAATCGTGATAATCTGTAACAAAGATAATCGCCATTATATCGCCAAAATGTGCAGAAAAAACCTACTTCTCCGTGATGATCCCTTCTGCATCTTTGTTGTTTTCAGTTATAACAAAGTACATAACATTAAAATTATAATTATTCATATCCATAACATTTTAAACTGTCAGCAACTTAAATAATAGTTATCGTGATATAATCGTTAATCGCCTGTATAACTGTTAATCCCATGCCTGTAATCGACTACAAGACTAAAGGCGTAATTTATAGTAAGAGAGTTGAGACTTGTGGCTTGGATGCAGATTACTATGTGGAATTATTTTTCCAGCAGTATGGGATGGTTGGCAGTTTCAAAGCGGAGGGGTGCCAGTTCAAACCCATATTGCTTTACCTTCTTTGAACTCCAGTCACTGTGGATGGATGTGGCAGGTGGAGCAGTTGGTGTACAAGTCTTTTTTTATATTTTTTATTCTTACTGTATTTTTTGCAGTGGAAGACATTATCAAAAATTGTAAAGGCAAAAACTGGCCTAGAAGCTATTGGTTCATGCGACATCACAACACTCAAGAAGGCCCACGGTTTAAAAGTGTGGTGGACTCTGTGGTAGCTGTTAAACTGTCAGATTGCAGATTTGTTGACCTGGTTTATGGTTAATATCTCTGTAATTATCGGGCCTAGCCACATGAAACAAAAATGGCTTGAAGCTCAGTGTCTCCCATGCCATTATTCAAACCCAAATTGAACTGGTCAATTGAAAAAAGAAAAAAAAAAACATATAGGCTATAGATGTCTCTGTAATCCCTCAGTCGTCCAGGTCTGATCCATAGCAAAAGATAAAGTTTAAATCTGTCTGGACAAATCGTTGTAAGAGTGAAAATATTTTGCTGCTCATTCAAGTTCTGGTCAGATTGCTGGTGGACGCTGCCTTATATCTATTTGAAGGGAGGGACTGACAACCATATAGGCTATAGAATTAATATGGCAAGTTTGTGAAGCCAAGATGATAAGATTCAACATCTGTGGATCATGGATTTTTTCTTCTAAAAAACGTAAATCTCTCATAGTTACTACAAAGTCCCTGCCCTCTGTCTGAAATTATGACATCATCAATTTCTAGACAGTGAATTCAGCCTATTCTTCTTCTACTAGAATTTTTTAACAGTTTGCGGATCAACAGAAATAGCATTTATGCCTAAACTATAAGATGTTTGAATACACTGACGATTTTATTATTATTTTTTTCCTTTGTTGTATACATCTTAGTTTTCCTATTTTTTCTACTTCTTCTCGTCTCCTCTCTAGTGTTCAGAGTGTTCAGGGCAGAGGGAGATAGAGACACAAATAGCATTCTGGCTCTGAGCTTGTCCTCATCCTCCTCTCCACGGCTCTAATTGGCGGGTGTGTGTGCAGCAAGGGGGAAGGAAGCAGAGTGAATGTGTAATCATTTGGAGTCTCTTCTCCTTTAGACGTTTCATCCCTCTCTTTTTTGTTTGTCTAATTATACAGCGGGCTCGGTTATCTCTGCGTTAACTGTGTATCTGGCAACGTGTAAATGAGTGACAAGTCAGAACAAAGGACAGAAAGATTATAGCACTAAAGGAAATGATCACTAAGTGTGTTTTGTGTGGCGCTCCAGCTGCAAATGTGCTGGGACAAAGGGGAAGAGCTAATAGTGAAGTCGAATTGTTTTCACCTATGATGGAGGATGGCTCATTATTTGTGTGTGTGTGTGTGTGTGTGTGTGTGTGTGTGTGTGTGTGTGTGTGTGTGTGTGTGTGTGTGTGTGTGTGTGTGTGTGTGTGTGTGTGTGTGTGTGTGTGTGTGTGTGTGTATGCTACAGTGACAGACGACCTGTCTGCTGATCTCAGGGCGTAATATGTTATAATGCTTGCTACACTGACGCCACATAGCATCATGGGAAAATGTCTCTAACCTTTTCTGGCCGTTTCGAACCAAATGGCTTAAAGCATGTCTCTAGTTTGAATTATGTCATTGATCAGTTCTTACAAAAACAAAAAACAAATCCTACAAAAATATATTAATTGTTTTGAATGTGTTATGTCACAAATATCAAAAACCAGCATTTATTCTCTTAACAATATTAGTAAATATTTTTAAAAGAAGGGTAAAAGAAGTTAGAACACAGTGACCATTGATTTATACATATGTTCATATGAAAAGATCAGATAAAGCAATAGGCGTCTACTGACACAAGCACAAGCTGTACTCAAGCACTGAACATGAAACACACTCACACTTCTGCCATTTAATGCATTGTTCCAGTTTTTTGAATCTTTCTACCTCTGCTGCTTTGATTTTAATATATTTCAATAAAGCCTTTTTTAAATACAACATTTGAGTAACTTGTCATCATTTTATTTCATCAAACATCTTTTTGATGCAGTTTAGGGCTCAGTGCAGTTGTCCCTCCACGTGTTTTATTCATAGCAAAGCTCTCAGTTCACTGGTGCAGAACAGTGGAGGTGATGTAATCTTCAGCGTCTCTGGCCTTAAAGCTTCTAGTTTAGGACAGACTCATGCGACAAGGCCCGGGCTGGACACACAGGGTCATCAGGGCCCAGTGTGTGTACTGTCTTTACAATCAGCTGTCCAAGAAGCAAGAATGGGCCGAAATATTTCAAGATGTTATTTGTTTGTTTTTAATAAAAAGTTGTCTCGTAAATGTTCGTTTAGGCACAGTATTTCCGGGGACAGGCCGTGGTCTTTTTTACTGTAGTTTGAAGCAATTCTTCATTATGTGATTCTGCTGCCATCTAGTGTTCAGTCAGGGTTTATCAACGCGTTAACATAGTCCATACAAACTCAACTTGAGAACCACAGTGGAAATGTCCAAGTAAAATGTCACAGCATGTAGGCCATTTGTATGAAGGATAAAAATAAATAAATAAATACCCATTTTGTTGTTTGTTGTTGTTTCATAGATTAATATATACTTTTTTTTTTCTTTTCTAGCCTATATATATTTCTTTTCAGAGTGAATAAGTAAAAGTAAACTACAAACTACAGTTTTGCTACTAGAAAAAAGAAAAGTCAACAATAAATGTCAAAGTATTAGCCGTAAGTGCCTAAATATAATGGGAATGTATTGTATAATTATTGTAGAAATGACAAAAACAAAAACGGGTCTCATGAAACATTTTTAATGTATTAAATATGTGTATCTTTAAACAAGAGAGTATACAGTACACAAGATAGTATTTCATATTGTAACATTTTACTAAATACAAATCATTGACAAATGAACCAAAAAAAAAACACCCTCCAAATACACTTTACACTTGATCAGACTGAAGCGTACAAATGTTTTCTCTATGTGTGAGTTCTTCTCATGTGAACCATTTGTGCTTTATTCCTGAAATATAAGTAAAGATGATCAGTTAATAAAAAAATAGGTCGAATTATTATTATTATTATTATTATTATTATTATTAATATTATTGTTATTATTATCTGAACAGCCAACAGTATCGTACCTGTATCGGTTTACATAATCCATCACCCAGTTTAAAGCCGGATCAAAACATAACTTGCCTTTTTTTGTGTGGAAACTATACACAAACATACATTAGATTAATACAGTGTGGATTAATTAAGTATAATACGTGTAACTATAGAATAAAGAAATACTCACATAATAGCATTGATGTTACAGTACTCTATGTCTGTTTGAATAGACACACCTGTGATCTTAGAAAAGGATAATTTCATTGTAGAGTACCTTGTGCAACATGAAATATGCACTGTGGGGAGACAAAGAAATGATTAATGAAAGAAAACATTAAAAACACAAAATGAAACTATTTTGGAGTGTCTTTACCTCTAGATGTGTAGAGAGTGTTGCTGAGAGGCAGCAGACACAGAGCTGAGAGCAGGAGCAGTGAGACCTGAGGGCTGGCTGAAACCATGTTGTCTGCAAAGTGCACGAGTGGAGAGGAGGGAGAAGCACCTGTCTTTATAAGTAGCACAGACCAAGTTTCCAGTTCTGCCTACATCGACAGAATTGAACCGAAACCCCCACATATTCCCCCTCTCCATGACAATACGGAATGAGCAAAATTTCAATGCTGTTTTAAGGTCTATGGGGCATTTTTTCTGTCCATACTACACATATTTTATATTTAAGTTTATTTTATTTGAATATTGTATTATATGCATGCCTTTTTATATGGTAATATGTATAGCCATTGTTTATATTTATCATTCTTGATTTATGTTGCATCATATCATCAAAGCAAGCACATTCCTACAGTGGCATTAGGCAAGGCAAGTTTATATGTTTAGCACAATTCATTCACAAAGTGATATAAAAAAAACAAAACACAAAGTAAATGGTTAATGGTCACATTTTAATAAAACACTTTTCCACCTTCAAGACACTCAAAGCACTTTACATTAAGGAACCACTCACCCATTCACACACACATTCACACACACATTCACACCAGTGTACACGGACACTGGGGGCGAGATGGGTTAAGTGGACACAATGACAGAATTCATCTTCGGGAGCTGAAATTGCACCATCAGCCTGTCGGTCAGTGGATCTGTATGCTAATAAGAAAGACATTAAAAGTAAATTACAGACAAAAATAAAAAATCATCATAAAATTAACCTTAAAAGAGAAGAGTCTAGCTCAGGGATGGGTAAACGTTTTGACACACAGGCCACAGTGGGCTCTAAAATTTGAAAGTGGGGCCGGGCCAGGATATATAGCTGTAAATATTACATCAGAAATCTGGCCCGTAACATGTAGCAAAGAATGAATATGCAAGGCTCATTGCACAAATTGTTTTCCAAATGCATTAATTAAATTGATTATTTATTTATTAAATTTCAGTTAAATCAACACAACAGAAAAACTTCGACCCTTACCTATTTTAATATAATTTGGTCCCATTCAGCGGACAGGATTAATAAGCCCAAAGGGCCGTGCGTGGCCTCCGGGCCGTAGTTTGCCCCTGTCTGGTGTAGAATAAAAACTTTTCAGTTTTAGGTCAGGTTTTAGCTGCATAAAACTGAAACGCTAATTCTCCATGTTTTGTCCTGACTCTGAACCCCAGCAGGAGGCCGGTCTCTGAAGTCCTTAGAGTGAGAGATGGTTCATATGGCTCTAACATGTGGGAGATGTACTTTGGTACTAGGTCATGGAGAGACTTGTTCACAAGCCAATCTAACATGAACAGAAGTGCATATTAAGTTTGAACAGAATCAAACAGAATGAAAATAGCATTTAGTTCTCTCCATTGACATCAGATATCTAAACAAATAAATAACTGCAGCTGTTTTGATTAAAATGTTACATATCTGCAGCCTGAAAGTGTACAATTAGTCTGTATTATAACTGATTTTACACTGCTCTTAGTTTTAAGACTACTGTATACGTAAATGCTATGTAAGCAGATAGCATCAGCACATTTTAGTCTGGGTTCTTATCTGACATCAAACTGCACACGTCTGCAGTGGGCTGGTGGTGAGGTTTTGAGAAGGGGTCCGTTTCTAGGCCAAGAAACCTCAATAGGAGAAACAAGGGCGCGTTGGAGAGCTAAGTAGGCCACTGAGAACTTTCTAAATCTGTTTGGTTAAACTTTCCACGTCAACCATGTTATCACTCATTCTTTTCCATTGTCAAAAATAGTATTTTTACATTTGCATTTTGGGGTCATTGCAACCATGGCTATGAAGTTGTATAATGAGGTTGTGGTTAAGGTTTTGTCATTTATTCTGAACATGCATTGGACAATGCTATACAGTACCAATTTCCTGTATGTCTTATCTTGTATTGCTTAACTGTGTAATCTATTCTACCAAGAGGGGGCTTTTTGACCACAAATGCATAAATAGGTCATGACCTTATCACAGGTCTTATTGTAAAAGGTGGAGTTAGACTCTACATTTGGGTTTCAGTTGTCATCAAGTATTTAAGTCCCACTGTGAGATAGATTATTTTAATCCTGACAGTAAGACGTTCAGGAAAGATGGCCAACCTGTCTATGTATGCTACTCTGATGGTGGTGATTCTGATGTTTGCTGAAAGCAGTGAGTACAAATTTATTTTTGGTATTGAAATAGCTATCTAAATGTGAAGTGCTCTGTAATGCAGTCCCTACATTTTTTTCCTAATTTGCAGGTTCACATAATTGCTGCACAAAATATGATCCAATTCGACCCCCCAGAAAAGCATTGATATATTACGTGGTTCAAGAAGTAACAGAGTTGTGTGGCATCAGAGCTGTAATGTAAAAAAGTATATATATTATATTATTTCTTTTTGCTCAAGTAAGTACAACTAAATATTTTGCATTGTGTTTACAGATTCCAAACGGTGATACCTAAAAAGGGACAAGGAATAATAAAAACCAAACCCCTGTGTGCAGACCCTGACAGCCCCTGGGTGAAAAGGGCCATGGACATTGTTCCTCAGTATGTTCCTCATTCAAAACCCGCTCTTTGATTTTGACAATCAGCTTTTGATAACCATTTTCTTCTCTTTTCTGTTTTAGCATTGATCAGTGGATGAGGGAAAGGAACTGAATTAATATTTTCTTTTTTTATTATTATAACACACTTTTTTACTTTGGATTGCTGTATTGTTAAGTTGTAATTGTAACTATGTAAGAAGATGGCATAGTTTTATTTGTGGTTCTTTTCTGACATCAAATATATATATATACATATATATATATTATAAAATTAGTTTGAATACTTTCTTGACATTTGACATTCCTGTCTCCTGTTGTTCTTGAACACTGGAATTTCCCCATTGGGATCTATAAAGTTTATCTCATGTCATTGGTCTATTTCTAACAAGTGAATATTTTGTGTTGAGTTTGTGTATGTTGTTTGTTTTAATATGAGTGCGTGTAAATATATATATATTGTATTTAAAATAAAACATGTATTTCATTCCAAATCTCAATAAAAAGTCTGCACTTGGTTGCGTGTAATGGCGCCTGTCTCCACTAGGGGGAGGTAGTGTTTCAGAGCGTAGGAAGGATTCACCACAGAAACAGATAAGCGGAAGAGATTTGAGGCAGCTGCAGAAATGTGATGCGATGCCGTGAAGAATACTCATGTAACCCCTTTAATAATATATCCGAGGGTCCTAGTAAGACCATCAAACGGGATAGGCAATATTATAATGAGGAGATCATTCATTTCATGTAGTGTAAACAGAGCTAAAGCTTAGTTTATGTTCTGATGGAGGAGGACACATACCAGACAAGAGGGAGGTAGGAGTAAATTATAATAGAATAACGCTGCTTGATTGTTGAGACTTGACGTAGCTAACCCTTTCCTGTACTCACATTACTCACATTTTCTCTGTTCCCTAGTGTAACGTGGAGGAGATGGTGATCCTCAGTGTTCATCCAGTGTCCTAGGACCTCTCTGTGGGCTTACCTGAAGAAGCCATGGAGAGAGGAGGGAAAGCAGAGGATGAAGACGTGAGTTTGTTTGTGGACTCTGAATTTCCTGCAGATGACTCAGCTCTGTTGTCAGATTGCTCCACTCCCATTGCTAAACTGAAGGGTAGCATCACCTGGCTGCGTCCCCAGGTCAGTTGTAGCTCAGGCATAACCAATAATAATCGTCCTGTTTATAAATGGTTTATAACAGAAGATTGAATGTCTAAATCCACCACTTTGTAAATCATCTATGCGTTGTGTATTTTAGGAAATTTGCCAGTCACCAGAATTATTCCCTGAAGATATCAGCTTGGGTCACGCAAAGCAAGGTTTACTGGGAGACTGCTGGCTTCTTTGTGCCTGCACCGTCTTACTGCAAAACAAACATTTACTAAACAAGGTACAATGAGCAATAACAGTGTATATTTCTGCATTTACCCCAGTGGCATGATGACATCAGTGATCTTAATATTATTTTAACTGTGTAGGTGATTCCTCTAGACCAGCCTACATGGGGAGGCAGTGGATACAAAGGGTTTTTTCGTTTTTGTTTTTGGCAGTATGGTCACTGGAAAGATGTTATCATTGATGACCTTTTGCCATGCATTGATTTAAAACTATGCTTTTCACGGTGCCTTTCTCCAACTTCCTTTTGGGTAGCACTGTTGGAAAAAGCCTGTGCCAAGTGAGAAGTTATTGATATTTATATACATTTGTTGATTTCATAGTATCCATGTACGAATAAGCTATTTTCTCTTGTTTCTTTTAGGCACTACGGCTCTTATGAGAGACTTTGGGCAGGGAAAGTATGTGAGGCTTGGGTTGACCTTACTGGTGGCCTGGCAGAGCACTGGAGTTTGCGTAGTGCTGGAACAGAAGAAGAGAATGTTAAAGAACAAGACTCCGATCCAGTCAGAAGGAGACCATGCCGCAACCTTGTGAAGTTTGTGAAAGATAACTGCATACTTAGTTGCTCCATTAACAGCAGAACAGGTTAGTGAAATATTTCAAAAAGAAAATGTACTGGGCTTTCTTATTTACTTACCTTTTGTTTAAACAGTTGAAGAGGCCAGTGATCTGGGTCAGTATCATGCCCTAAATGTTTTAGAGTGGCTCGAAGTGAGCACTGTGTCAGGAGACAAAGTACATCTTCTCCGGATTAGAAACCCCTGGGGCAGATGCTGTTGGACTGGGTCCTGGGGTGAAAGGTTAGTCTGCATGTTTTTTTCTGTGCTGGTCTCTTATTTGATCTTCAGAAACCTTATTTGCATCTTTTGTTGCAGTGGTCAGAGTTGGAGCTCTCTTGATCCTCTATGTGCGATGGATTTACAAGCAAGAATTTCACAAGGGGAATTCTGGTTGGATGAGGAAGAGTTTGCATCTATGTTTGATGATGTTACTGCAGGATATAAAGTTGATGAGAATGGACACATTAGAAGTATCTACTCAGGTATTTGTTTAAGCATGTTTTGGTTGTAATTTTTGTTTTTGTTTTGTTTAAATAGTCATCATCTGTCTGCTTTGCAGGAAACATGTTAGTACACCGTCACCAGCTGGCTGGTGAGTGGATAAAGGGATACTCTGCTGGCGGTAGTAGGAACAGCAATAGCTACAGCACCAATCCAAAGTACTGGCTCAAAGTTAGAGAAAGAGGAGAGGTATTAGTATCACTCTTGCAGCATAAAGAAAATAAGAGGATGGATAAATCAGTGCAAATGCTATGTGAAGACCTCAGAATGAATAAGCACCAGCATTACCAAGCTATTGCTCTGCACATTTGGAAGGTTTGCAGTTACAAAGATAGCACAACTGTTTCATGAAGACTCTCCTGTCAATGGATAATAATTATGTTTTTGTTTTTTCCAGGTGGAGAAGAAACGTTTTAATTTAAGCCAAGTGTTAAATAAAGCTCCATTTGCTTCTACTCACTGCCATGCATATGATAGAGAAGTGGTCCTCCATCAGGTTCTTGAGCCTGGATACTACCTTATGATACCCAGCACTTACCAGCCAGAAGCTGAGGCCCAATTTCTCATAAGGGTCTTCTCTTCTTCATCCACTTCTCTCAGGTAATAAAATATCACGTGAGATCTTTTCAAATGCACAAAAGGTTTGTTTTTACTTATGATTTACAATAAATTAAATGTTTGGTTACTCCAGTGTATTGAACAGCCCTGCTCGATTACTGCCATTAAATCTTGCTGGAGAGTGGAGGAATAGTTACTTTCATGGAGCTTGGGTCAAGGGAAGCACTGCAGGAGGAAGCAGGAATTTCCATTCTCACTGGTGCAACCCGCGCTTCCTGTTTAGTGTGTGCAACGACACCATGGGAACCCCAGGAGTCAACATCAAAATCACATTGCACCAAAACTCCCCTGAAAACGAATTACACCCGATTGGCTTTCACATCTACAAGGTGAGTCTGCTAGTACAAGTACTTTGTAAAGCAAATCTCAGTTGTTTCTACACTAGTCCACTGTGAAATGAAAGGCATTCCAAGCCTATATACTATACTTTTACTTTATCACTACTAAATCTTTTTAGACCCAAGATTGGATATCTGAGTCAAAGTCTCCAAAAAATGAACCTGTAGCCAGCTGTATTCCTCACTGCTACAACCAGATTGTGGCTCTACCATGCAATCTTTCTCCTGGAGTTTACACCATTGTGCCATCTACATATGAGCCTGACTGCCCTGCCAACTTCACCCTTTGCATATCTCAAAGGGTACACAGGTGGGACCAGATTGTGGATCAAAACATGTTATTTCACTTACATTTTAATATACTGCTATTTCAGGAAAGTGGTGAGATGTCAAGAGATACTTGGAAGAGCCATTCAAGAGGTTTGCTAATTGACAATCATAGTACTATAAATATGTGGAATAATCAATAATAATTTCATGTAGTGATCCTCTGATAGCTTTATTTGTTTTGGATATTGGCTATGATTCAGGAAAAAAAATGCTGGGTTGGGTTCCAGGATATAAAAATGCTGGGTTGGGTTCCAGGATATAAATTTGGCCAATATCCTGTTGGGGCCTAAAATTGATGAAACACCTCATAATGTTTGAACATTTATTTATATAAAGTACTAAATCATTTTTTCTTTGCGGCAGACATCTTGTACATCATTGATGCAGAACTAGTGGTGACTACTGCTCCACTGATGCTGACTAACCTCACTGTGGCCTCTGGCACAAGATGAAAGAAGTATATCTTCAGTTCATGTTTACCAGCCCAGCACTGTGTGCATGTCTATGTATGCATGTGTGCCATGAATGTTTAGGAATGCCAGCAAAATTAGTGAGAATGTGTGTTGGAACTCATAGCCTATCAGGAGCTGCTGAGGCTCTGGACTAGTGGGCAGTCATACACTTATCTGCCATTAGGACATCAGAGGCTGTCGGTGGGCTGGGCTGCTAATGAGCTATGACGGGACTGGCTGGTGTAAACAAACAGCCGCCATTGAAGAGCCCGCTGCTGCTCTTGCCCATTCACTCACTGGTGCGCTTTCTGGCCAAGAACAATGTCCTCTCTTATGAGAGGCACAGGGGGCATGGGGCGACTGATGGTTTCAAACAGGAGAGCCAACAAAATGACACCATAACGTGCCATACCATGCCAAAGCTGTCCTCCCATCTCTCCCTCTATTCATTAGATTTATATACTCTTTAGTAGCCCAATAGCAGGGTCATCAAGTTTACCCTGCTGCCTTGGTTATATTTGAACAGTGCTTTCAGAAATTACCTCCTAAACCAGGGATGCCCAAACTTTTTGAGGGCCACATCTCAAAACATTCGAAGCGTAGGGCCACAGACCGGTGATCAATGCAGCGTGGTGGTGCTTTAAACACAGCTTTGACAGACCCGCTGTATATTAATAAGGCTTGAAACACATTCATTCTAAATCTGTATCACACTGCAATGTGATGTTTGAGGATACAGTGGTAGAAATAGTTTAATTTGCTGTTAAAAGTACTGCTTATGATCAATTGGGCCAGTTCAGCAGGAGGCATAGTTTGGACACACCTGTCCTAAACAGATTATTTCAGTTGGACAGGTTGTGTTGTTAATTATAATATTATGTATTGTGTGACTGAATAAAAAAAAAAAAACAACTTACTATTTTTTCGGGTCTGTTTATTTTGTTTGTTAGCCTATATACATTTACACCACTTGAGTATCCACTGTTAATTGTATACGTTGTAAGAGCACATTATTGCAGGACTGCTCCACTCCCTGGACAGAGGAGCACAGAGGAGCACAGAGGAGCACAGAGGAGCAGAGAGGAGTGAGCCCCAACCCTGCATGCGCGCACACGCAATGCGCGCTGCCGCTCCGTGGACTCCAGGAGGCTGTATTTGACTCCGAAATTATTTTTCCTAGAAAATTATGAACAACAAATTTGACGCGTGAGTAACCGATTGTATTTGTATGATATGTTTCGCAGAGCGGGCTTCCTGTGACTTCCTGTTACAAAGACATGTCATCAGATAGCTTATGATCACAGCAGCAGTTACAGTTGCTAAAGAGGTGTGTCATATTTAGCTTGGATCTGCAAATTTGGTTTTAGTCTCGAATTCAACATGGGAAAGAGGTGAGAACAAATGCTTACACATATCGACAATGGCTGATAGCACATGTACCTTTGGATCTGTCCTGAATGCCTGTGTTGTTAGCTTTAGCTTAGCAGGTGGAAGGTAGGCCTCAAAAGCCTCGGCCTCATGGTGAAAAATGCGCGGCCAACGCACCGCGGTGTTTCCTGGGACACGAGTTAGCCGCGTGTTAGCTTCTAGTGTTAGCTTCAGAGCCGCTAACATGCGTAGTATGTCCTCTGTTAAATATTGATTTAGTGTAGTATGTAGTGTGCCATCAGATAGGCATTCATTCAGTAATGCTGCATTTGGCTTACTTGGTCAGTACTTAAGATGCAAAGGTTGCATGCTAAATAAAGCCTACATTTACATCAGAGGGGACCATATGTGTAATATTACATGATTCGAGTTAGTCCACGTGGATTTTAAGTGTACAATTTAACAACTTGGTAATCTGATTTACTCTCTCCTTCAGTTTGAAAGACGATGACAGTGGAGACCACGACCAGGACCAAGGCCCACCGAAAGACTGTGAGAAGGAAAAAATTGAAGACGACGAAAAGGAACAGAACAGCTCTAAGAAAAAGGTGATTAATCATTTGTTTACACAGTGTGCAGAATTACTGTGTAGCCTCATGCATCTTTTGTTTGTAGATGGTGGTTCCAGGTGCAGGAGAGCATCCTCTGCAATACAACTACACTTTCTGGTACTCCAGACGCACTCCAGGGAGACCAGCCAGCACACAAAGCTATGAGCAGAATATCAAACAGATTGGCAGCTTTGCCTCGGTCTGTTAACCAACTATATGTTTTTAATAAAAACACCTGATGTTGTCCAATAGTTAATCCAAATTGTTCTTTAGGTGGAGCAGTTTTGGCGGTTTTACAGTCACATGATTCGACCAGGTGACCTGACCGGGCACAGTGACTTTCATCTTTTCAAAGAGGGAATTAAACCTATGTGGGAGGTACAGCCTGTTATTTCAAATATATTGTGAAAATGTCTCAGTTGCTTATTTCACAAGGCATGGTTGTATGTAGGACGATGCCAACAAGATGGGAGGCAAATGGATCATACGTTTGAGGAAAGGTCTAGCATCTCGATGCTGGGAGAACCTCATTCTAGCAATGCTGGGTGAACAGTTTATGGTTGGAGAAGAAATCTGTGGCGCTGTAGTTTCAGTTCGCTTCCAGGTAATGCTAATTGTGGCATTTTATCTTATTTCATCTTGGCCTTGTGTTGTATAAATTCATACATTTTTTCTCAGGAGGACATTATTTCTATCTGGAACAAAACTGCTAGTGACCAAGCAACCACTGCCCGAATTCGGGACACTCTTCGTAGAGTTCTGAACCTTCCTCCCAACACTATAATGGAGTATAAGACCCATACAGACAGCATTAAGTATGTATGTCTAACCTGTTTTATTATTTTCTGTCTTTCTTCTCTCTCTTAAGAAGATATTAAGTTGTTTTATCTTGATATGATTACCTCTGATTAATTTTACATCCTATAGTGACACACTAATACATTTGCACTGGCTGTCTTTGCAGAGCATGGGAAGACTTCCATGGGCTGGTGAATGCTAGTGGTGGTCGATAACCCCCCTGCCTCGAAGTTGCAACATTGGTAAATTTATTTATTTTTTTTGTTTCTATTGAGAGAAAAAAGACAAAACCTCATTGCAAAAATATGCATGTTGAAATGTCTTTGCTTATTAAAATGTAGGTTGGCGTGTGCATTTAAGAACTTCTGGGGGACTGCAATCCCGGAGAAGAGTATTCCTGTATGGACTGGCACTGCATAAAGACTTAAGAAGGCTAGAACTGGAAGAAGACAAGTCTTTGTTGTATCAAACCAAAAAACTGTTCAGCAGAGCGACAGACTGAACCAAGTCGAAAAAACATCTAATAGTTGATCAACTAAAGCAGCCTCGGACGCCCTGTTTTTGTGAAGCAAGTTACACATCTATGAACTTGCCACCAGAGGGAGGCTCTGAGCTGGCTGTTAGCTGAGCTGTACGTGTTCTCGAAGTGCACTTGACAAAATACATCAGAACCAACCTGTTCATCTACATGCCATTTATTGTTTAACATCACATTTCTTGTCAAGACTTTATCTGTTTTATTGGGACTCAAACAGGGTTGCGGTTACATGCCATTTTATTACAATGAAATTTATTTACAATATGTTTGTTTGAATAGGTATTGCAAATAACGTAAAATGTCTTTTTATTTTTTTTTCCCCCCCCTGAAGTCGATTCCCAAGAGAGACTGAGCTGGCAGAAGGTCTTGTTTTTGAAGAGCATTTTTATAATGCCAAACACCTCAAAACCAGTTTCTCCTCATCCGTTTTGTCTTTGCCATGGTTTTATGAATATGAAGAAATCTTTAACTGTTGTATATAAATGGTCTGAAAATGATTTTTATATTTTGTAGAAATTGCTGAGAGACTACATAACATTATCAGTCGAGACACATGTTTTAGATTAATGTCTAAATTCTGCAGAAACAATGCAGCCCAGCAAGTGATAAAACAAACAGCGTTGTCAGAGCTTAGTAAAAGGTGGCTTTATACCAATAAATGTCAAATATGCAGTTTCTTCAAGAAGGTTTTGTCTCCATTAGTTTGTTTTATTTATATACTCACTGAGAAAATCTTGCCATGCATGTTTAATGATTCCTGAGAATTTCTTGCTGAATTTTTAGTAAGTCCACCATCTCCAGTTTGGTTGTAGTCGCTTCTTTTCTTTAGCTCATTTCAAAGTACATATAACTCTGTGAAGAAAAAAAATATTTTTTTATGAGATGGTAAATTTGCTATGTAAATCAAAATGGGGGGTAAACATACCAAAAGAAATGTTGCCCCTAACAACATAAGTTTTGTCTCTGATTCCATGTGCTGTGGAACTGAAGTGACAAATACAATACATTGTAGTTCTATGTAGGTAACAGTCTTGGAATAAAGAACACGGAAGCTCGAAAGAGAAAAAGAAGTTCTCACCATTTAATCCAAAATATTCATGGTCCATATTTTGTCTAAGACTAAAACCGAGCCACTTCTTCCATATCGTTCCGATTTTGTCTCCAGTGTTTGACATAATCTGAAGTTAAGTTTGAAAAGTTACATTTTTTAATACTTTCATTTATTAGTAATACAGGGTGTCCATAAAATTTCTATAAAAAATATTACAAAGGCAAATGATAAGATATCTTAATGAGAGTTGTTCTATTGTACTCAGTGGTTTCCAAAGTTTTTGCCTCATTTAATACATCTATATAAGCACCTTTAGGCGCTCGAACATGAAATACTCATGACTTCATGTTGCTGTTCATGTTTACTGTAGTATAGCCTCAGCAATGGTTGCAATCGCATCTGTTATCTTTTGCTTTACTTCAGTAATGTCCCGTATCTTTGTTTGAGATACAATATCTTTAACATAGCCCCATCGAAATAAATCCAGAGGTGTGATATCTGCTGAACGTGGTGGTCCATCTCCTCCAATTCAGGCTGGAAATGAGGAACACGAATATGCAGACCCCAATATGAGTAAAAACTTTTATTATAAAAACTGAGTACAATACAACACATCTAATTAACATCTTATCACTTGCCTTTGTAATGACATTTTAAAACTACAAAACTTTACGGACACCCTGGATTTATTTTAATTCGAAGCACATACCTGGAACTCTTGGTCGGATACGCAACGACATGGACAGCAAGGGCCTTGAAGTCTGAATGTCGCCACTCCACTTGCATCACACACTTCCAAAAGAGGGGTGAACATGCTCCACCTGTCAACAGCCATTTGACAAAAGCCCAACCTCAATTCAACAACAGTAATTTGATACAATTCGTTTATGTAAGCTGGCATCGAGCGACCACGCACGATGTGTCTGCAACCTCAACCACAGCAGAGGTCAGCGTAGATGCTCGGCTGACCACATTTTCAGCTGTCATGGTTCTGCAGCACCAAAATCATTGTTCTCCTGCTGTTAGAGGAGTTCAGTTTGGGCCATGCTTTATTTGAGGACAACTAAGGGAATATAGACCTCTAACTTGAAACGCTGTAATAGGTAAGAATCAAAGGTAAATAAAAAGTAAATACAAAGACACCTTGGGTAGCTGGAGTCAGAAGAAGCATTAGACTCTGACTACGCCAGCGCTGCCATTGCCCCCATTAGCCCAGAGAAGATGCCACATTCCCACTCTGCTCTAGGCAGACAGCTGTGTGGTGCTTTCACCCCTCCCCAGGTTTAGACCACAGCCCCACAGTGTGCAGTGTGGGACTATACAGGCGCTCCATGCTATTTAGAGACAAGGCTGGGCGACTACTAGAGCAATGGGTGGCCAGAGACACGGATAAAAGGCTCTCATGGCACAAAAGGTATGAGAGTGGGAATGCAAAACAGTATATATGCTTTCTAACTCTAATCTGTACACACGTAGACTGAGCAATCACATCAACCAGTCTACTGGTCTACTATATGACTATAATCTATGATCCATTGACAAAACAAATGCATTGTGTAGTCTCACTGCTTCCTCCTTCATGTGAGTCCCCTGTTGATGTGATTCAGATGATTTGTTTTTTTTTCTTGAACCACATTATAATGATTACTGATTTAAGAGCTGAATTAAGGATGACCCAGCTTAATGAAGTTGTGACAATACGATCATCTCAAATTCATTTTCACAGCACATTATTCCCAAAATCACATCAGCAGTAACTTCACTGGGCTGTTGGGAATTGATCAAACAATATTTCGAAAATGATATGATTGCAACTCTGAGTTGTGGTTGGTGGAAACTTTCTTACTGTTCATAATACTTTGCTTGATCAGCAAACCTAGTTTAGTATCCTAATTTAACTCACTTCACATCACTTACCGTTGGCATACAGTTCCTATGAGTTGCCTTTCAGCTGTGTAGACTCTCATCTCCATAAGGCAGCAGCCTAAACAACATGCATCCATTCTGAAGGGTCTTTCAAAGTAAAAGACTTGACGACCCTCACTATCAATGCCCTTAAGTGAGCAAGCTCTTGCTGGGCCACAACACTGAAGACACAAGCATGAACTCTCTATGAAGAAAATGGAAAAAATAAGTTATGTTTGACAGACATTAGTTTCATTAGTTTCATTAGCTTACCCTCTATAGCCACTAGCAGGTCCACCCTGTTGCTATTGGCAGATATACTGTAAACCCTCCTGGGAACACAGTGAGGACCTGCAATACTATAGTTTGAGAGAGGCTCATTTCAGCCAAAAATTCTCATTTGTATGATTGCTTACCTTGTAGTTCTGGTCTAGCATTCACATGAAAATGCTCAACCAAATCCAAAATCGACAAGTCAATTCCTTGAGCACCTGCGGGCCTCTTATCTGCATGTCTCTGTTTTTTTGGTTCATTCTTGTTTTCTGAAAGTTCCTCATGAGATCTCCAACAAGTACTCTTATTGTGCATTTTAGCTGACTCAACAAGGCACTCACATGAAGTTCCATTTCTGTTTTGGTATGTCCTGAAAATCATTTCAATGTGCTTCTCACGCTCCAGGTGACCGAAGGGACGAGGCTGGTTTGTCACGGCCGACATAGTGATAACCAGTGCAAGGAAAAAGGTTAGATATCAGCAAGAGTCCATTGATGCTGTAGTCCAGTCCAGATGTCCCTGAGCAGTAACATATCCTAAACTTGTGTGGGAAAAGTCACTTGGTTTGTTGTGTTTGTTGTTTGTGTCTCAGGATTCTAACTCCCTCCTTTTCTGTCTCTGTTTCCATCCCAACCAGCCGGATCTGCCTTTTGTGGCTCTATAGAAAGGCACCATTCAGCCATGTAATTGTAATCCTGCTCCAGAGGTGGGGGCAATAGTGCACTGGCTTTTCACAAGAGGTGTAGAATGTGTTTTGGAAAAAAAAGATGCAATTTTAGGTAATTAATACAAACATATTATCTTTATTACACAATTGGTTGTACAATACCCAACAAAAAGTATCAAAGACATTATATAGTTTCACCATAGTAAATTGACATGTTCCATCATAAATACACATATGATGATGCAGTAGAATGGACAAACATTAAATAGTGTATTGTGCTTTTTATGGGTCTTACCATTAAAAACGACAAGGCGAAACACTAACATTAAGAGCAGTGACACACATGAAAAGTAAATGTGGCTTAGTGAGCAAATCTTAAAATGTAGCTAACAAAAATACTGGTTGATATGTATTGCCCAAGTGCTTGTATAGTACTTGTTATATTGGTTACTCCCATGCATCAGCTGATGTTTGGGTTAACACTTTTCAGGCCATGAAGTCACTCTCTGTCAGGTTGCTTGTGGGGGGGAGGTAGGTCTTTGGGTCCCCAGGAAAAGGTGAAGAGGGTGCTCTATTGAAATGTCCCATGAGAAAAATGGCCACTGTGCCAATCCAAAACACTAGAGCCATTACTATGAAACAGGCCCTGTCAATCACTCGGGCCACAAGGAACCATTCTTCATTCTCCTGCAGTTACAAAAGTTAAGTCAAATGTCAAAAGATTGAACACACTTTTTCAATTAATGTCTTCTTTTTATTTGCACGACTATTTACATTGTAGATTCTCACTGAACACATCAAAACTATGAATGAACATGAATGTTGTAAACAAAAAGGAGTGAAATAACTCAAACACCTTTAAAATAACCACCCTTTGCTTTAGTCACTGCTTTACATTGTTGGCATTAGACTAATGAACCCTGAAGAGGCACACCTGTGAAGTGAAAACCATTTCAGGAAACTTAATCATGAAGCTCCTTGAGAGAAAGCCACGGGTTTGCAGCGCTGTCAACAAAGCAAAGGGTGGCTACTTTGAGGAATCATAATCTAAAATATAAACAAGTTATTTAGCCTTTTCCATACATAATTTCACAATCTTGCTTCTTATATTTAATATCTTGAGTATGTAATATAGAAAATAGTAAATATAAACAAAACATAGAAAGAGAAGGTGTGTCCAGTCTTTAGAGTGGTACTGTTCATACTAGATTTATTTGCTTTCGAGCAATGTCCCTGTGGTAAAAATAAATGTAATACTGTTGAACTTACATTCTGAAATACATTCTTTTGTTTTGCAGCCGCTGCTATGTGCTTACAGGAAGCTACACATTGCCTCAGCTCCACTGAAACATTTGCTAAGCTGGCACAGAGATGCTCAGCTGTTCCCCCTTGAAGACCATTATCTAAGAAAATAAATAAATAAATAAATAACAGGAGAGCCATTTGTTAATCTAAGGGTTTAGTTAGTCCTTGTTTCATAAATGAAAATTAATCAAATACTCACGCAACTTGTCCAGCACTGACTTCATTAGCCCATTTCTCTCTTTCAGTCTTTTAAACATGAGTTCGGAGCGTGAGGTTTTGAGCATGTATTCCTCTGCTTTAGAGATGAGGGTCATTGAGCTGCGGCGTCTACAGTGAGGCATGTATGAACTGTTGTTGTCTGCTGCGTGACCATTCCCTGTTTCAGAAATCATAGCTTGTTCTGGCATCCAAGGCTGCATCTGCATCCTTAGTAGACGAGGCAAAGTGTTGAGGAGGATCTGTAAGTTATAAATGACTAATTAGAAATGCATTTAGATCATGTATCAAATAAATGAGTACACACAAAAGCTGTTTATAGGAAAATGCCACTTACAAAATGGCTCGCTTTGGCCACAGTCTCACCTTTCGCACTTTGTCTGTCATTTTGTGAGTGTTTGGGGTTCTTTGGGAAACATTTAGGACTATCACACAGTTCATCACTACTGTAGTTGTCACTGACATCACAAACATCAAATATCTACAATTCAAAGATATGCAACTTATTAGTAAATGAGCACTTTAAAAACAACTACAAAAGATACTAGAAAAAAACATACTTTCCAATAAGAGGGACAGCTTGTGACGTCTCTGGAACCTTTTTAGCAATCAGACACACGAAAACAGTTTGGCCCAGGAGAGTGGCAATGGACATAAAGCACTTCTGACCTCCAGCTGCAATGATTAGTCATGAGTTTTAAAAAACTTATGAGGTTTCTCTCCCCTATTCATTGACTTAATATGGACACATTGATTTAACACATGCACGTCTTTGAACAGTGGGAGGAGGCTAGAACACCCAAAGAAAACACACCCGTCCAAGAGCTAACACACTCTGCTGCGTGGTGAGATCAATAGCAATACAATGTTTTCTATATTGGATGCCATGAAGGACTTTGTATCTATGGATAGAATAAAATGGTTGTAAGTACCTTTAGCTGGTAAATAGTAAACCAGCAGCCCAAGAGAGGAGAAAAGCACACAGGGGGCGATGATGTTGATGATGTAGAAAAGTGGTTTTCTCTGAATGATGAGAAAGAAGACCACCTCCTGGTACTCCAGGTCATCTTTAGTGTACTGTGGGTTGATTAGCTTCTTTGCAGGTCTGTGTTTAATCACCCACTCACCATTTTCTAAAGTCAACAAAAAATAATATAATGAAAACCAAACTATTCCACACAATTCTACTTAACAGCTTTCAATATGAGTTGAGTTTTAGGAACTTGGTTTCATTCATAACAATCTCAGTAGCTTCACCATAGTAACCTGCTTGTTAAAAGTAAGACTACCAGTCTAGTAGTTATCCACTAGACTGGTAGTTGTAATACTAATAAAGTCAGGAATGCACTACAGTAACAACAGTACATGTAAACAATGCAATTTTGACTCTTAAAGTTGGAGTATCTTTGTACTTTTATTTGAGCAGAAGTTTTACTCAAGTATCCTTTGAGTACCACTTGTGAATTTCATTCTGTATTTACCTGTAAAAGCCTCCGGGTCTATGTCCACCCACTCTAAAGTGTAGTTGTCCTCTTCTTTCAGAACAATTTCAATCTCGTTTGCACTGTACGTCTGGGAACTGTGAGAAAACAAGACAAGACTAATTGCGGCATTCATTTACATATACAAAGCAGGTCATAAACAGCGCCATGGATACGAGAGACAGCCTAGATACTTTTGTTATGTTTACTGTTTTTGATGAGGTCTACTTACCGGAATACCATAGTGCAGTTCTGCCAGTCAAAAGGAAAGTAGTTGACGATGATGGTGCATGCGCTACGGTAAATAGCAGGAGGCAGCCAGTAGACACAGCCATCAGGAGAAACCAGAGCATTGCAGTATAGAGCCACTTCAAACTGGCCATCCACACTGCAGTCAGACAATGGCAACAGGAGAACTGAGTACTGCACAGTAGCACATTCATTAAGTTACATAAAATTAGCTACGGTCTTTTGGTCAAATAATTTTCTATTTGAATGACAAAATAGTAAGTGGTTATATTTTGGCAGTACTGTACCATGTAGTATGCTATCATGAATTCACCCACAAACTCAATAACAGGTGGTTCAAACCCAGCTCCAACCAGTAATGCTGTATACCTGACTATGAGTAAATATTGTGTATGTTTTGTGTGAGTGGTAGTGGCCAGAGGGGTCATAGTTGATGGTTTGCTGTCATGTTTCTACCAATCTTCCCTAGGGCAACTGTGGCCACAGAAGAAGTTTATTGGGAGTGAATGATCAATGCATCATTATGACTAGAGTAATGTTATGTTGATGTAGCTGCGTGTCCTGAGACTCACTTGTTTTCCAGGATGATATCGGGCAGCCATATGCTTTGAGATGGCACTCTTAACGGAGACGTTATATTTCCATACAGAGCTGACCTGGGCATCTGGTCCCACCTCAGCCGATAGTCACACCACTGCTGCAAATGCCAAAGCTAAACTGTTAAAAACTGAACTAAATGAACTATCCCAAATGTTGCAAGTTATATACAAACAGATTACCATTTCTATCCACACACTTGTCGTTAAGGCCTCCTCTTTTTCATTCTGTGGAGGTGATTTGGATTTGTTAGAACTCAGAGATATATCTTATGGCAAACTGTTAAGAAAGGCACGTTCAGACCAGAGAAATGAGATTTGTGAGGGTCATCTTGATGTGCACTTTGGTAACATCTCCACTATTCTCCATGGGGCGGACATTTTTGTTATAGTCTTTCATCAAATCTTGAAAGAGCTCTGCTTCAAGGTTAAGTGATGAAACTACAAGGACAAGGACATTTTTAATAACATAAGGGCTAAATGAATACAAAAAAATATACAGAAATAGATATGCACTTTGTTATAAATTCTAATTCCCCTTAATAATTTAGTTTTGTGGAAAAGTTACAAGTAGTTGGAACAATGTTTGCAGTATAGCAATGCATAGTTCATAATTTGAACTGCACTATTGTATAATATTATCTGTGACATGATTTTGTTATTATTTTTTATAAAACAAAATAACAAAAAATAAATTTAAAAAAATATCAAACTATTATGTTGTGAAACTATTGAGAAAAAAGAAAATAGCAATTAAATGAACTTCAATAAACAAATTAAAAATAAATAGTGTTAAATTATTATTGCTGCAGAAAATTAATTAAAATTTTAGTGAAATAACCAATCCTAACATTATCGATATTATGATCAGCCATTTTCTTACCTGTTGTGGTGATTAGTATTACCACGATGAAGACAGAGAGGCAGACAGGAAGTCCAGAGTCCATTTGAATAATCACAGCTCACGGATACAGAGTTATGCTGGGAGCGGTGCATGTGTGTATCACTATTTGTGAGAGTTTGTTTCCTAGCAGAAGTGGGCTAGTGCTGCTGGGATTCATTGAGCCATGGCTTTTTGGAGGGAGGGGCCAGATAATTGTTCAGCTAAAATGTGTGTGTATTTACAGCACAACATTGTCAGCTGTCACAACAACACACAGGCACCTATATTCTACATCACTTCCCCGGCTATGTGACAATACATCAGCCAACACATGGTGCTCTGTGGTCCTGGTAACAACACCTGTCACTGCCACTCAGGAGAGAGGAGGGCCAGTCTGATGGCTGCTTTGTCTGCACATTTAGCATCACACAAGGCTATATAAAGACAGCATTTTCCATCAGTATGTGATTGTGGCTAAAAATGTTTTTGTATTTGTAAAAGTATGATGTGTTGACAGGTGGGAGTAGGACTCATGTAATGTGTGGGAAGACAGATGGTAAGACTTGTTTATTTATGTCAGTCCTTTGGTGATGACAGATCAGGCCCTTGGGATAGTGCAACATTGTGAGTCATTAGAGAGGAAACAACAAGATGAGGGCTCAGTATTTATAGAGGGTTAGAGACATTCCAACTACTTGGGAAATAGGGAATATAGACCCACTACCCCCCACACCCACTCACACAAACAGTAAGGGTTTCTGTCTTTTTTGGGGACTTGACTTGACATTGACTTGCATTCAGTTCAAAGAGAGACCAGTTACGTCTCTATTTTTGATTAACCTTGATTTTGATTAACTAACCTTGGTTTTGATTAACTGTATCATATTTGAACTCTAATAATTAAGGATTTACATCAGTGGGGCCTAATTTAAGAGGCAGAATTTTTGCAATTATTGCAAGTAACTACAGACAAGTGGGGGGAGATAGGGGCTGAACTAAATATAACTATTCATTTAGATTTAATCACGCACTATTTACCACAAGGAATTGTCTGAATGCAAAGACAAATACATAAAGATTACTCTTCATTTCAGAGAAGCAGTCAGTGACTTGTGCTCTTGTTACACATCCTCATCCTGGAATGAGAAGGCAGGAGAAGATGGGAAGTGTTTGGGCAGTGGAGCAGCTGCTGTGTTGATGGGAACACATCCCCTCAAAGGGTCTGGGGACAGAGGTCAACCGGGGGTCACTTTACCTCCAGTCAGCTCTGATCCACAGAGTAAAACTGCACCCCTGAGGTGCTGCTGCCCTCCTCTGCTCCTGCATCAGCTGAGACATACTGGAGCATTAACAGCTTGGCTCCTGACACTTCAAATGCCTGAGGCATGGTGCCATAATAATACCACAGTAGGACGGGACAAGAAATTACCATGTCAGCCTACCAAGGGTTTATTTCATACATTGTTTATTACAAAAATACAAATGCCCTCTCAATACAAATAAATATTATGTATAAAGAAATAATATATACAAACTGCATACTTTATTAGGCTCAGCCTTTCATATTTGAATAATTTATATATTTACAGTTTTATAAATTAAGTTTTGCTTCTCAAACAATAGTGGAAAAAAAAACAAAACGTATGAAACAGATACATTCATATTTTATCCTCATTACAGTGGAACGGAATCTAAGTCTTAAGTCCTTCGAGTGCCAGAGAGATGATCCTGGGCACACTGCGGTAAAATGACTCATTCTCCAGCCCAACCAGACTGTAGAAGGTCAAAGGGCGTCCCCCCACTACAGCTTTCACCCGGGCTTCATACAGACCACGCTCGTTCTTTGAGTTCAAATCAACCAGCACCTAAAATGTACAATTTCTTTAGAGTTTGTACTAAAGCACAGATTCCTTTGTTCTGCTGTACAAGTTTTGTTTACCTCATGAAAGGACATTTGTAGATTCCTGTTGGGGATGTTTAGGACCCATTGGTACAAGTCTCTTACTTGGTTCACTTTCTGTGAGGACTCCCTGACTGTAGGACAGACTACAAACAAATAATTAGTTGTAATTAACAGATAAACATAGAAATAAAATATACATTTTTGAGAGGGTGTGCAACATACCTTTGCCACTGGATGTCAGTGTCTGCCTCTTTCGAAGTAGACTTCTGTATTTTCTCTGTAGACCTGTTTTGACATATTGATGATCTTTATTATGTTCAGTCTCTGCCATAGTAACTGTGTGGACTCCAGGTGTTGAGGATGGCTGTGGTAACTTCTCAGATGTGGCCCTTGAGGGATCAGGAGGCTTGTCTTTTGCAGCAGGTATTAGACTGGAGTTCTGCACCTTCTGAATTTCCCTGATCAAGGCTGTGACGATTGCCCAGGGCTCCTCCTCCTTGTGCACAGAGGTACTCTCCTGAGTGCCACTGAAGGAGGAGGGAGACTCTCTGGATTCTTCTTTTAGGGGAGTTGGATCCAGGTTTAAAACTAGAGGCGGCGCTCTAGCATCCAACTTGGACCGCAAGGAGTGGATGACTGTCTCATAGTCTCCTACAAGCCGTTGCACCAAATAGCCTTCTTTCTATGGATATATATGATGTATCAAATTAGCATTTGTCATTAGTTTCGTGTATGAAAAATAATTATTAAATAGAACTTACCTTTAGAAAAAGCCACTCCTCCTGCTTCTGCATTGCAGATGTTGTACCACTCTGTTGATCATCAGCCAAGGTTTGCAGATACCTCTGCCAGTCATTGACTGATGGGCCCAACTGCCTGAAAAAAGTTGGCAGTACTGGGTCTTCTGATTCCACATCACCCAATAGCTCTGAAAAAAAAAAGTTTTAATCAGTGAGGATAAATCTGGTTCTCCTAGTTGAATAAACAACAAAAATATATATATTAAAACAAATGAAGCTGCTACAATGCATTATAGAAAGGCCTACCTGCAATCAGGCCAAGGCCACGGCTCAGATCCCTCCTCTCTCGGGTGTGAGCAAAGGCTGTGTTGTAGATGTGCTCAACAAGCTGAGGCAGAGTCTGAGTAAAAAAAGTTAAGTCCACTTTGTCCCTAATGTAGTCTTCGGCTCTCTGAAGTAAATCCAACAGAGTCTGAAGAAAAGAACGCAGCTCTGGACACAAACAGACAAAATACAAATTGTTTGTGATTAATATTTATATTAAACAAAATGTGATTAATATTATAATAAAGTCTGTATCTAAAAAGGAGCAGTCTACTTACGACATTTCTTAAAGCGTGTGAGGCACTTGTCCTGGGCTGACTGGCTGCAGGAGATGGCTGACAGTCCAGGAGGACAGGATAAAGTGTAGAAACGACACAGTGAGCTGAACTCAGCCCTTTGCTCCTCCTCTGTCATCTCTGTGGTTTTAAGAAGCTCTGGACATGTGGGCTCCCGACTCCCAAAAGACTCTTCAAAGTTTAAATCATGAAGTTAATGTTTCAATTTTAAGAAGACTCGGACTCAATATATGCTCTGTTGTTTTAAACGTACTTTGTATCTCAGACTGAATCCAGTCAGAGAAAGCAGATACTCGTGTATAGACCCCAGGTTTCCCCTTTTCTCCACAGCCATCTCCCCAAGAGGTGATGCCATAGAGCTGAAACCGCCCAGACATTCTGTCCTGGTAGATCAATGGCCCCCCAGAGTCCCCCTGTACAAAACATTACATAATTCTATTTTAACAGGTCAAACTCTCGCTGACAAGTTTTGACGGACTAGTGCACACCTGACAGGAGTCGACGCCCCCAGAGAGATAGCCAGCACAGAGCATAGTGTTGGTGACCAGGTCTTTGCCCAGAGTACTCTTGCATGTGCTTTGAGGCAGCAGTGGTACCTTTGCCTCCATCACCACATCAGCGGATGGGCCATCTGATCAGAAAGCAAAGACATATACAGATACACTGGCAATTTACATGGGAATCATATTTCAACAGAGAAAACCTTTTCAGCACATGTGTTACCTTCATAGAGAGACCCCCAGCCTGCCACCAAACAGGGGCTGCCAGTAGGGGGCTCAGTACCTCCGGGAAGGCACACAGGCGTCACATGATCAGACAAGACAACTGGAGTTGTGAGCTCCACTAGGGCAATGTCATTGTTAAATGTTTTTGGATTAAACTGCAAGAAAAATGTCAGTGTTACTATGTGTCTTAACAGAGCTTATACATCTATTGTGTTTGAGTGATTGAATACCTTAGGATGTGAAATTATTCGGTTGACCTTGAGGACCTGTTCATCAGGATCAGTTTTGGTGATGTCAAATTCTCCCACTACAGCAGTCCAATAGCTCTCACTGCGGCTCCTGTGAAATGTAGCTAATTATACAATGGCTGATAAACAGTTATTTGAATGTCTTGAAAGAAATACAATGGATACCAACCCAGCAAAACAGTGAGCAGCAGTGACAACCCAGGAGCTGTCCACTAATACTCCTCCACACATAAGGCCCCCATCCAGCTGCAGATTGACCAGCCATGGCCAGCTGCCTGGGGGTGCAGGAGAGCCCCCCACAATCCTGGAGCGTGGCTGTGTGACATTTGGCACTGCAGAGGACCTCTGCCCACAGACTGCTGCTGGGACAGACAGGGTCACAACACTGGACCTATAGTTGTAACATCTGTTTAATGATGGGACAGGAGATGCTTGGCCTCACCTTGTGTTTGTGTCTGAGTGGTGGGCTCCAGGTTGTGCATGGTGCTGAGCAGGCTGCATTGTAGCACCCGGGCACTGCAACTCTCTCCCATGATGCGGATACAGCTCTCCTTGTCCAGCTCCAGGGGCAGGCAGCGGTGCTGGTAGAACGCACAGGCCTGACTCAGGGCCCAGCTACGCTCCGCCTCATTGGTCAGCTTCTGTGCTTTACTGATGACCTCACAGCTTGGCTCATTCAGGGCGTTGCTCGGGGTTGCTGTTAAAAATATTGATCACTTAGCTGTTCTAAAAATACATTTATTTTATGTTCTGTTTAAAAAAAATGTTTGAGAACTTACAACATGATGCTGGCTGTCCACAGTCCTGAAAGAGGCAGGGAGCACAGCCCCTGCAGCCAGCTTCAGCCCGACTCTTCTCAGAAGACGCTCGTTCCAGGGCAGACAAAGCACTTGTCATAGCAGCTTCTAGCACCACAGTACCACGATCAGATAAAGCTGTAGGACAGAGTCAAGGATCTTAGTAAATGTCTTATTCATAATCACTCAGTATAATTTCATCCAGCTCTTGGAGTTTATAGGCAGCATGTTAGTGAAGCTGCTCATGGTGGGGAAACTTTGAGAGACATTCATCAAAAGTGCCGCTAACCCTGCTGCCCCCCTCTGTGCCGCACCACATCACAGAATGGGACAGTAACAACAACAATGCTGATTGAAGACTTAATTAGAAGGCCAGAGCTGAGCAGGCAAAGGCTGGTGAACAGGATGGGCCCAGGGGATACAGGCGGACAATACAGAGACACTTGTTCTGAATACTTCAAAACAGTAGATGATAACTGAAGTGCTGCTTAGTTAATATATTTACGTAAATCCTCATCTATAAGCAAAATAAGCAGATGTTTGACCATAGAACCAGAATATTGGTTTGCATTTGGAATAACAACACTTATACATTTACTATTGATGTAAATTCCCATTTCCATTATGTTATCTGCAGTTTACAGGTGCACTATGTAACCTTTCTGATGGGAAATCCGCCACCAGTATGGCATTAACCTTATCTGTCTTACATTTATTGCATTTATTTATTACAGGTGTTTTTATTGCTCAAAACACTTTGTAAAACATACATTTTACGGTCTCTACGTAGTTAGATAAATTATACCATACTGTGGAACATTTTTGCCAAAACAATAACATCTACATTGGAGAGAAGCAGGTGTGGAGCCATCAGAAAAGTTACATAGTGTACCCTTAAATACTGTATATTCAGTACAGCAAATGGCAGTGTCCAGTGGTAACCTGACCAGAACTGAAGAAGCGGCTTAGATGAGCAGCAAAATGTCTTCACTCCTACAACTTTTTGTCCAGTTCACAGATTCAGTACAGCAAAACACAAATGCAGTGTATTACCTTTGAGTGCACTGTGGGGCATCCTGTAGACTTCTCTACCTGCAGGAGCTCCCAGCAGGAGGTCCAAGTCCAAGAGAAGCAGTGACAGCAGCAGCATGTTGTCAGTAGCATCCGAGGCCCTTCCTCTCCTGCACTGACAGACAGAAGGGCAGGCAGACCGGCTCAGGCGATGGGGAGGAGGAGGCACAGGGGCAGAAGAAGCTGCTGGTGTCTCCCTCCTGGATCTCTAGGCTCTCTCCCACAGCCGTGCTGTTCATCTGTCTGTACGTTTAGTCAGAGGAACAATAGCTCTCTGGAGTGGTCCCTGGTATATATAGAGATCAGTATGGAGGAGGGGATGAGAGCTGAAAACTAGGCAAAGGGAGGAGGCATAGATGGTGCTATGTCCAATACACAAACAGATGAATTCATTAAGGCTATGACAGCAAGTCGGGCACCACTTGCCAAGGCTGGACATTACAAAGAGGTTTGATTCTGTGAGAGGATGCGGGGGAGGGCCACAACCATTGAAAAGGGAGGAACTATCGGGCGAAGGGATTGGCTAGCGGCTTAGCAAAGGGGAGTTGTTTGAATGCATTAACGCAGAGTGGAGGGCAGAGAGTTGTGCACATAAGAGTATGTGCTGATATGACACTGGAGCGGAGGAATGTGGAGAGACACATCAACAAGTGTTCAAACCCAAAGTCACATTGTGGACAGGACAGGGAGAGCAGGAGTGGTCCGGGCGGCACAGAGCGGTACAGAAGTGTCTGGCATGTTCCCGGGCATCAAAGGGGCCATTGTGTGCGGCAGTCCTCTGAGGATGCCCACTTCAAAGATGTGGGCCGGGCATCAATTGGCGGCCGCCTCCATTGATCACTTACAGTCCTTTCTCCCTCCCATTAAAATATTGTCAGTTCACATCACTTTTGTCTTTCTCTGCTGAACTCTACTTTTGTTACATAAAAAATACAGTAACAGTGAGCTTCACAACTCTGTATGTACTAGCAGACACAATTAACTCTTGCGACTACTGATCATTATAGTATATAAGTAAATGAAAGTGCTTTAGTCTACTGTAAATACTACTTTTCTGGGCTCTTCGACCAGTGATACTAAGAGTGTCTGGAGTAACTTTACAGCGAGGTGTCTACAAGGTGTCTATTTCAGAAGAGAAGTTTCAGTTAAAAAGAGATGCTTCATTACAGCTTTGTTGCAGCTTTACTCCAAGCATGGAAGGAAAGTCAGAACAAAAAATCCAAATGAATGATGCAAATTGCAATGGAGCTTACAGACACATTTAAAGATATAACTTTACTAGTGGAGGACGTAGGTCAAGTTACTAGTCAGATCTTTGGAGAAGTGTGAAGTTGAATAAGTCCATGGTGGATAAAAATTATATTGTGCAGTCCAATAAGGTTTTTTTGTTGTTGTATATTTTCTGTAAAGTTTTGACACAGCAGCAAAACTGCCATCTTTGATCTTTAAGTAATTAAAGACCTTGTCTGTAAAAGTTCCAGTAACTATATATTTCCCTCCTCACAGTGATCTGATGTTGTGTTTGTGCAGTGTGCTCTGACCCGCTCCTGGTGGCATGAGGCTGAGGCAGGGTTAGGCGGACCGTCCTGGGATACGGCGGCACTCTTTGATTTGTGCTCTCCTCCATCTGCTACTCTTTGATGTACTTTGATTAATTTGCTTTTTTCTAACTCCTCTTCCCTTTATCCAACGAGCGGGGAACACTCTGCACCTCTTTCTTCTCCCGACAGCGTCCATGCACACACTGACACACTGCATGCACATGTCAGTGATGTTTAGTTATGTTGTTAAACTCTTCAGTGATATCCTGATATTCCAACAGTGTGGAATTTCGGTTCACATTAGGATAGCTTTACACTTGTGGAGTGTGGTTTCATGGTATGCACTAGTTTCAGAATGATGTAAAATTGGTACTGTTGCCATGGCAATAAATCATTAAAAATATGATGGTGACAATTCTACAAAATGTGGCATATAACAATAAGGAATGGCTCCTTGTTGCCTACAACTGACAATAAGCTTCTTAATTATGCAAATTTTACAACAATCATGTTGAATAACACCAGGTATTGTGTTCAGTTATGAAACCATCTCCTCCATTGTTTTAATAGAAAACAATTGAAATGTAGGTCAGTGGGGTAGCCTAAGCAGAGGAGCTTCCCAACATTTAGCTCAGACAGACACTTGAACCCAGGACAATGGTCACCAGACCAGGCCTGACGTCAGGTCATTGTTAGACCTGCAAGCAACTATGTCTAGATCTAAAATAACGTCATCAGCCCTGCCGTCTCATTAATACGATTTTACATTAAATTACTGTATTGTAACTGTATTAACCTAACATTACAAGATAAGACAAAAGCAGTATCATATTGTGTCCAAAACAAAATACTGATTAAATATTATTCCTTGCACCGTTAAGCATTTCATACAGCTGTGTAATGTAGTAGGCTACAGTGGCTGTGGAAATCATATAGCAGCTGTGGAATTTACCTGTCATCAGTGAGAGGTCTTGTCATAATTTGCAGGAGAGGAGCCCAGTAGCCGTTTATTTGCTCATAAGCCTACACTGTGAAAGCGCGACATCTAGTGTCAAAATTATGACACTGCACAGACACAAAGACACATGGCAGGCTCGTTATTTTTGGCCAATTAGTTATTTCATTTTTAGTAAACGAGTTAGTGTGTTGCCATTAATGAGTTATTAGCTAGAATTCTTTGCTCTGTTTCACTACCCTTCCAGTAGGATAGCTGTACTTACCCGTATCTTTATTTGTGACCACCTAAAGGAGTGTAGACTCTGGTGAGAGACTCTTAACATTAATGTTTATACACTATCATATATAAATTATAAACTTATTATAAACTATAAAAGGTTACAGAAGTCGGCTTATTGTTTTTACATTACTTAATGAGGTTGGTGCATTGTATTAAGAGTAGTGTAAAACATAGTGTGTAAGATTACTATAAAGGTCAGTTGATACCGAGAGGCCAAATATTTTTCACTTGTTACACTTGGTCCATTGGAATTACACTAATTACATATTCTGTGTAGATTAGGCTCCATAATAAATGAAGAGTATGAGCACTGTGCACTTTTCAATTCTAACAATATTGTTGGAGCACCTAAACCTTGTGTCATGTGACTGAGTGGTTGACCTGTGGAAAGAGACTGCCTGGCCCCACCATTAGCCATGAATTATGGCTGCCACCATCACAGCCAATTGTCTGGATGAGAAGCAGACTTGCCTCACTTACTGTTGTGTTATTGGCTTGTCTCTGCTGCAGGTCCAGAATCTCAGTCAGTGATCAGAGCTGTTTTACTGTCGCTGCAGTGAGGGCTCACAGCAGAGTGGAGGTTAAACTGGAGAGCATGCCCACTTGTTTCAAGTTATATAGGCTACGTCTGGTGCATTTGATTTTTTTTATTTTGTAGTTTATTTTTGTATTTAATGGTCAAACTTGAAACTCATTTGACATGTGGGATATTGTATTATAGATCTTGACTAAAGGGGTTTCTTTATAGGGCAACTGCAGAAGAGAGAGAGGGGGGGGGGGGCAGAGCGACTGAGAGAGAGAGAATTGTGATCTACTGTTGCTGTCTCAGTAGGATCCTCAGAAGTGATGCAGAGGCTGGACACTGAAGCAGACTGCTGGACCTGGCACTAAACTAAAGTAAGTGTTTTTGGGACCTTTCCGTTTGCCCCATAATAGAATTGTTGTGGGGAAGGTATATGGATGCTAAAAATTTACTGAAATGTATCAGGGTTCATGTTTGCATTCAGTCCATTGATCAAAAGTTGATCATGTGATCTTTCAATCAATTTACACAACTTTACATGCATCTTTTTATAAATCTAGCAATTTTTTTTAGTACACTGAGTTTATACTAGAATCAAAATCAAATTATGATGCACACTGTACATTTTGCAAAAGACACAATTTTGCCCTCACTTTCATCTTCATCATCTAATTTTGGCATTTTGTGAGGAGCTATGAGACACATATTGTTTTAACAAACCTGCTATTTATCAGTCTATTATGGCTGAACAGCACAGTAGCCAGATGGAGATTGTTGATTTTGTCCGAAAGGTGGCTGAGAAAAGTGTATTACATGAAGCATGGCAAACATGTACTAACTCACAACCCTTGTATTTGCACACAGGCAACCATGCGTTCACAGCAAGAGTTTTAGTTTTTCTATCTACAACTTTTACATAAACTTGCATTATTGCAATTGCAATTATACTTTACTCTTCTTCTTTAAGACATTTTGTTGTTTGGATTATTAAGGCTAAAGGAGCAATTTGAGGCTGTCAGATGTGTGTGAGACAGTAGTTGTTGGTGTATGTGGAGAATTGATGACTATTGATGGAACACACCTGGGATAATGTTTAGTAATAATGGGCCCTGAACTGCAGGGTTAATCATTGACCGGTCTCTCTTACTTAAACTAACATTAGTGGTTGCTAAGAGCCTGGGGAGAGGAAATAGCTTAGTTACATGGCTGACACGCACATACAAATGCATGATAACCAAAAACTCCTACAAGTTTAAAAGTAGTTCTTTTCATGTAAGTAGTGAAAGTATTATTACTTTTTTTTGGTAATCCTTGGATCTACATCAATCCAATCTAGTTTGTAGTGTTTTTTAATTGTACTTTTTTGTAATTTAATGCTGCTGTTACCTTCACTATCTCAAAAAACACTGCTAAATAGTTTTTACATTAATAAAAATATATATATATATGTGTGTGTCTACAAATGTCATTCCTCTTCTGACTATATGCAGGTATAGGTCAGATGCTAAGAGGATGGTGGGACTGAGGAACCGCTCAACATGGGAGCCATTGCTACTTAAGGCCTCTTGTATAAAGTCCCGTGCCAATGGCTGCTCCCTCGGCACCAGCGCCCATCTTACCTACGCCAATGTTGATGCTGATGCTGTGGAGGGTACTTTAAACTGTTCATTGAATAGTTTACAAAGAAATATAATTCACACTTATTGTACACATTATTTGTCACTTAGGTGTCTTTGTTTACCCTCTTGGAGAGAAGGAGGTAGTGGTTGGATTTGAGGCAGTCATTGCTGGTCGTCTGGTTGGAGTTCACATTGAGAGCCGAGGAAAGCTGAAGGATTGCTGTCTAGACTGCTGCTCAGAGTTTGGTCTGGAAGGCCATTGTGGCAATAGCCGGGAATGGGGATGTTGTGGCAGGGGTAACTTCGATATGCAATGTACCAATGGTGTGCAGTTTTTTACTATATGCATTTAAGACCAAATCTTATTAGGGTTTAAAAAAAATAAATAAAATCACTACAGATACAATCTGAGTCTAAAACTAGTATTGAAACTATTCTGATCTGAACAAGCATTAACATGGTAATATAATAGTCACAAATACGTACAGTGCTATCTGACTGCATGCCTCATGGTGAATATAATTTCTGTATAGGCCGTCAACTGCATTTATTAAATCTAATTAGTTGTTTTATATAGTTAGAGGTGTAACATTGAATTTTGTCTTCAGGGCACGTTATCCTGGATGAAGATTTGGAAAGAACCACTTTTATTGTGGGCACAGGCGTCATTGGTCCCATGGATATAGTGTCTATAACCTTAAGCACCACACTGGAACTTCCTACACTAGAAAATGGAGCCATTCGCATCATTTACCCCACAGTGCTCACTCCAATAGTCTCTGGACATAAGGCTAGCAAGAGCGACAATGGAGGAAAATCAGAGGAGATAGGGTACAATGTTATTATCAGGTCTACATCTGTTCGCAGTCTTGACAAGTTACTTAAGTCAACTATTTCAATCATTTCCTCAGAGCAACTAGCTGTTTTGGTGCCACCTCTGGGAAACAAGACAGGGCCATGCACTCTGAACAACAGTGTGCACACGGCATCTTCACTAGTCCAGCCGCTAACCTGGCACCTTATGAACTCAACTTTCAACTGCTTGTCCAAGGAGCCTGCTTATTGGCAGGTACAAAATGTATGATTCACTTATTTGAAATATCTTAGTTTTGTCAAATTATTCTGTAATGTTCTATTAGGATTGGAGAGCCCAACCCATGCTCTGCGAGCAGATGCTGACCCTAGTGCCCAAAGTGCCTCGGCTACATACATCACCTTGGCACAAGAGCATCCCTATGACCGCCACATAGAAATCATACTGCACCTCAGTGGTCAGTACATTTTCTCTTGTGTGTTTTTTACAGATAAACGTTTACTCTCATATTTGTTTTTACAGAGCCTCACAACCCTTTAGTAATAGTAGAGAGAGGACGACTTTCCTTCAGCCAGTACGAACAGCAGATCTCCTGTCGCCGTGACTTTAATCGCTGTATGCGGAAAGATTCAGATCCTGAGAAAAAGGTTTGTTTTATTACTGCAATAAAGACTGTTTCAGCACTGACAATGCTTGTATTTACAGCTTGAGTTTGTGCGAAAACGTTATCACAAAGACATCATGAGCAATCCTGTTTTGATGCTTAATTTTTGTCCCGACCTGCTGAGCGAACCAGCTGAACTTCACAAAACCACCAGAGAAGTTGTGTTTCTTATTGATCGTAGCGGCAGCATGAGTGGCACCAACATTCAGCGGGTGAAAGTAAGTTTTTTTTTTTTTTTTTATGTACTCTCGCATCTCATCATCATTAATCAACCTTAATATTTACACATACATGCACAGTCTGTACCACAGATACACACATTAACAGCAAATCATCCTAGTATTTTGACTGTTTTTTTCTATAGGAAGCCATGGTGGTAGCCCTGAAGAGTCTCCCTTCTGGCACCACGCTCAACATTGTGGGTTTTGGCACCACTGTCAAACCACTGTTCTCCATGAGTAGACTTTGCACTGATGTAGGTGTTCACATGTTGAAATATAAAAACAAAGTAATCATTCATGTGTGTAACTTCACTCATATTAGGTTTACAGTGTTAAATACAGAGGAGTTTCGGCCAACTAATCATTTAAAAGGTCAGTTGTTGCGTTGCCGTAGCAGCAGAGTATTAGGTTTGGGTTGGACCAGGGACTGTAAGGACAGAGCGTCTTTGCACTCAGGACAGACCATATGGTGACCTTTTCTGCTCTCTTAACTGCAGCTGCAGAGTCCACTCTATTGCTTCCTTGTTTGGACACAGTTTTTTTAAGGTGCAGGTGCTGAGGTGTGCATGTTTGCTTTCTCTTTATTAGAGAAGAGGTAATTAAATTTGTGTCCTTCCCTCACAGAGTAATTGGGGCATCTGATATTAAACATTCAATTTGCACTGGTGACATTGATGATGTGTACGCATGAGTCAGATGATGCTTGCTGTAATGATGTGGATCCTGTTTTCTTTACTCATGTTTGTCCACTTATTCACTACAGGTCACTCTAATGCAAGCTAATGAGTATGTACAGAGGATGAAAGCAGACATGAGAGGCACCAACCTGCTGGGGGTGCTGTCCTGGTTGTATCAACAGCCAATGCAGCGGTCCTGTCCTCGGCAGATCTTTATCATTACAGATGGGACAATTAGCAGTGTGTCCAAAATACTGGAACTGGTCCGCAGAAACACGTGCTCTGGCAGGTAAGGGGTGCCCAAACTGTAAACAAAAAGGATTTCAGTAATAGTTTGGGGTTATTTCCTTTCAACATGCGGTCACATTTAATTTTATATGCAAGAAGTCATATTTATTTATTATATTACAATAAATAGAACATAAGACACAAGTCATCTTAGCACAGTACAGGACACGAGGGACAGAAATGAGGAGCCACAGTAATAAGCTCCATGGAAAGCAGAAGAAAGTGGACAATATTTTATTGCCCCGCCTTGCAATCCCACTAAGTGCTCTCCTCTGCAGTAAGAGGCACACTCGCTGGTTTGCTCCAAGCCTTCAGCAATTCTCTATAAGTCCATTTATACCTTATTAGTATTCTCCTGTTGGATGGATGTCCTCCATCACTGTATTTTGTTGCACACATTTCAATTCATTCTATACATCTTAGAACTTGGCATCAGTAACTTTGTTTAAAACATGGATTAGTTTATTGGTTGTAAAATCAACTGTTTTGGAGTATAACTGCTAAGACTAAGACTTTTCCCTTTTCCATAGAATCTATACACTGTTTTTTTCAAACTCTCAAATGTGACACATGCCCTGATTTTATTATTTTCTTATTATATTTTTTTTATTTGAGGTATATCAATCTGTGCTACTTATTAAATCAATTCTTATTCATGGTATTTTGAGTTTGATTAGTTTAAAATAAATATATTTCTGCAGATGTTTTGGATTGGGCCTTGGTCCCAGAGCCTGTAGACGGCTCTTGCAGGGTGTGTCCAGATTGACCGGAGGCCTGACAGAGTATTTGGATGATGAGGAGAGACTCCAGCCAAAGGTACTACACTGCCATCTACTGGAGAAACAAATGTGTAATTTCTTTCTCACATGTTTCTATTTTTTTATTTTTTCATATTTTTGTAGTTAATCAAATCCTTGAAAAAAGCTTTTGAACCTGTATTAACTGATGTTCGAATTGACTGGTACCTGCCTGAAAATATAGAGGCTCTTCTATCACCCTATGAAATTCCTCCTCTCTACCCTGGAAACTGCCTTATTGGATACTGCACTCTGTATGACACAACTAACCTCAAATCAAAGAAGACTGAGGTATATTTAACATATAATCAGCTATGTATTTGTACAGCATTACTCCTTCACTGATTTCTTACACAGTCTTATCAGCAGGCCGCTAAAGTTGGGCATGGTAGCTCTGCAGGTATAATAAGCGATGACCTTTCTCCACCTCCTGCCTCAGAGTTAATGCCCATGGTGACCTGTGCAGAAGGTAATGATTTAGAGGAGGCACTGAGGGAAATTTCCAGAGAAATCTCCTCTGAGTTCTCATGTGCTAGAGATGCTGAACCTGGTGTGAGCTCTGGTCAGTTCAATGTGTATATTTTTTGTAATAAAAACAGTCATATTCTAACCAACTTTGACTAGGGATGGATGTGGAGTGGTCCAGTGATGTGCGGCAGAGGATAGAGGAGAGTGCTTACATCCAGGAGCAGTATGTTCTGACACGCTGCTCCCTCAGCAGCGACCACACTCTGCAGACACACTCCCAGTCTCACTTAAACACCTCGTACAACATGGAAGCCACCAGCGCTGCTTTGGAGGAGTCCCACTCGGGTTCTCTACTAGACACTGGATCTTTGCCCCAAGGCCTGGAAAAGATGTCTTCTCCTGAAAAGAAATCTCGCCTGTCTCGCTGGGCAGACGCTGTGTGGCATCAAAACCTTTCAGCAAAATCATCTGAAGTTCAGGCAACAAAGGTAAATTTTACATTAATTTACCAAGTAGCAGTAGAAGTAGAAGTTATTATTTCCCAACAGGAAAGTATGGACATGAACGAGGAGTCTAGAAAAAGACACAAAGTCCTGGCTCGTTCTACCATGGCGGCTCGCAGTTTCTCCTCTCCGCAGGGAGAGATGGAGATGCATCGCCTGAGAAGAGCACTGGAGAGAGTTTCTTTTGACCAAACCTTGGGAGGAAGACTTGATGAAAGTGATGCAGACACAAAGCCTCTATCAGGACCTGACACATTGTCTCACAGAAGTCTCAGTGATTCCAGTAAGCAAAATGCTATTATTGGGATGCAGCGTAAAACCAATTTGACCTGTTTTGTGTCAATCAGATGGACTCCTGTTCCCTGCATCTCCCCTGGACTGGGACAGCTTTGTAGATCCAGAAAATCTCTTCTGTGCTGTGCCACTAGAGGACCCCCCTCCAGGCCAGTGCCGGTCCATCATACATGGGCTGTTCAGTGGGCGCCCAGTCTCCTGGGAGGTCACTGTAGACCTGAGACACCTGTGGTCATCAGAGGCTCCGACCACAGGAGTGATGGACGGAGCTGAACAAAGAGTTGATGAAGACCAGGGTGAAACATGGAAGGAGATTGTCCATCAGCTGACTGCGCGTTCAGTCATCAGAGACTTTGAAAAAATGGCAGAGAAGGAGGGCGACACTGGACACAGTGAGACTTTCTATTACATGTTTACAGTGTCATGATAAATGAATAATACACGCATTCTTTAACTAATGTACATGTGTCTCAGATTCACTAAAACGCTACCGTATGAAGGCTATTCAGACCAGTAAGCACTGCAACATAGTCTGCATGTACACAATCTTTGCAATAACAGACAGCAGCCAAAGTAAAGCAGAATGTTTGGATGTCCAGCACACTGGTATGTTCACTTTCATTTTGCATCTTTATTGCAGCCAAATTTCAAATTATTTATTTGGACAATTTATCACAGAAACTCTCAATTTTTATGGTTTAGGGATGGGAAACAGGCAAAACTCCCTGTCTGGCAGTCGAAAACAGAAAACGTATTCTGTGGGATTAGGCAGACGCCGAACAAGCAGGGACAGTGAAGACCTGGAGGATGCCTTTAATTCCACAGGTAGACAAAGAAAAAAATTTTTTTCCAGTCAGGACAGGTCATCAACAATCTTTATGTCTCTCAGACAAAGATGAAACTCCTGCCTCACCCTGTAGCCTTACATCCTGGGATTCTAGTAAGTTAGATACAATCACTGTCTTTACATTGCATGTAATTTAACAGGCATTTAACAACAAACTAATAACACATTATTATCTTTGGAGCTAGTACTCTGGAATGTAAATCAATTTCACTGATTCTACCAAACACATTGTCACCATGTTCATTCATACCTTACTATTGAATTATACAGTATTTTTTCTTGTTGCATTGTTATAAGGTGTAAGTACTTCCTTCACTGCAGCAAACCCAACAATTCCAGGCAGCTCATTTTCCCGTTCACAAAGATCTATCGAAAGCAAGTCAATGGAGAGCTTCTTTGGCACTAAGTGAGGATTTTGTACCGCATATTATGTTTCTGGGCTGTAACATAAAATAATAATTATTGATTGATTCTGTTGCACTAGATTTCCACTTGGCAGACTCAGGTCATCCATTTCATCAGGGAAACAGGTTCCTCTTAAGTCTCACTGTCTCTCTGCTGAGCCTGAGAAACAGCTTGACCCTGAAACTCCAGACTATCTGCCCTTGGTGAGGTCTATACAACAACACACACAAAAACAGTCAACAGGCTGAATAAGTTTGTCCTGTCCGCAGGTGCGTCTACAGCTGGCATCAGGAGCCTTTCTTCTGACAGAGATCTACTCAGACTGTGTTCAGATCCCTTTGGATCGCTTGAAGAGGGCATCCCCGTACAGCCTGCACCGGCGCAGCTTGAGCCCACCTTTCCGCTGCACATCTCCTAGTGCTCCATCTTTATCTACTGCTGCCAAATCATCAGCTGTCCCTGCTCAACATGTAACTTTCTCTCCCTCCACTTGTTCTCTCATTAAGCCTGTGGCTCCTCCTTTCCATCACACTCCAGATGACACACCTCTAATACTGGAGCCAAGGGTACGCCGAAGACACCCATCTGACAGAGAGCCCATCAGCACTCCCCCTGACCTGCCCAGTTCAGAGGAGGGGTCTCTAGAGCTGTCGGGGCAAGGCCATGGCCAGGCCGACAGTGGGCGTGGCTCAGAGACTGATGTATGTGAAAGCCTCTCTATGGATTCAGTCCAGGGCAATAGCCTGCTGGCACAAGAGGACTTGGAGGGGTCCACATGGGCTACTGCGGTAGCTTTGGCCTGGCTAGAGCACCGCTGTGCAGGGTACTTCATGGAGTGGGAGTTGGTGGCCGCAAAAGCCGACTTTTGGCTGCGCTGCCAGGAGCTCCCTGAGGGAGTGGACTTGGCTGGGCTCAGGGGGGCAGCTAGACAGCTGTTTCTTCTGTTACGCCACTGGGATGAAAACATCAAACTCAACATGTTGTGCTATAATCCTAATAACGTGTGAGGCAACCTTTGATGAAACCATTTCTACTGCCTATGATTAGCTTTTCAGTGCCAAATAGGTTTGTAGATTTAAGAGTATCCTTTGACTTTTCCAATTTGCCTTTTATTATCAAAGCGATAATTAGTCAGTTACAACTATTTTTGAACTGTTCTGTAATAATAAAGTAATTTGAATTAGTGCATTGTACAATCAGTTTGGTTAATATTTTGTAATAAAATACTCTACCATGTGATTTACCTTACACAAACACACAGCACAAACCAATAGCTACATTTTATTAAAAATCTAGATACAATTGTGCTTTAGTCCACTGTACATTCACATTGCTGTCCAACAACCAAAGCAAGTAACTCTGTACAACTGTACATAATATTAGCTATAACTACGATTGCCTTCAGCTTTTCAGTCGTTTAGTCTAACACCAGAATTGAATGGGGTGACTACGTACTGTCATTTTAAACTATATTTGCAGTACCACTTTAGGTACCTTCACCTAAGGACAAGCTTTAACTGTGGCAGTTTATTGTTCTCAACTAAATAATTCAAAGACACAATCATAAATAACTCACCCCGCAAATCAACTCTGTAACTTTCTCCAAATTAATTCTACTTTGGATTTCTTCTTCAGAAAAAAACAATGCTTTCTGCCATTGCAATGCCTGATCTAATGGTTTAATGGAAGGACTGCACCTTCATGTTCACGTCCTTCACATGATGATTAAGAAGACCACTACATAGTTCCAACACAACACTCAACACAGTCTTTTTTTGTACTGCAGTATAGACAAAGGAGAAGGCAGAAGGAAAAAAACAGGAAAAAACAAACAAAAAAACAATGTCCAGCCTGATATTGATCAGTCATGTTTGTGCTGCTTTTGGGTATCTGTTGGGGCTACAGAAACAGGGGGAGCCAGCCACAGGCAGAGGAGGATGATGAGATGACAGACATGTAGAGCTGCAGAGCTGCTACTAGTGGAAGGATATGTGTTCCATGACAGCTCAATTAAACCCAAGATGAGGACCCTAAAATACATAACATATATAATTCACAATGATACTCATTAAACTGTTTTAAGGAAAAAGATATGATACCTGAGCAAGTGTGCTAGCTTCTTGACGCCTCCACTCCAGAGAAGGTAAGGTAGGGTGTGAAAATACCACACATAAAACTGATAATGTAATGACCGACTGAAGCACATACCAATGAAGTTTGACGTAAACAAAATGAGAACAATCTGTGCAGGTATGTTAAGGTCAAAAACTATAAAATTTGACAAAACATAAGCAGAGAATCTCAAAATACTGGAGTCATTTTAAATACCAGTATAAATCAAAGGATATGATCAACCGTGGTCTTCTGAAGCGGGACTTTCCTTTTGCTTGGATCTTTAATAACTTCAAAAATACTTTCTCCAGGTCTAATAAAACAGAATAAATAAAAAGTTAATTCCCAAGTGACCCAATATACTACAGGTGTAAAGTAGTAACTATGTCATGATGTGGTATGTTTACACTAGGCCTGTCACGATAAATACCGACTTATCAACTTATCATTCAATACATGAAAGCCAGAACAATATATTTTGGGGTTCAATATTTATTCTAAGTACTTTTTCTTTCCAAAAGTGTGGAGATTAGGGGTATTTTTGTTGTAATATGATAGGATTTGAGCTATGGAGAAGTGGAGAAGTCCCTTATATGGCAAATAATTGGTACATTTTGCTATTTATTTGTTGCAGCTCATATCTATTTAAAAATGGTTTACAGGGATTATCTTGCTTTATTTAAATCTTCATCAGTGGCATAGAGTTGTATTTTATCTGTAGCAATACATCACTTCAAAATGTGATTTGTGACAGGTCTAGTCTACACTGTAATTACAGATTTTAATTAATAGACACTGTTCCTATCACATAAATTAACAAACAAACATTTCACTAATGCTCTAGAACAGCTGATAGTTTCTAACCTTTTCCAGCGGCGCAAGGCGAAGAGCAGGAGAGTGAGTAGATGTGCAGCCAGCAGGAGGAGGTGGAACTGCCGATTGAGAAAGAGCCATTCAGGCAGAAAACGCCAGTTCACTGTCCATTTGAACATAAACTGCCGTCCAAGATCAAAAGCTCGACTGACATAGCCAACAGGATTTTCAAGGAGAAAAGGTAGACCAAGAAGAATCTGTAGGAAAAAGTCAAGAAATATTGGCAGGATTTTAAATGTGTTTTTCATTCACTGGAGGGGGATTTTCTAGGTGGAAAATTTAATCCGTGTTCTGTTTCTGTTAAAAATGCTACTAAATGTCAGGAATAATGACGTGTCAACTTAACAATTGTATTAAAGTATTATAATGGCATTTTAACAACTATGTTTTTGTTTCAAATATGTGCTTTTCAGTAACATGAAGATAGAAGATATGTACCTGTATGCCTGCACAGAGAGACAATTTTGGAATTGTTTTTATCAGACCAAATTCTGACAAAAGAAGAAAAAGGAGCCCAGGTGCAAAAAGGAGGACATTCATTTTCACAGACACTGCTAAACTGTCAAAAGAGAAAGCATTTTTATTTTTTTTTACATTAATAAAGGAAAGAGGAAGACTGTTTGAAACAACTTCTTTAAATAAAAAAATAAATACATTGAAACTTGAATTGTAGGATATACTTGCCTGTAAATACCACAGCCTAACCACCAGTATTCATCTATGAAAAGATTGATGGCTGCAAACAGCAACATCATGGCTACTGGGTCATTAAAGAGCCGCAGAACAAAGATGGAGTGAATACGGTAAGAGGCACAGCACACAAAGAAGAACACATAGGGGGGAACCTGGAAATGCACACAAATATATTTATAAAACTTTGAGATTTTATACAGGCAAACATTAATCTTACCTTCTTAGTATGGAGATATAGTCTGAAGACAAGCAGCAATGTGATGAGGTAGAAGGCTGCAAAAATGTACTGACCAAGACGAATATTAACACCTTGACTTGTGATGTAGTACAAAGCAGAGAATATATAAACAAAGCCAGCTGGATATCTAGAAACAAACAAAAAAACAAACATAAACCAACAACAACGTCAAAAATATTTCAAGATAAAAACAAAAAACGCAACAAAATTAAAATAAGATCAGTGCTTAAAAATGTACATAAAAACTCACACCAGAGGACCAGTGTCTCCTTTGAGCTGAATGTAATCATAGGTGCCATTAATAACGCCTTCTACTTCGTCCATGTAGGCTTTCCAATCAATTTCAGTGTCTGGCGATTATAAAAATGCAATTATAAACATGTATTATCCTCATTAGATTTACTTTCAAATTGATGCATATAATGGCTACATCAGACACACACATTTAATAAGTTGGCCTGTTTAATTAAACTCGTTTATTCTATTGCACACTGAATAAACATTTGCAAGACAACCAGTCACTAACTTTGACAGGTGGTGTGTCAAGCGAAGGTGCTAAAGCTAACTATTTAGCATTCAGATAGCTTCACAACAATGACGAAGCTCCATAGCATGCTAACTAGCCGCTCGCTCAGTTACTCACATGGCACTTTTCGTATAACCCATATGTTGATCCCGATTTCTAGAAACCATAGGATTGAAACTACAAGCAAGGTGTAGTCGGTTTTAAACAAGACCAGGTGTTTATCCTGCCACAGACAGTGCAATTTGCCCAGGAAAGGGCTTGTTGCACCGGGAGACTTTTTTCGCGTGTTGCCTCCTGCCATCTTGATGACGTCACTAGAGCGTGTTCCTGCAGTAAAACCATAAAGACACATAACCTCAAAAATCATTAGGCTGTATACATCCCACTATTTCACTGTATTATTATTATTATTATTTTTTTATTATTATTATTATTATTATTTTATTATAAAATGTCTAAATGACTAAAACACCCCTTTTGGTCAGTTTCAAAATCATATTCTATATTAAAGATTTATGGGAGAAAAAAAAAAATAAAATGCCCACAGCTTAATGTGGCACACAAAACCATTAAACAGCCTGGTAGTAAAGCCACAGGTCTACTGCTTCTCAGCTGCCTGCTCCATAGAAAAAGGCAGCCACATATAACATAAGTCTATAGCCTATGTTATAATCTGTCTCTCTACAGGGCCTCACTGCAGCTTGTCACTGAACAAACACCACTTAAAACTTTTTTTTTTTATTTTTTTAACTGAGACCAATCCTGGAGTGGCCTAGGCCATGTTAAAAAGGACTTAAACAGGACCAAACCAGTTGTCTACAATAAGACTAAACTTGGCCTAAAAACGGGACAAAACCAGGACAACAACTAGGCACAGCCATGGCAATAGCCTAACAATAGTTGCCTATTCCTATGAACACATGCACTAAAAAGTTACAAGTTGCAGCACACACAAAAGTGTGAGTGATGAGAAGTTTATGACTGCTTTTTTTTTAAAAAGATGACTGAAAATAAGCCTTTTGTTTTACCTCACACACATGGTCTTTGCACCTGGCAACTAAAAAGCAATATGAGTCATCATGCTATTTCTGTCTCCTCTAGTGTAGGGGGCAGTGGCCTGCAGAAAGACGCCACTATGTTGTTTTTAGGTCTGCATTGGTCTATGTGACGTTGAGGTTCATAAAATGGCTGTAAAAGATACATCTAGCAGATGGGAGGAAAACAATAATGTTTCAAGGTTCAACTGCAAATACTTTTTAATGGTGTCTCAAAGAATAGAAGAAAAAATTAAAAAGGCTACTCAATGTGGCATCCAGATGCTACTATTTACTTTGATTAAACCTACTCTTTGCAGCTTATATCACTAACCTAGTAATATACATATAATCCAAATACATTTTCATTATAACACCAGAGTGTTTGATTTTGATACCTATTTTTAGACAAATAACAGGAGTGACCTATTTAGTGTCTTCAATTGAATGGGATTTATTTTACCACTAGAGGGCAACCTCGATACACAAAAAGGACCCACAGGCTCTGTTTTCATGTCTCAAACAATTATTAAGGTGTCCTGAGAGGCTGTTTTTAATCTTTAAGAGAGCTGACAGGCGATGCCTCGTGATTTTACCAATTAGTTATGCTTCATTTGAACAGAATTTGATTTATGGCAATGACAGGGATGAAAAAGTTGGTGTGTGCTCATCTGCAAGATAATTTCTTAACAGTGTCATTATAAAGCCTAGGTTAAAGGTAGTATATAACTTTCTGGAGGTGGCACATCACCTGCATGGTTCCTTGGAAACAGAAAGTTTAAGCTATGTACTTTGGAACATTATATTTATATGCCATACTGTGGAATATTACAGCCAAAGGAACAACATTTCCATGGAAACAAGCAAGAGGAGGTCCTCCTGCGGGGGTTCAGGTTTGTGTAGATGAACACTCGCTGGAAAACATGCTTTTATGTTTTCTGTTTTTCTGGCTAAAAAGTTAAATATTGTGGCTTTAATTTAGTTGACCTACAGTTACACTTCTCAAGGCACAGTACAGGTCTATAGTTTATACACTATACAATTATTCAGAGATCTCAAATAACCAGGGAATATTTAAATTATGGTATGGTAACATGGGATACATTAGGCTTAAAGAGTTTAGTCAAGGAGGAATTTACAAAGACACTGCAGCATCACTGGAGTGAGTGAGAGCGTGAGTGAGAGAGACAGCCCAGCAGGCGATGGTCCCTGATGCCAATTACTGCTGTCACACATATGCTTTGGGCATGCAGTGAAATGTGGGATAAATGACCTACTTTCTAGTCTGACTGCTCTGTCTATATTTCCCATCAACAAACTCCCCTCCCTCAGGAGAATCATAATTATTCATTTTCTATATGCTGTAGACTTAGTACTGATTCTACATACGTTTAGCAAAAATATTGTAAAGTTGATTTCAGATTATATGGTCTTTTATGCTTTATGCTGCACTGCCTACTACTCATTTGGTAAAGACTGTAAATCTCACCAAGAGCAAATGGAGCTAATCAGATGACTGAACTCTACAAGAGGTAAAAAGTAAAATATGATGAAAAGGCCTTTGAACAGAGGATCTTCTAGAAGCAGAATGGTTTTACACAGTGGTCCATGTGGCCCGTGTCTTACATCACATAGTGATCCTCTGTTTCGGTTCATTGGTGGTTTGGTCACCTGGCCCCTGAGTGAACCTTGTATGAATCAACTACTGTGCTGCAGAGGACAGCTCTAAGCTGCAGTTGTATAAGGAGGTGCCTTGTGAGTCACCTTGGGGAAAGCATTGGAATAACCCAAATGATTTGAGTAATGTATTTTGTGTGGCCTGACATAGCAGCACATGCCTAGAGCTACAACCACAATTCCTTAGATGTTGGATCACTGCAAAACTTTGAAGACAAAGAAGAAAAAGAAAAAACATTTTAGATGATGAAAATTTTATATTTTATGGAAGAAAAAAATAAGACAGCAATATAATTGAAATAGGCCTAGGTTTAAAAAAAAAAAAAAAAAAAAAAGGATTATCATTATCAACACTTAGGTAATAGGCCTATGTCTTGAAGGAGGCTCATTTGAAAGGCAGCACTTCCATTATGCAGATCCTGAACATTTGGACCTTCAGCGGAACATTCAAGTAGGGAAGGGTGATATGGCAATGTCATTAAATTGTGATCTGATCCCTGTGACAATATGCTATCCTGGTGAAATCATCATCATGATTTACAAATGTTTAATGCAGCTGTAAGGTCAAACACAGGCACTTTTCTCCACTCACTCCTAAGGTTTGAGTGAGAGACAGACAGATTCACCAATTACAGTGAAATGTAAACTTTCTGAGGAAGCAGATCACTTTATTTACCCCTTCAAGGCAATATAAAGATACTAAATATATATCAACCCTGATGTGGATCCAAGAAAATCTATAATTTTTTGGCATAATACTTTTATTTTGTGAGATTTTTGTACATGGACTCTATTAATTAAACTAAAGATAAACAAATCTAAAATCTCAATCATATCTTTTAATTTTGCAAATGTATAAAAAAAAAAAAAAAAAAAAAGACATTTATTCATGGGATAAATACGGTAGCCCAACATTTCAACTTTATCCACTTCCATATGTGTTAAAGCACAGTTGGTTGGGGGGTGGTATATGTATTTTCCAGTGCAGTTATTAATAAGAATGAGGTCAAGTGGGTCGTACCTTGAGGTGGCCAGAAAGTTGCAGATCTCCTTGACTACATGGGAGACTTTCCAGCAACACCCAGACCTCAGAACTCAGCTGACCTGGCAGTTGCTTTTCAGGACTGCACACTGACATAAGCTGCCCTGGGTTTATTAATAGTTTCCACATTAGAGCAGAGGGTCTGAGAAAAGAAATTATACATATTAAGGTGGTCTGTAATAAAAATAAATAGTCATAGTCTAGTTGAGATACAATACAACCTTAAACACTCTGGTAAGCAGGGTCCTCTGCAGTTAAAAAAATAAAAAATAAAAAAGCTAGTTGTTAATTTATTTAGATCCATATTTCTGTCTTTGTTTGTGCATTGTGCCATTTTAGACCTGGTTTAGCCCCAGCATGGATTTAAAAAAGGTCCTCTTTTCGACCTGGATTAGATCACTATTGGTATCTACCTGTATTTTTGTAGGTGGTGGACCTACTTGGTGTGAAAAGTTTAAGAACCATTGCTCTAGCCTTAATAATCATGCATGAGCTATTGAGAGTAAGTATGAGCAAATTACACTATACACTGAGACGGTCTTCTATAATATTGTACAGTAGACCTACCTTCTACGACCCTGCAACAATAGGCTTCCTCGTGTGGCCAGTTGGAGTCACTCTTGCTCTTGCGCAATGAGAAAGAGAGAGAGACGCGCTCCAAACCCGGATGGATGACTTCACCGTTCTGCTTGGGTTTCCTTTATGATCCCGGGATCTCCCACTTCCCTCAGCAGACATCAGCCAGCCACTCACACCAACACAGCTCTCCAGTCTACAGCCAAGACACCGAGGAACCTCAGCTGCGCCAGGACACCTTTGCAAAGCTCCAGCCAGCATCCAAACCAGGACCAGTCCTACCGGGGAAACTACTTTGTCTTTAAAAGATACACTTGGAAGACAAGTTGTGTCTCTGCTCTTGTGTCTCTCAGTCTTAACAGCTCCGAGTCCCTTTCGTGCCACAATGTCCGAGGTGTTGCCATACAACGAAGGCAAGATGAGCGGCTACGGAGCAGACAGCGAGGTCAACCAGATGTCCTTTAGCTGCGGACTGCAGGACACAAGCGCGTTTTTCGCTGCGTCGCAAGGAAAGAGGCCCCCAAAGCTCGGGCAGATTGGCAGAGCAAAGAGAGGTAAATAACCGTAAACAAGTTAACTAGTTTGTGACAACATTTTCATTTAGGAACATAAATCATTTTAGAGGATTATTTAACAGCCTTGAATAATTGAACTGCATCACATGTTGTGCGTCGCTTAGTGCGCACACACCACATTAGTATAAAATGGACTGAAAACATGACCCCTCAAAGCTTCGTGTGATTGATGCAGTTCATTTAATTGGCTGCGTTACAACACAAAGGACAGTTCACCTTTGCAAAGGTCTGCTCAAGTACATGTTTACATGAGTGAAACGGTGATCCTCTTATGGCACACCCCGTTTTGCTCCAAAGGTTTCTCCACGGACACAACTGACGCCATCACTTTGTTTGTTTTCAGCACCAAAGGCAGTGCGTGCTCTTTGGGGACGGGGATTTGCAGTGGCGTTTGTTTATTTATTCAGCAGCATCTGCACCTCTTTCCCCAGTGCTCTAGTTGTGTTTCCTAAAGTAGACTATGGCACTGACAGACGCACATAAAGATAAGTCGTGACAAATAAACCCTAAATGTGTCTTGTTTCTCTCCACAGTGGTGATCGAGGATGACCGAATAGATGAGGTACTGAAGGGCATGACAGACAAGTCTTCACCCGGGGTTTAAACCTGACCGATGCCTTGCAGACTTTTTTAATTTTGATCACCGATTTGAAGCACTTGTCGGCTGTGCATGTTCGAGGAGGATTTGAAGGAGGAAAACGACTGCACGAAGCGATGAATGAGGAGGAAGACTTAAACAGGTGGTGTGATGAAGGGGTGACACACAGACATGTGAAGAGGAGAGGAAGAAGACATGATACAAAGAAAATGTAAAAGGTAGAGACTCAGATGGAGACTTATCTTTGGGATTGCTGGCAATTCTCCAAAAACGAATCCCGATTTGAAGATGTTGAGATGGCTGAAACGCTCTGTATCTCAATCTCTGCGGACTTTGATGACAGATGAACTTCATTATTTTCATGACCATGTCTCTTCTAATTTTCTTTCCAAAAAGCGCTGTAAACAAACAAAGGCTTGCCACTCAAGGCTGAAGCAAGATCCAAGTCCGTTTCACAATGTTGTACAGAAGCTAGGCTGTAGCCCCTTTCCCCTGCCTCCTCTAGGCTTTGCTTCATGGATTCAGTCCGCCTAGGGAGCTGTCCTTTCAGCACCAGTCCCATGCATTCCTTTTGCTGCTGACGCTTTGTCTAAAACACACAGACCCAACAACAGCAGTCTGCTTTACAAAGGAGGCCTGTTGTCTTTGTAAAAACATATATCCAATGATGGTGCAATGTTAACATTTCCTGTTGTAGTTTTGGCCCCTAAACACTGCATTAGGTCACAGCCAGACTGACCCTAACTTGTTTCAAAGGTGCAGGAAGGCGCCTTCATGTAGCTCATTCGCCTGCACATATCTACCTTATGGCATTGTTTTGGACATTTTCCCACGTATCTACACAGGCCAGCAGAGATCTGGAGAGGAAAGTCTGTGTCTATTTAAAGATGGAAAATACAGTATATAATTTGATCTTTGGTTTTGGCACTCTTGTGTTTGATCCTCTATGAATAGTTTTTCCATCTCTGCATGAAGTGTCACTCTGGTGCCAACAAAGGTGCCACCACTCTTACCCTGGCACGTTTCTTTTTAACAAAAGTCATATTTGTATTTTTATATCTAAATATTTGTTATTTCAATGGTATGCTAGTCTATCGTCTTAAAACTCATCAACACAAATGTTTCTTACTGAGAGGATATATAGAATGAGACTAGGCCTGACGTGAGTGAGTTCAGGATTTGGGTCCACTGGTCTCGTCTATATCAGCGGTGGACTTTTTTAAAAGACTAATTGAATGTGTCTGGAGTTTTTGCACACATCAATGTTAAACTATTATTAAGAAATCGTATACTGTGACTTGAGCTCTGTTGATGAATCTGTTAGAAAATGGCAGTTTTAGAGTATATTGCACTGTTTACAGTATTCTCAAATAACGTGGTTATTTGAACAATTTTAAACATACAGTTTTGTTTTTTATTTTTGTTTATTTTGTACCATTATTTAAGAATAAACTGGATATGGTTTGTTGTGCATGAAACCTTAATATTTTCAATAATAAAACATTGTTTTATGAAGCAAAAAAGCAACAAAATGTCATGACATTCTAAGAATGAGTCATTGTATATTATGATGCCATTTTCACTGTATTTGGTGAATAAATAAATGGTAAACGGAAATGCAGTTGTGGGTTTTTACTGTTTGACAAATAAGACGTCATTACCTCTTCTAGAGAAACTACACTTATGAAGATAACAGACTGCAAGATACACAGCTGAGCAGCAGTGCTGCAGCAGAGTCCACTTTTCTTTCCAGTCTCAATGAGCTCAATACTAGTAAATACTAATCCTTAATTAACGGTGCTGAAGAAATGCACATCCGTCTGTTAAGCTGTTTAACAGCTCTTCTGGTCTACACCAGTGAATCTATTAAACCACACTACCCTGGGGAGTCATGACTAGCCACATGATCATCTATCAAAGTCTGGCTGTGCTCTGTATGCCTCACTCTCAGTGTACCTTCAGCACAATATAACTGAACAGTAAGTGCAAATACTGAACATGACTGGCAACAAGCACTTGAGTTTAACTTTCTACAAGAAGTAACTCTGGTACTATCAACAGCTTTTCTTACACCCTCTCCAAAAACAGCAGATCCATACAGTTAAGTAACAGAACTAAAGAAGAGTGGTAAGAATAGAACACTCTAAAGAGCGTTCCGGTTAGTATTGACTGTGCTGATAACATCAACACTAACTAAATCAACAGATAGTGCTATTGATCATTGTGTTGTCCACACCGAGCGCCACGAGGCCCTGTGGGATCACACATTCACAGTAACAGCTCAACCAGACGTCCGGAGGAAAATCACCATATTTGGGCAGATATTTCTGTGACAAAGGTTACACTGACACACCAGACTCTTCCTGTTTGTCTGTGTATCCCAATGAACAAATCACGGTCATGGACACAACTATGGCCCAACTCTGTGAAGTGATCTTTTGTGAATGACTTTGCCCTGTTTTGAAGCTGGTGCAGGATTTACTGTTAATCATGTTTTTTGCTAACTAGCTAAACTAGCTTGACCATGTGGGCACCAGTATGTTGTCATTAAGTTGTTTATTATTTGTTAAACCTTTAGTTGTTGTCATTTTAATCCAGTGGTATCAGTGCTCTGACCTGGCAGATGGACTGAGTGTGTGCTTTGTGCATGTAGTGCATATAGAAGCTCTGTGTTGTTTGAGGTGCGGCAGGCCCAGCTTTTCCTGAGTGCGTGAGTGTGGATCCAGAGCTTTGATCCAATTCTTTAGCCTCATCCTGAGTGGACATCCATTAATATTCCTGCCAGTTACATAAGTCTGTCATACACTATATTATGCCATTATACTGCCCCAAGGGACACAGGCTAATATAGAGCTCTGCTGAAAGCAGCGCTCTCTCTCACTCCACAGCACTATCTCTAACATGAAGAACTCATACATTACAGCCACAGGTCTAATCTCTAATGCAATAAACTGCAGTGGTCTACAGGGGTCAATCCTCTGCATTTTACACACAGTAAATACATCATCTATTGTTTGTCTCACGTGGCTGTCTCAACCATGATTTTTAACTGTCCATGGTCTAGGCCCATGTGGGGCCTCGAGCGACACCTTGAGGGCTGCAAACAATATAATACAATTGGTAAGGGAATTGGACCCAGGTAACTTTGTGGGCGTCAACGTGAAATAGGTAACAAAATGAAGAAATGTAACATTATCTGATGATCTCAAATGCTTAGTTAAAACATCACATGAGTATTTCACTTTTGATTTTAGGTACTTGCTGAGATGAATCCACTCGTGAGACTCACTGCAGCATTTGATACACAGTGGTCAATCTATAAAACCCTTTGGAAGGAAATTCAGATAGAGAATATGCAATCAAACATCCAAACAGAAAGTATCTGTCGGCCTTTGGAACACAGTAATAACAGCAGAAGTAGCCCAATATACTGACAAAAGCATGAATGTCATAACTTTATTCAAATGATACAGTGGCAAGTCCATATTACAAACCTTTTATCAACCCTGACTAAACAGGTGTCAGACATTTGGTTTGTCTGGTCATGTCTTCTCCAGTCGGTATTTGGGTTGTATAATCATTGATCACTATGGAAACTGGCAAATAGTAGCGATATTGAGTTGGGGGTTCACTCACAGAGCTTAGCAATAAAAAGCTATAAAAATCTACGCTGTCCAAAATTAAAAGCAAACTTTATATTGTTATTAAATAAATACAAAGAAAACATTGACCAGAATGAATCAGTGAGGAACTACAAATTTAAGTATTTCTTGCACTAGACATAGGCGAAGGAATTAGAAAGTCATCTGAAAAATCACACCTTTTTGGTGTCCTAAAATAGGCAGTAATTAGATCTCAGTGGAGAATTAAAAATAAATGATTTCTTCTTTATTAATGTGGTCGCCTCCAGTCACTAGTCTTCCTGCCTGTCTGCACACCAGCCTCTTACTTCTCGAGTCTATATTTAAGCTGTAGTGAGAAATCTGCTCATGTTACCCCAACAAGCACTCAGTTGTTACATGGGAGGCTCCCCTTTAGCTTGGAGTAGCAAGCGCATGATACTATGACTCCTGTTAGACAGTTGAACAATATACTGTAGACCACAAAAACAATAACATCTAAAATATCATGAAAATCCTGAGCTGCAATAAATAAACAGCAAAATGAAACAGTTTAGTACTAGAAGATCGTATGGCCAAAAAATAACTACAGATTTCCAAGTGCTGCAAAGAAAAAGTACCCATGATAAATACTGACCCCAAAAAATATTGTTCCATCTATTGTATATTGAACAATAAGATGATATAGTATTTCTTGTGACAGGCCTAGAGAGACATAGATACAGCAATGTGCCTTTTAAATTGGAATTGCTTTGTCTTCAGAATGATCATATTTCTAGAAATGCATATTAAAATTGCTATACAGTGAATTGGACTTGTGTTTGTACCAAGCCCAAATAAAAAGGTTGTGATCAAAAGAGCACTTGGATACTATATAAACACAGTATCCCCTGCATACTAGGAGGTAGATAAGGTAACCTAATCTAAAAAAAAAAGTAAAAGAAGTAAAAGTAAAAAGTAAAAAAAAAATGTATTTATGTAAACAATTTAAGGGACTATACCTGATTTTTATCTGTGTGATAAAGTTAATTATGTTCTGCCACAGTACAGTCATATAATAAAAGTAGCTCTTAGTTGCAGACAGATAATTTTTACAGCAATTCTGAAGTAAAGTTAGTGTGCTGCTAGCATTCTAGGTGTTGTTAGCAATGCTGCAATACCCAACCTCCAATCTGGTCTCTGAAAGTTGTGAAAAGCACTTATTTACTCAATGCGGTTAATAAAGTTATGGGTGAGGAATATATTTGTACTGCTGCAAAACAAACTAGATACGTTTTACCGGTAATATGTTTTAAGATAAAACTCAGGTACAGTGCCTTTAAATACTCTGAATTTTAAACATTGTCTGCATTGGCAACTTTCACAATAGACATCCAATTGACAGAAGAATGAGTTACTGTAAAATACAAAGTAGAACAGTTACATTTAGTCCGATTTAATCCATTAGAGCAAATAGTAGATTATAGGTCTATAGTGGACAAGAAGTCTTCCTCGGAGTCTTCCTCTGGCACCTCTTCCCTGGATGTCACAGTATGAGGTGCTTGGTCTTCCATCAGTTTTCTCTCTAGAGCTGCGTCTTCAGCACTGAGCGCCTCTCCTTTGGTCAGTACATACATGTAGTACTCAAAACCATCGCGGTAACTGTAGTTTTGGATGGACCAGTTGTACTCGGAACGGGCATACAGACGCTTCCGGAAAAACGGGTTGGCAAAAGTGATGGAGATGAAGCGTCCTCCAGGCTTCAGACAGCGGCTTATCTGCAAAATAGATATATCAGATTATAACTTTTGTATTTTTGTACCATATTTGTGCCAGTTATATTCATCGTGTTGATTCTGGTCAAAATACATTTAAAGGTTTGAATGCAAATATACAAAATGAATGCTGTTTTTTCAGTTATTTGTCTGCACCATTTTGTTGTACAGCTCGCATTCTAATAAAATACCTATTTATCTTTAGCATTATTACACAAGCTCTATTGTATGGCATGTAAAATGAGAATACCATTTATATGTGGTCGAGGGTGATATCTCCATGGAGACAAGCACATTCAGTTACAGGTCAGATCACTGAAGAGGCAAGCCTGCTCACAGTAAGAATGCACCAGCAGTTGAATAAATGAAGGCTAAGATATGTTTAATGCCATACTGTGGGATATTCGAATCAAAGCAATAGCATCTCCATGGCGACAAGCCAGTGCCTGATCCTCTCAAAAAGGTTACATAGTGCACCTTTAAATGCAGTTATATTTGATCTGTCCAGAAAGGTTCTTAGAATTCACCATGGCAAAAAAGCTAAAACCTCTAGCTAGATTTGATAATGTGCTGTGACAGTGTGCGAACAGCAAAGGTCTCCTCATATGAATAATTATAGTTGCGGTCCTGTGGTCCCAGATCAGTGCTGCTTCATGTGAGAGCCACACGTGCATTAGGCTTTTGTACTTCAAGGGAAAACTGCACTCACCCACATACACAGGCAGAGAGCTGAGGCTGAGCAGGGGAAAGTTGTGTGGGAGTGAAGAGGCAAGATCCGCATAAGTCTTATCTGCAGCAAGTACACTATTACTCATGAGATACCTGTGTTTGGTAGTCCTATTCTTTGATTACCCGCCCCTTATTAAGAGACATGGCTTGTGGTTTGTTTCAGTAACTTATCAGCGTACTCCTACTTAAGTCATATTTTTAAGTGTAACAGTAACACTTTTTGTTCCTCTTCCCACTGTAAGTACACAGGAGCTTTATGTTTATGCTTGTTTCATTGTGTGGTAGTTTCCTTCAATATTTTTTTACTTGAGTAATTTCCTAAACTTCAACTTGAATCATTTTATTTTGAAGTAACTTTACACCTGCTCTTACATGACTACATTTTCTGGCTACTCTACCAACCTGTATTTATTACTAAGTGAGAAAAACATAGATTAAAAACCAGGGCAGGCTACATACATATACAAAGCAAAGTGTTTCATTTTTAATTGAAATGGCATCGTGACCACTCATAGGATGGGACAGCGATGCATACATCCAGTATAAAAGCCCATGGAGACCTCCCCTACAGTGGGTTTTGCCAAAGCTTTGATGGGCAGCGCAGGCTCACGTGTGACACTGCGCCAGGACACGCAGGGTCCAGGGAGCGAGGAGGGAGCGAGTGGAGAGGGGGGTGGGGGGGGGGGTGGGGTGCGGAAGGGTAACGACAGTAGTCTGTGAGGCATATTAAGACCACACCCTTCACATCAGGATCACAGCAGAGTGGGGCACGTGCACCGTGCTCTTCTCACATGATTCAACTCCAACCCAAAGCAGCACAATATGAATTATTCACTCATTGCCATGACACTGACAGTGGGATATGGGCTAAAGAGAAAATGTAAAGCACAGGAACATGTTTGGGGTAAGTTAGTGGGATATGTTCAGCCTGACAGTCTCATCCAGTTTAAAACATACTCTTCTAATTCACTTTCATGACATTATTTTGATTACATGCTGTAAAAAATTTATTTCAATGTCTTTCTTACTCTGTAAAGCACTTTGAATTACCTTGTGTACGAATTGTGCTATACAAATAAACTTGCCTTGCCTTGCCTAAATAAGTAGAAAATGTATGATTTGTTCAGTAGGCACTAGTTCAGTGACAGTGGTTTAATCTGCACTGCAACCAATGCAAACTGCTAATGTTCCCCGTGTGCACTCGCGTAATTTGTGCGTGACAATGAGTAAAAATTAACCCAAAGCTGCTCTGCTGTTATAATTTTAAACAATCAAAAATAATGGTCATTTCATCCTACTTCGTCACATTCAGGGCTTCAATTTACCTTTAAATTAAGAAACCTATGTAAAATTTAATTTGGTATCGACTTGTCTCCATGGAGATGTTATTGCTTTGCTTAGTATGTTCCTAATATGGCATAAAATATATCTATATTTGAATTTAAAATGACAGGAGTTTTATTACAAAATTAATAAATACATAAAAAACACACATTCTTACTCTGAGGAAGGTTGCCTTTCCACAGAATAACTTGTAACTAGGCCTGGTGTCATTACTTGCTCCTCTCCATATATGTTTAATTCCATAGTGTGGACCACTAAAGGTAAAACAATAACATCACCACGGAGACAAGCTGGTGGCAGACCCTCCACCTTTAATTTAAGAATTAATATGAGGTTTAAAAAGAAAAGACCAGAGGGTCACTGTCAACAGATTTAAGGCTCACAGCAGAATGCTAAACTGATTTGTGAGGAAATGCTCTTGTTCAAAGCGATTGTGATCCTCAGTGGTTGTTGGAGATGGAAACCTGAGTGGGGCAGTCTTGACATCACCTGGACAGCCATTATTCATGAGCTGCATAGGTGTGTTCCTTGGACTGTGTAACCCCAGCCCCTCATATCATTGGACCAATGGCATCACCCCAGCATTGAACAAACAGTGTATCCCAAGTGGATGAGGATGCACTTGTGTAAAATAACACTTTATTCATGTGTTTGGGTACAAGTTTGATCCTGATTCACATACTACTTAAAATGTGAGGAAGTAACAGGCAAGATCAGCATGAGAGTGGTGAGTCATGTGTTACAGTACATCAACACAAGTAGTACACCACTACACTATGTAAATGATCTGCCCACACGCCGCTGCCACAGTAATTCAACGGTAATTGTTGTACAGTGACAAGCCAGGGAAGGTAATTGGGTATACTGACAACAATTGTAAAGTGTTTTTAAAGAGGGTCGGGCCCATGCTATTGGGAGTCATTAGCCTAATTAATATTTAAAAGGTCTGTGTACATGAGGTACAAACCAACTTAAAACATATCAATTATAAATAGATTTTCTGGGGGGGGGGGGTGCATGTAGACTGAATGATTATTATAAGATGGGGCGACAGTAGCTCAGTGTTTGTCTACTGATCCAAGCGTTGACAGTTCAAATCCCGCTCCTGCCCTAAACATTATTGATTGAGTGGTCAGATCCACTGGCCCACATGTAGGCGGTGTGATTCTAGCTCCCACAGATGAATGCTGTCATTTTGTCCTTGGGCAAGAAACTTAACCTACCTCACCCCAGTGTCTGCATACACCGGTGTATGAATGGGTGAGTGGTTCCTTTATGTAAAGCTCTTTGAGTGCCTAGAAGGTGGAAAAGTGATATATAAAAATGTGACCATTTACCATGTAAAACGTTTGGACGAGGTGAATAATGTTCGGCTGAATCTGTGTCTCTCTGCATGGGTACTTGATTGATTTGATTTGTAAATGCTGAATCAATTTATAAAAAAGATATCGTTTCATTATGTGGTCAAATGTAATTGTCACCACTCTCCTCTGAGATGCCTAAATGTTTCTAAATGCCCAAGTGATAAATGGACCTTAGAACCCTGGACCTTCGCTCACCCCCCTGGAAAAGTCACTCAGGCAGGCATTAGACCCAGGAAAGGTCTCATGCGTGCCTTTTAATAATCGATTAATAACCGATGTACCCAATCTCACATAGCTATGTGATTCTTGAGACAAAACACTTTTTGCAAGCTAACCCCATAAATGTGTAAGCTATACCATATAAAGAGAACGGCACCCTCAAAACACTGTAGTCCATTTCCCCGAGTCCTGGCCCTTGTAAAGTGGGCTTCTCCAGGGGGCAGATAGAGGAAACCACTCACTGCCTCACACTCGGCTCAAACGTTTGAGTCACACACACATACAAAGCACTAAGGCCTCTAGTCAATTATTCAGCATGGTGACGGAAGCAAGTGTCTAAGTATCCTGACCTGTCTTCAGTGTACCGCAACACACAGGGAATAGGATACACAAGTTTAAATGTCCTGGGGATTCAACTGGAGCATAATTCAGTAGTATAAAGCAGTGGCAGAGCTCACTTTGACAAAAATCTGCATAAAATGTTGATGGTTTTTTTGTTATTGTTATTGTTGTTATTATCAGGTTTGCAGCATTAAGGGATGATATATACAGCATTTGCCCCAGAACTAAATAATCCTGGCTTCTACTTTTGTTTACTAAAATACAACAGAAAGTAAAGACCCTGCTTGACCTTTACACAATTTGAGTGCAGATCACCCAAGCAGTTATTTTATTTCACGCAAGCTTTGTTTTCCTGTCCCTACAAGACCTCTCCACTGTTGCCTTTTTCTGTGGCCGAAATTCTGTAGACCCAGGAAGTCCTCATAAAGAGTACGCAACTGAGGCCAAAGTGGCAGGGGGCCTTTCGGTTATGCAATGCTTTATCCCAGGGAAATGGTGGTCTGAAGACAATGTGTTGGCCGCATGCATTCGAATGTCACCGGTCACATTGTTGAGAGGGCTATAGCCTCCCCTAGAATGGCCAAAGCACTCCCATAGATCCCCAAAGACGCATCAAAGATTTTTACACAACTTTTAAAGCATATATTAGGCTTTAAAAATCACTACAGGGTGCTAACTACATTTAAACTTTAACAGCAAAGCCAACATGGTGTGCTCCACTGTTATAAGGCTCTAAATTAACATGTTAAGTGAGCACCCATCTTAGCACCTCCCTTAATTGCTCCAACCAAAAATGTCCGGTGCCACCCTTATTGTGCAGGTTTTGGGTTGCTGAGGAAAACCCACCCAGACACTAGGAATAACATTCAAACACAGCACAGAAAGGCCCGGACGACCCAGAGATTGAACCTGGAACCTTCTGTGTGAAGTGTGAGTGCTAGCCTTTTAACAAAATTATCAGAAAGGAATGGTTCATTGAGTAATATTGAGTGTTCATTCATTAGGAAGAGAGCAGGCTAGCAGCTGTGTATCTTGTCCTCAGCTCCAGATTTTACTTTAGAACATTCTGCTCCATCTGTTGACCCTGCCCCCATGACCCCTGCCCCGATTCATTGCTAAATAGGGCTGCAGTTGACTAAAGAAATTATTGCTCAACTAAAGACATGGCCTATGCACTGATCAGCTGGGAAAAAAAGGAGGCGAGAGCCATTCCAGCAGTGACGTCAGGTGAGGCAGGCTGTCATCACAGACAAAAAATAAATGAAATGGTTATATTTATCCAATGATTTGTACTGAAAAGTTATTTTCTATTTAATTTTGCAGTTTTAAATCTTTTTTTTAATTCCCAAACGCTGAAATTTTACGTTTACCGCTGAAATCCTGAGAAGAGATGTGCAGAGAGGCACCAGTCGTTCGTGCCTCACATGGACTGACTGTGCTGTAGTTCAGCAGTGACGCTGCTGCTTTAAGCGGCTGTGAAAAGGTGCCGGGTGAGGCATGCCATACCCTGCCTCATGTTAGGGGCGCTCGTGAGCCCAGGGATTCTTGTAACTCCCGAAGAATAGAGTACAATTTAGAGTTAGCAAATCAAGTTTAGCTATCCGTTCACTTTTTTCGTCTTGTCTGGCCCTACTTTTTAAATGGAGGAAGATTACATATTAAAGCTCAAGCAGTTTTCTAAACTGGACTTTCGGTCCTTTAATTATAACCTCCTTCGGTCCTTTAATTATAACCTCCTCCGAAGCAGGAGGTTATAATTTAAGGACCGAGCTCCAACGCTAAAGGAGCTAAACGGTTTGCTCCAGACACGGGACGAAAGACTCGCTCTTTTCAAACAGAGTGGTATGAAATGGTAAGAAATTTAATGACTTCAATCCACTGAAAATTGTCGAACCACAATAAGAATAAAAAACAATACAAAACCAGCTTTTTATTTCATACTATTAGAGCTATTTCGTACGGGCTTCGGAACTTTTATTTTGAAATTCTTTTTTTATTCAGGCCCCAAGTCCCGGGGTCAAATGTACAGACACCTGGTTTCCATGTTTGTAAATCTAATTGTGATGACATCAGTGCCTCACCAGCCATGAACCTCACCGCACTTCACTGCATTCCAGATTGATAAATGTGTAGAATTCAATTCAGAGTGCTACACATATCAATCTAAAATCTCCAGCTAAATCACTAACTGCCTTCTCCTTTCTGCTCTGTTCTTATAATGTCAAGAATGCAGTATTTTTGCTCCATATCCGTTTAAGCAAAAATAAACTCAGTCAATCCCTTTGTTTGAATGAAATCTAAAACATCAAAATGCTCAGTACGTTATTCCCTTTAAGACATAAACTAACCAAGTAAAAGGGTGATGTTCAGTAAAGTCAGTATAAAAATAGTTTTGCGGAAAGGGATTGGGGACAAGCAGCAGTAACATGTGCCCATTAAATTTACAGCGTATCAGTGGGATACTAAAACAACAGGCTTCTATCTCTTAACAGCAGACCTCCATGACTGTTTTTGCCAACACTGTGAACAATAACTTGAAGTGGGACAGTGGAGAGAAGCTGAGAGGAGGTGCACTACTTATTTAGGTCACATTTTCATATCATCTTTTATAAATTTCCCTCCATTTCTGGTCTCCACTCTGGTTGTTTACTGCAGCCCCCCTCCCTGAAGGAATGTGCCTATTGCTCGCCTCTCTCTCTCTCTCTCTCTCTCTCTCTCTCTCTCTCTCTCTCTCTCTCTCTCTCTCACACTGCACCTCACCAGTAGCCCGCAGCCAGCCATGTGGATGGCAAAAACATGTTGAAGAAATGAAATAAAAAAAAGATGCTGATGAAGAGGAGGAGTGGTAAAGGGAGGGTGCAAGAATAAGGGATCAACAGAGGTCTATCTAACACAGCAGATTCATGCTGGTTTAGTGGTGTGGTGCAACCTCTAGCAGTGCAACAGCCTTTCTCTTTCCACCTATAGTGGTCCTCATCCATCCATCCTTCCTTTTGCTATGAGCTGTTACCTTCAAGGGATGCTATAAGCTAGTTACAGCGTGTTCTAAAGATACTTCATTTTACATCCAAAGACTGCTGCCACTGCTTGTCTCTCCATTAAGTGTACAATAGAGTATGATTTATTCACAAAATATCTTTTGGCCTTTATAAAATAGAAATTACAAATACAGTGTAATAGCTTTCAAATTAGATACTGCTGTGATTAGTTTACATTACACAGTTGTGTTCTCTGACTGGGAAAACACAAAATAATTTTAATGAAAGGTGAATCTGAAAGTTAAAATTCTAAGAAAAAAATGCAGTTTAAGTATAAAATTTGATGCAAATAATGATATGATTGCTACTGGAAACATAAGTATCCATTGTGTCCAAAAAGAAATTTGATATTTTAGCAATGAAAAAAAAAAAAAAAATCACTTCAGCACATAGCACCACTCTTCCTGTATTGTGCATTATAGAGAAGAGTGAAAACGTGAGCGCGATGCTGGGTGCCCCTCTCCTCCGCCCACCACTGCACTGATAAATTATACATCAGAGACGCTGTCTTCTTCACTGCTCTGCCTTCCTCTCTCCCCCTCCTCCCCTAACGAACTGTATACTGATGGTCTATAGATTATCTGCATCCCTGCTGTAAATCCTACTTGTGTGGGCTACCTAAAAAAACATGGGAAAACATCGAGACTTTGGAGTGTGGGTGGGTGGATTCTTCTTGCCTCTTGCAAGGCTGGTTACCATGGAGACAAAAGTTTAGCGCCGGTCCGAGTAACAGATTTAGGTCAGGATGGGACTCTTATCCAAACACAAACAAGATGGTGAGGAATGCCAGAAGATCCTAAATTAAAATGTCTGACAGTGAACACGGAACTCATCAACAAAATCCTTTTTACATGATTTTGAAAGCTTTAGTGCGTTGCTGTAGAGATAAAAAGGAAACTCCTGTCTCCAGGCTAAATTAATGCGCTTCATTGTATGCGCATAGAACCATGTCTAACCAATCAACATCTGTGTACTCAAGCACCACTCTCTCCCTCACAGTATTCTGGCATGCAGTGCTAAAATTAAAACTTGCTTTTTTCAACTTTGCATCAAAAATAACCCTATCTGGCTTTTATCTTCCATTCTTCTCATCTCTCCCACAGCCTCCTCTCTCTCTGCCTTGTCTTCACATTGGAGACCAGAGAGAGGATTGCTTTAATTACTGAACTACTTTTCACACCGGTGGAGAGAGAACAGCAGAGGCACATTTGAGACGCCCACAGCCGCCCACCGTCACGATCCCAACACAACCGCATTATGAGCCTATGAGAGAGGCTGTTTTTTGTGTGTTTAAAGAATTTCATGTATTCTTATAGCTGTGTTGTTTCAAAGAGAGAAAGAGAAAATATTATCCTTAAAAGCCATAAGAAATTAATACTTTAAAGGTCCTATATTATACAAAATTGATTCTTGTGAGCTTTAAGCCATGTTATAATGCTGTTGCCTCCTCAAAAAACATGCCTGGAGCTGTGTTTTGTTTCATTCAAACATGTTTGATTAATCCTGCATTATTAGCCTGTCTACATCTCCAAAGTTCAAAATGCTCAGTTCCACCTTGTGATGCCATGAAGCGCTAGTCCCTTATATCTTTAGTTCAGTGGAAATTTGCAATTTCAGGGCTGAAATTATCTAAATGATTCTAGTGAAGGTGTATGGAGTTTAAAAACACCGTGGAGCACTTCCTGTACTACCACCTGACATCACAAGGTGGAACAGAGTGTTCTCTTTTTGTGTGTTAAAAATGTGTGAATGAAACAAAAAACAACTCCAGGTATGTTTGTGATGAGGAAACAACATTATTACATAGATCAGAAAACAGCATAAGGGCCCTTTAAACTTTTATGTCGTAAGAACACATCACAAATGTAAGAATTTGAGAGTTGGACAACTATCTCAAAGCATCTCCAAACAGATGGGGAGTACCTGATCTGCAGAGGTTGAGAATTAACAAACTTGACTGCCTCCCACTGATACATTTGCGCTTAAATCCAATGGAGAATCAGACCGACAAAAACAAACACCATGGCAGCATTGTGGTCTGGGTGCAAGTCAGAGGTCAAAGCATCCAAATTAACCAAAATAAACATGACCATGCTGATACTGAATCTATCTGAGAAGAAATACAGGCTAACTTGTCTTTTAAGAAAGAGTTTGATTCATCAGCTTTTTCTCTATTTGTGACACTTCCTGAAAGCTTTAAACAGAAGCAATAGCAGATTTTAGTAGTAAGCTTTACCATGGTGCACCAGCAACAGGTGGTTGATGCCAGAAGATCTGGCTGGCCTGTGTGATTATATCCATCAGAAAAACTAATGTAATAAACACTGCTTAATGTGGAACACATGAACACAGTCCAACGAGCTGCTAAACTGGGCAGTGCCTGAAGGACTTAAGGGGAGGGGGAAACGGGGAAGGGATCTGGACCAACAAGACTCATACTTTAAAGTAACTCTGTCTCTACAGGTGTGTGTCTGACTGAGCCACTTCTTAGAGCAGAGGTGATGTCACAGACCTCCTAAAATGCAGTGACAGAGTTTAATCATATTTAGCAACACAGCGTTTTAGACCGCAAAACTCCAAATGACTTTATGTCCAACGAACCAGCAAGAAATTGACAGAAAAGCAGAAAATTGTATACAAAAATGCAATGTACAGTTTAGTCGCAAAAAAGTTGGTCCCACGTTAAAGTGCAAGAATAGGCCTGCATCGAAAACATGACCTCCAATTTGCAAGTGATTATAACGGAATGCCTGATCAGTTAATTCATTAAGAAAGTTGCTTAGACAAAAGTATCTGACCACACATGAATTGGAGAGGTTTCAAAATCAGAGCAAACCATGGTTTTAATTTTATTGGTTTACAAGGACACAAGTCAAAAATAGGGAGTGTTTACCTCCTTTTGGCTGGCAGATCTCTTTTCACAGCCTTTAAATTTGAGACCAGCCAGGACGCTTATTACTCTTATCAAACCTTCACTCGTACTCCTCTGCAATTATCCAGTTACACAGTGTGGGCCAGACTTGCATTAGCAGAGCCTGGCTAATGACTTTATTGTAGCCATCTTTATTTACACCCAAAGCTCTTAATACTGCACACAGTCTGCACTGGGGTTGTCACTGCAGTTCCCATTCAGAGAAGAAAATCTTTTAATTTTATGGACAATTCAATAAAACCTGTTTATTTGATGAGTTGGATTGAGTGGTGTGCCAGAGATAAGAGTTTGCCAGCGACCAAGGAAAGCTAGGGTGAGTGTGGAAGTAACTGGGCCAGTGTGCCTGTCTGCTGAGAGGGTCTCCTGGGCACCCAAAAGGGGACAGGACAGCCTTCTGGAGCATCCTCCAGTCCATTCATAAATCTGAAGCCAAAAACAGCACAGGGAGACACTAGCTCATAGATCACATGATGTAGTGTACACCATCACATGTCCAGACACACACCAAGTACTGCAAGTACTGGGCTGGATTCTGTCTGAGATTAAGTCATTTTAAATATATTATGAACATACATATGTATCTATGCATCTTACTAGGTCTGGACTCTAATTAAAAAACCTACATACAAAAAGGGATTTTTCTCAACATGAAAAACATGTTGAGAAAAGTGTTTCTGTTACCAATAGAGAAGGAATTTAGTAAAAACAGGACATGAAAAATGCATTTTGTTAAACTTTGGGGGAAAAAAAAATTCCTTGTCTTCACGTATGCTTAGTAAGTATTGTTTTAGCATAATTCAAACTTAAAACATCTTATATAGAATAGCTTTAAATACCTTTAAAATATAAGAGGTCAACAAAAGCATTGGAGGCCCTCAGTAATTTGAAAAAAAACCCCAACAAAAAACAAGGTGTAGGCTGTGCAAAGAGGACCCTGAGACAATCCAGCACATAACTGCAGGGTGTAAGATGCTGGCAGGGAAAGCATACATGAAGCGGCATAACCAAGTGGTGGGCATAGTGTACAGAAACATCTGTGCAGAGTACGGACTAGAAACCCCCAGGTCAAGGTGGGAAACACCTTCAAAGGTAATGGAGAATGATCGAGCCAAGATACTGTGGGACTTCTAGAATGGTGATGGCGAACCAACCAGGACATAGTGGTGGTGGATAAACAACAGCGCAAAGCCGTTGTGGTGGACATCGCAGTACCAAGCCATGGGAACATCACCCAAACTGGAAGAGCGGCTACAGCAGATCCCAGGAAAAACATTAGACATCTCAGTCCAGAAAAGTTCAGTACTAGGAACAGCAAAGATACTGAGCGTGGAAAAAGAGGGGACAAGACCACACACGGAGGGTGAGCAGGAGATTTTTATGTGTGTGTATGTATGTATATATATATGTGTGTGTGTATATATATATATATATATATATATATATATATATATATATATATATATATATATATATATATATATATATATATATATATATATATATATATATATATATATATATATACATACATACACACATAAAAATCTGTGTGTGTGTGTATATATATATATATATATATATATATATATATATATATATATATATATATATATATATACATAGGCAATTGGCAACTAAGGAGCACGGACATGGCAGAAGGCAGAACACAGCTAGGCGGCACGATGCTAACTTATAAGCAATCCAGATATCAGCATAATGTAACCTTTCCAGACCTTCTGTAAAGATGCAGAACCAGAAATGCAGTTTTGACCATGGACAAAAATATCAGATACACCTACATTTTGAAGGAGGTGGAGGAATACAGCAGGAAACTGGGCGCGAAGTTCACAGAGTTCATAGTGAAAATAAGTTTGTTCTTGTTATGCATTGTGACCTGCTGTATAAGCTCTAAAACTAGATAAAGAGAGTTGCCCTCAAAAGGCTAAAATAATAGGTTTAATCTACCTAAGTGCTATTTGAATTAGATTATGGACCCATGTCTGGACCACAATATTTTAAAAGTAGTTCACGTGAACAAGACCATGAATGTAGTTACAACAAAAAGTCAGTCAGTCAAAAAGTCGGTCAGTATGAAAATATCCTGAATTAGTATGAATAACTACACCAATGCACCTGAATACATAAAGGACAGTTTTGGTAAAGTTATGTACAGAAAACAATAAAAATCACAAGACGCAAAGTCATTGTATAAAAAAACAAATGATGGTGGACCCATCAATTCTATGGAGTTGCCTTTAAAGGTGCACTATGTAATTTTTCCAGTGGAGGGTCTGCAACCTGCTCATCTCCATGGAGATGTTATTGCTTTGTCTAGAATTTTACATGTACTGTATTGAATTTCTGTATTTCCAAGGAGAGCAAATGGCACCACCAGGTCAGTTCTGCAGGTCAGATCTTTGGAGAAGACACCCCACACATTTTAAAAATGCACTTTTTCAAGTTATTGTTGAGCAATAAAAACATGCATCCATTTTCTTCCACTTTCCTAGGGCCACCAGGTCGCAGTCTGAGTAGGTAGGTCCAGACTTCTGTCAGCTTTTAAAAAATGACGGTCAAAAGCAAGAATTGGGAAGACCCAGGCAGTTGCATCATTTTTCGTTTTATTGTGAAGATTCAGGCATCATTGAAGGCAAAAACATCACTGTCTCTTGTGACTATCTCCTCCTTGTTTTACATCTCTGCAGTGACTGTTTAAGTACCCATCAGACGCATTATAACTTGGAAATTTCTGTTGTATGCAGGATACTGTGGCTCTCATTGTTTCAGCGAATGGTCTGACTGTAGGCCCCTTCAGTAGTCATAGTGTTCATCCAGGGTTCTGTGAACACCATTTCCTCTTTGACAGCAGGCTCCAACGTTCATGAGTCTTTCATTTGGAGCTGGGGGCATTAGAACAAATGTCTGCTGTAGCATCACTGTTGGCTGTTGTTGTCGGTTCTGTCTCTGCCTTGGATGCATGTATTGTTGGAAGTTGTTGGACTCTTGTCTTTGTCCTTGAAAAACGAAGGGACAATTCCTTCTCCAGTGTCCCACTCCGTGACACAAATAACATTGATCATGTCTCAGATTATTCATGTAGCCAGTTCTTTTGTTTCTTCTGGGATTATCAAAACCTCTTTGATTCCTTGATTGAGGACCGTTGGAAATCATCACTGGCACAGTCGGTGTCGAGATAGGCTGACCTGATTGGACGTTGGATGCCATTGCTGTTGCTTGTATGGACAGGTTGTCTTGAGCCTTCTTCACGTCTGCCTCCTTCTGCAGTGCCTTATTTTCACAGAATCCCTTAAATTGTTTTTTTTGTGATGTACTGAGACATTGCTTATAATATTTTATAGTATTTTGTTAAGTTACCCTCTCAACTGCTATATAAAAATTTGGATATTGTTCTAATTTGTATTCATTTATGAATTTGGCAGAATAAGTCACTATTTAATAAACCGTTTGTCACCAAAGAGCAAGCATTATCTTATTATAGTACTTGATTGAAATAATTTATTTTACTTATTCATTATTTTATTTATTTATTTCTTAATTAATTTATTTTATCTAATTTTAAATTCAGTTTATTTTTATTAGTATTATTTTTTAGATTCTTCTGCTTCACAGGGAAGTAATTTGATGTCCAATCTGAGTAATATTCATTTAAGCAGGTTCGTTTGCTTATAATAATGCCTTACACTTGTAATGCGCTTTATCAAAGCCTCTCAAAGCGCTACACTGAAGTCATTATTCATTCACTCCACACTTGGTGGTGGTAAACTGGGTGATGAGGCAAACTGCCGGAAGCGAGGCTGCCAGTCCGCACCATCGGCCCCTCCAACCACCACCGATCATTCACACACACACACCACTTTCATACTAGGCAATGTGGGTGAAGTGTCTTGCCTAATGACACAGCGACAGAACTTGGTCCAAGCTGGACTTGGTCCGAGCTGGACTTGATCCTCCGACCTTCGTGTAGGGAGACCCCATATTAATAAAATTGTTGCTTAGCATTACATATAGTTTTTTTACATATATTTTTCTGGTACCTTATTTTTTATAATATAAACCTAATTAAAAAAGTTCTGTTTTTTTCTTAGTGTAAAGTTTAACCACTAAATATATTTTATTATAAAACACGCTTTTTTCTCTCCTCGTGCAAAGTCATAACACGGCAATGATTAACTTTTGTTTTTTAATTTTTTAAAATTATTGTCTCAGAGCACAAATTTAGTATTATACTTAATTTGACAGGATTCTGAAAAAAAGGTTGCTGCCATACCCTTTTTTTGGAGCTCTTGTTTTTTGCGATGTCTTCCCAGACGTCGTGGAGGAGAAGGTTTATGACCTTTGCCTTCACGGGTCACGGGTCACGGATCACGGATCACGTCGGCTTTTGCCGTCAGGATTCTGAGGACCTCGTCTTGCATCATCACGTTGGGGTCGCCAAACTGTCAGCTTTTAAAAAATGACGGTCAAAAGCAAGAATTGGGAAGACCCAGGCAGTTGCATCATTTTTCGTTTTATTGTGAAGATTCAGGCATCATTGAAGGCAAAAACATCACTGTCTCCTGTGACTATCTCCTGCTTGTTTTACATCTCTACAGTGACTGTTTAAGTACCCGTCAGACGCATCATAACTTGCTTAATGATTAGCTTGAAATGCACAGCATACATAACGTCATCTGAGTTCAATGGAGACAAGTGTACAAAAACAGGTTCAAAGGTACATACATATTTCCTTGAGATGGGCAGATTTGACCAAAAATGTACATCCGTATATGAGGTCATCTAATTCAGAATGGACAAAGTACATATATCTGACTTAAAATCTACACACTCTGCAGAAACGTATAGATGCGTAAGATGTCACCTGGTTCAAAGAAGGCAAAGTACAAACAAACAGGTATTTTATCTGATCTAGACACAGGAGTCATACATGGAAACTCAAAGTACACCTGCCAACTCATGTCACATTGGAGGACATGAAAAATGGAAAACTAGAAGTATGATTTATTCATGCTACATAAAACTGATAATCCATACTTCCCTTTCCATGCACACTTCCTACAGCTCTTTCGGGGGGATCCCAGGGTGATGCCAGGGGTGTTACCCGAGGCCTCCTCCCAGGGATGTGCCCACAACACCAGGAGAGATCTGGAACAGATGCCCAAGACACCTCAGTGGGCACCTCTCAGCGTGGAGGATCAACAGCTCTACTCTGAGTTAATCCCATAACTTCAATCTAATGGTGTGCCCAGCCAACCGACTGTATCCGTGATCTTCTGTGATCTTCTTTCAGTCATTATTCAAAGCTCATGACCATAGATGTGGGTAAGAATGTAGATCGACAGGTAAATCAAACTTCAAACTTTCATCTCAGCTTCATCACAACACCAGTCCAATACAGTGACGCCTCATGCTCCATCCTTCCCTCATTCATGAACAAGACCCCGAGATACTTGAACTCCTCCACTTGAGGCAGGGACTCCCCTCCCACCTGCAGAGGCCGCCACCTTTTTCAGGCTGAGAATCATGGCTTCGGATTTGGTGGTACTGATTTTTATCTAAGTAGCTTGGATGCAAACCACCAAAAAAAGAACACATAATTTACTATAAAAAAGTCTTCATCTGTTGCTAGTCTGTGCCAGGGTGCTTTGCGTGTTGCTGATTGATTTGCAGCATGTCGTTTCCCATCGATGCGTCCAGCCTGTTCTGTAGGCGTTGCACCTACCACTCAAAAAGCTGGTGTTATTAAAGAGGATGGGCTTCCCCTGCCACTGCACGCGCCTCGTACTCATCTGACCTTATCTGAACAAAGCTTTATATGGCTCTGGACCCCCGCAGAGTCTGGAGTCGTGTTTATGGAGCAGCAGTGAGTCACAGGTGAAGGGGTGGGACACATCATCACAACACTGAGTCAGTCTGTTAGGGAGATTATCTCCAAATCATGTTCTGCAAAGTCACTCAAGTGTTTTTAAGAAAGCATCCCCATGATTTATTAATACTATTATAAATATCATAAAATTAGTATGGTGTGAACAGAAATGTTCGTTATTATTTACTCATTTTGTTAAAAACTAAAAAGCTAGCATGGTGGTTGGGTTTGATTGCCCGGAAGGACCCTTCCTCTGGGTTTCCTCTGTGCACACAGATTTCCCACCTCAGCCTAAAACAAACATGAACACACATTAACATGATATGTTAATCCTCCAGATCCTGGCTCCTGACCAAGCAAAGCTCAACATCTGGAATGGTGCACACACAGTGGTTGCCCACTGCTCCTCACAAACGGCCCCAGCAGGAGTGACGAACGGGTGAAAGGCAGAGGACCAGTTTCCTACAGGGACAGTGAAGTATACCTTAAATGTCTGTTTAAGGTAGAACGTCAGTGTCAATGGTAAATACAGTTTCTACGAACAACAACATCAGTGTTTTTCATCAAAACTAATCCCAGACAGATACAACAAATCCCTTTACATCTTGCCAACAGCATCAAAGCTGCAGAGTAACACTGGACCTCAAAGTCTGAAAGAAATATGAAAAAAATCATCCTGTTGACAACCTTGGTGCCTAAAAACATTTCTAAACATTTCTTTTTCGTTTTTAGCTTCCTTCAACTGAATTTTTCACTGAGCTGCTTAGTCCAACCTGAAAATGTCACATCTAATTCAGGAGATGCTCTGTATTCATGTAACTGGCATAAAGTAGTGGTGGACTTTTGATATTATTTGTGAGCTATTTCTGTTGCAGTGGTTGATCCTGCAGGGCAAATGTGCAGGTTCAGTGGTCCAATCAAAATAACTGAACTTTCCTGCATCATCACTTCAAAAAATATGTGACAAAATCTCATTAAACACACTTTAGTTTGTATGAGTTTAACACTGTACTCACCACTAACTGAGAAGAGCAGTGTAAATTTTGAACTTGAATTTCAGTTTTCAATCTATCCATTTATTCATTCATGGGCCAGACCCCAAAATTTTACATATCGGTACTAGTCAGGGTGGCAAGGGCTATCAGTGATTTTTGAAAAGTCCCATATCTACACTTAATATTTTAATGTGACATTTCTGCGTTTCAGTGGCTATGTAGTGTGCAAACCTTGTGCTGAAACATACACTTTAGACACAGGTCCATATTCTTTTTTAGGCCATGTGCTGCCAGTCAGATAATGATTTAAACTATTGTGCTGGGTATAATTTTAAAGAAAACAGTCTCGTCTTTCATTTAAACCCATGTGTGACAGTACAAGAATGATTCTCGCAGTGGCACATCTCTCATAGATATAAGCCTACAGCTCCTATTTCACATTCTAATGGTTTGAATGATACCAACCACAATAGTTTAAATCATTGTCTGACTGGCAGCACATGGCCTAAACCAGAATATGGACCTGAGTCTTAAGTGCATGTTTCAGCACGAAGTTTGTACACTTCAGAGGCAAATCTGTGATACTGCTGAAAGTCTATCACACTAAAATATGAAGCTCAGATATGGACCTTTTCAAAAATCACTCATAGCTTTTGCCACCAGAACAGCACAGAAATTTTGTCTCGCCCATGCACTATACGTCTTCAAACGTGGTGGGTTTCAGATGACATCTCAACATTCTATAGGCCAATAACATTTAACACAGATGGGTGCAGCTAAAATTATTATTGCTAAAATGCAGATTTTTGTTGTAATGCATGAAGTCCTTGGGTCTAGTCACTAATAGAAATGATCAGGCTCAACATTTGTACATTTACCTTTTGGATAAATGAGTACAACCTAATCAATAGGGAAAACTTGGCCCCCGTTTGGGAAACAACCAATTGCCAAATAGTGTGCAAAAAGCTTTTACATGGCTTCAACAACACAATTTTAATTAGATTTATTGATTCTATGATTTTTGTCTTATTAAAACATATGAGTGGGACTTTCAATCTTAAATAATATTGACTAAAACTCTAAAATTAATAAGACTAACAACAACCTCTACACTATACACTATAATCTACACTGACTATTGATCTTTTGCTGAGCGGATAAACAACACACTATAACACTCCAGATTGAGAGCACATCACATCTTTTTACAGCTCTATTTTTTATTTTGATGTTTACTTTTAGAACACCCTGAGTCACTGCTTGTGTAATTTCCCATCCAAACATATTCACATAAAACCTGATTTAACGTTGCTAGTAACAGTTTGTGATATGATCTTAGCTGCAGTGTAACGCAATGTATCACCATCACACCTTCTGCTTGTTTGTTTGTCATCGCTTCTCCCTTTTTGCCCGTTATCTCCGACTGGCAGCACGGTGGCATCCTAATATGTTTCATTAGTCCTTGGCCAATGGAAATATGTTTTGTATTTGTATGTAAAATAAAACAGAACATTCTTAGCAGATTTTTTCAACTAGCTGCAATTAAGGGGTGCTCCACAAACCATATGACACGTGAGCCGCATTGTTTAGCCTTATTGTTTTCTTTTTGTGGCTTCTAAATTTGAAGCTGCATAAAAGCCGCAATCCATTTATGACATTTCTGTATAATTGCATCATTTAGAAAACGGTGGTACTGTTATTTCAAACACATAAGATTTCTCAGTGTGCATGCCACTCTGGCTCACTACTCCAACATTTCATAGAAAAAGTAGGGCAGGTCACATATTTAACAGAGAGAAAGACTTTACAAATGATTTATTTATTTACTGCTGGTGCTGCTGATGTTGTATTTTAATGTGTGTATTTCATTGTGTCCAACTAGTCAGTCCATAGTGCATGTAATAGTGAGATGGTAGGATAATATGTTTTGTATAAAGCTAACTCATAATTGTAAATACCTAAGGCTCGTTGTTGAGTGTGTATGGGTCAGAAAGTGGCCAGTGCAAATGTAATTGCATTGTATAATTTATTTCTGTAAATCAGGGACTGCAGATGGAAACCAGCTGTTTAGCTATAATCTGGTGCGGAACATCTCTGTTTTTTATTGGCTGAATGGCTCTATATATAAACACCAAACTAAACTAAACTATAGTCCACATACCTATGGGAAAAAGCAGTTAATCAGGTTACACAATGAATGCTCAGACAATTTATATTTTCCTTTCATCAAACAGTTAATTTTAATAAGCAGAAGATGAAGAAAAGAAAACAAACTTCTTGCACCTCTCCTGCAAAAGAAGAAGATGAAGAAAAGAAAACAAACTTCTTGCACCTCTCCCTGCCGATAAGCAGACGGGATGCACTGCACTGTCACCTAGTTTCCATGGTAACCTGTTGCTATGGAAACAGGGCCTGGATGAGATTCAGGAGTTAGTGGAGGGGATTTTTTTTTCTTCTGCTGGTGAGGTGAGAGGGAAAAAGTGTGCGAGGAAGAAAAATAAAATTACTCCATAGTTAAGCCGATGGTTCCTGTTTAAAGCTTGTATCTGCGGTTTTAACATCAACATCAGGCTCTACAATGAATCTGATCAGGATATACTTGTTTCAAATGACAAATACATGATGATTATTATAGCCAATGCTCTGTTAGTAAATAGATGTGGTTCAGAGCACAGTTTAGACTTAAATAAATATTAATCTATTTTGTCTCTGTTCATGAAATCAACATAGAAATCCATATGTATTTGTCTTATTGAAAAAAACTAAACTAATAAAACATATTAGTGGATCAAAACAAGAACTGAAAAAGTTGTGATTTAATTTGAATTGGCCATATTGCAAAGCCCTACAATGATACAACAAGCACAGCATTTACTAACAAAATGTGCACAAGTAAGAGTGATTTCAGGGGATTTAGTCATGTTAAAATACTGTACTTTGGATAGAGGGAGAGATAGTGGATTCATTGACATTCATGGGATTGGGCTGATGGCCGTGCAAAGCAAACATTACATAAGCACAGTGATGCCCAAAGCCAAACAAGGATTTATGCCCTACTCATTCTTCTGTTGCTAATAGCAGATATAAACAAATCCTGTATATTGACAGCTTCAGGGAAGACACAAGTGTGATTATTTCAGCAGGGAAGAACATTTCTCTTTGAAATGTTCATTCAAAATGTAAAAACAGTTCCCAGAAATGACAGAATAGTCAACCTTGACACTGCACTTGATTTCCCATCAGCCCCTCCTCTTCAGGTCTTCATCTTGCTCTCTAATCTTCCCTGGCCGGAGTTGGTGCGCGGCCGACTGCGTTAGTCTATTTAAGTGCTGTCAGATAGCAGCCCTGCAGTGTGTGGTGTTCTACAGACTGCGCTGACAGACAATATGGGCCCTGAGTGGCAGAGAGCAGCAGAGGACAGATGGGAGCGGGCGCAAGTACACACAAACACTGGGAAGTCTAAGGCAGTCAGTCACTCAGAGCAACAGCAATGGAAAAGTCAACAGGACCCTCCACAGTACTAAAGTCTGACACTAGAAAAAAAACAAATATGATGAAATCATTCTGTGCAAAAACTGTGACTCTGCAGACACATAAACAATAAAACATTTTTGTCTAGTGGTGCAGTGACTTTGGGATGAATGAATGCTCCTTAAAAACGGTGCTGTGTGGGGCACAGACCCTTCAACACATCAAAACATCACACTACTATGAAGCACAAAATACATCAGGTTAAAATCATTAAAGACAGGGTATTAAGTGCTAAAACATAACATTTTGATCACCATGTTACCTTTGATTGTTTTGAAAATGCTATACGCACTGAAAACAATGTAGTAACACGTTTAATCCGTTTCAGTTTCATTTTTAATACTCTGAGTCTCTTGTTCCTTTGCTCTCACTCCCCCTTCAGAGCGTTATCACAACAAAATAAAGCGTGCATTCCGGTAATGAAACTACAGCACATCGCATCAGGTTTGCGAAGTTGTAGTGCATTGTTTTGTATCATGTATATTTATGGAAAATTGCAGCTCGAAAGCATGGGAGATGTAGGTCTGTGGGCTGTGCTTTGGATAGGTCTGTCACAATAACAATATTTTGAAGCATGATGTATTGCTAAAGAGAAATATAACAATAAATGATATTGAAACTACTTTACAACACTGACTAAAACAACATAAAGCAGGATAATCCCAGTAAACCATGTAAATAGACAGATCGCATAATGAAGCAACAATAAGCCATAGAAGTGACTTCAACCCTCTACCGCTCAAATTGTAATTAGAGATCAACTGATATGGGTTTTTTCATGGTCAATGCTGATACTGTTTGTTTAGAAACTAGAGCAACCGATGGCTGATAGGCTCAGCCGATATTTTTGGGCCGATATGTAGGGGATATATCTGTTGCTAACCATAAGGAGGGTTTGAATAGGATCTGGGAGAGATCGCAAAATTACTCAACCATGCATGGATGACATCTAAAACCTCTTCAGGATGTTTTGATGAGGGAACATTATAACACAGTGGTAAACTCAAAAAAGTAAATTTTGCATGATACCTACTCTTTAAAATATTGATGTCACAAATGTTTTTACCCTCTAGTCTACCACTGCCCTGTACGTACTTGCAAAACCTTTAAATCAAGTTAAGTTTCCATTGACCTGACTGAAGAGTAATTTGGCTTTGGCATCATTTCACAAGTCTTCTGTAGTGTTCAGGGAGAGGGAAGTCTGGATGTTTAGACTGCTTCCCCGTGAACCCGCCAGTCAGTAAGACACCATAGAAATATTTCCACATGCAGAACAATAAAGACAGTACTACGTGTCACATACATGTGTAATTATGTGGATGAAGTCAGGAGCCGTTTCTGTGAGACTCCCAAATACAAACAACAAATGAACAAGACCAAAACTAAGTGAATGTGTAGTAGATTGTGTATCATTTGTGTAGCAGTTCAACATAATTGTGTTTCCCCACTGTAGTAGAGGCCAGATGTTCTCCAGGCAAATCTCTGCACATCTGGCAGCCGCACGGCCCAGAGCGAGAGGGGTTTCAGAAGGCACAAGATTACAGGGAGGGCACGAGCCGACAAGAGCTCATTTACTATTTTGCTTAGCCATGTCATTTATAAAGAGCGTAATTCCAGATGCTCTACTAAGTAATGTGAAATGTATAACGCAATACTTTACCATTACTCTAACAGACAAAATGTTTACAGCTCCCATATTACCATAAAATAATTTTCTGATTTATGTTATAATGCTGTTTACGGGAGTAGTATTTTGTTTCATTCACACATGTTTATCCTTTATTGTTGTTTAGTTATGTCTAAATCTCCAAAGCTCAAAATGCTCTGTTCCATCTTGTGATGTCACGTAGTGGTAGTTTTCAAGTTGGCTTCTATGTTTTACATTTATTTCAAAATAGATTCAATATTCCAGGGCTGAAATCAACTAAATGATTCTAGTGACGGTGTATGGAGTTTAAAAACACAGTGGAGCACTTCCTGTACTAGCTACATGACATCACAAGGTGGAACAGCGTGTTTTGAGTTTGAGAGAAGAACTCAGTCTAAATATGCAGGATACCTAGAGTTGTGCGCAAAACACAACTCTAGGTATGTTTTTGAGGCGGTAACAACATTATTACATGGCTTCAAGCTCACACAAGCCAATCTGGGGTAATATAGGACCTTCCAACAGAATAGAACAGAAACACTCCTTATGGCCTTATTGCTGTCTTATGTGTGTATCTATTGATATCTTGATCACTGACACCTTATGGTCGCTAGTTTTGCAAGGGTCTTTTGGAGTCAGACCAGTGGATCTGAATTATTTTACAGCCCGAATGTTAAGGGTCTGATTTCTCCTTTTCATTGTTTTAAGGTATAGTTTTACATTCTAGCCTGAAGATGTGAGAAAGTACTTTGGAGAAAACTTTACATAGATTTTCAAATTGTGTGCATCTTCCCTCTGGTTGAAACTATGCTCCAAAACAAACCACATTATGCTTCCCACGTGTAAATAAAGTATGGTTTAAATGTCTTAAAACACCCACTGTTAGTGATCCTGTAGCCCTTGAGCAAAATTACCTCCAACTCCACAGCAGCTCTCCGAAATATACAGGTTTAACTTTCTATATGAAAATATCATTATGCAACTTTACACTGCAGTGCAACATTATAACCACCTGCCAACTGATCATAACTGCACCACAGCAGCTCACAGTTCTTTCCCTGAACAACTTTAGAAAGAGACAGACTGCTGCAGACCAGGAACCACTATAAAGCTGCAATCATCAAGACCCCTGAAATGGTAGTCAGGCCATTGTTATTAAACTCATTTAAATTTGAAATTTAAATGAGTGGAAATCTGCCTCACACAATGTAGGGAAAGAATGAAATGCATATATCAAAAATCTGTTTTTTAGACTACTAATTTGGAATAATAACTGTATTCTGCACAGTTCTACTTTCATTTGGTGGTATTCAGAATAAAGTTACTTTCTTAAACTCAAATGAGTATATGGCAGTATTTGATCATGCAATTTAGGCTTCAGTGTGTGTTTATGCATGTATTATGTTGTTTTATTCATTATTCATTATGTTTATGTAGTTTTATTCATCCGTCACATTTTGGCGCTATAATAATATAATGAAAGTGAAAGTATTCCAAATATTCATATTATCTAAATATTCATATTATGAAAGGTCTTCAGAAAATATATTTGAATGAATTCTGTAATTAAATACATTTTCAAAGTATTCTTCCCAACACTTTCCCAGCAAACAGCAAGTCACGTTCACACTTGGAGATTGATTATATTTCCAACTAAACTTTTTTTATAGAGACAATGGGTTAAGACCCAGGAGTCTAAATCAGTGTGGAGTTGACTGTTGTTAGATGTTTGTTGTCTCCATTAGCCCAAAACAGAGGAGGGTCGATTGGCTCACTTGAGACTGAACAAGCATTAACTGCATGTGAACCTGTGCCAGAGGAGAGAAAATGGCATTTAAGTGTCTCCTGTGAGCTGTGGGAGCGGACTGCAGCAGATCACGAGGTGTAGCCATTGACCCGGGATACACAGTAAAAGCTCCACTGAGAGGAGGAGAGGGAGAGTGACCGGGCCAGATAGATCTGTTGGGTGGAGAGGCAGAGTTTTCACAGTTAGCCGACCCCTATCCATCTCCAAACAGTCCCAAGATACACACATGAATGCCTCTGCAAACACGTCTAATGCTGTGCCACTGCAGCCCGGTCTGTGCATGCACTGTACTGGGCATAACAGGCCGCACTGAGTCTGTTATATCACACTTGTGAAACTAGTTTTATGATACCCTAATCTTTTCTATGGTAAAAGCCAGAGGAAATTGCAATACAAAACCTGTGAAAATTTCATAATGATTTAGGAGAAAATGTCTCATCAGTTTCCTTTGGGCTATTGTTTGTGTTGGTTTTTACTGTATGTACTTTGGAGTAGAAGCAGGCATGATGGGACGAAGTGGGACGATATAGGGTCAGTGACAACGAGACAAGATGAGATTTAGAGATAATTTTTAATAATAAAATTGTGCAATCCATTCATAATTTTAGTCTCAAAATGTGTTATTCATTTTATTTAATATGTTTACAGTCATTGTAACACCAGCACTTAATTGTTCTCCAGTCCAGGCAAAACGTAAAACACATGGAAAAAAAGACATAGTTCTCCTCACTCTTGTAACAACTTTATCTCATGAGATTTTGAGCCACGAGACCCAAAATTCCCAAATAGTCTTTTGCTATGATTTAAATCTTACAATAAAACTAAATGGTTTTGTGCCCAGGGAACATCTTTGCTATAGTGTTTAAGACCATTGCAAAAAAATGGTGTAAACCAGAAATACCTACATGTAAGGAATGGATACAACTTGTGAACAATATCTTTGAAATGGAAATTATGACACACAGATTGAGGAGTCAGGAGGAGCAATGTCAAGAGAAATGGACAAAACGGACAACTTACACATCAACAACAAATCTGTCTGACATACATCCCCTGTCTAAAAAAAAAAAAAAAAAAACAAACAAACAAAAAAAAAGAAACTAAACTAAATCATTTTGTAGTAGGCAGAGTCCACCTTCCTTCTTGTACATTGTTGTGATTTAAAGAGACCTCTATTTAAGTGCTGCTATTGATCCTCCTGCATTCTAAGGCTATAATCGAAGGACAAAAGACAGGGGAGAAAAGGGAGGGAGTTGGAAGAAGCAGAGTGTAGATACTGCAACAACACTGAGGACACAAAGCAGATCTTGTAATGCAGAAGTACAATCTATTATTTTTATGAGCCAGTCTTTATTGCCGCTCGCCGGTTTCCTTGAGTTTGCTTTGGCGATGGAATCATGCACTCAGAACAACAAAGCATTGATTTCTATCTGTACAGTAATTCAATTTTTTCATAAAGATTTAGTGGCACAAACTCAGCCAAATAAAGTCATAAGAACCACATGTCAGTTCTGAATCGTGAAAAATAGATGAGGTTGTCAAGACAGGATTTCATGGATTATTATAGTCACTACGCAAATCACTACCATAGGAAGCAGAGCATTTACTGTTATGGGGGAAAGGATGATGTTGCCATGTTGGTCCCTATTTGAGATCTTTCATTCCTTCTGCCAATTGCCTTTAAAATTTGTAAGTGTAATGTCCGTCTATTCAGAGCTCCTGTTCAGAATAGCTTCAGTGTGTACTGAATGTTTGGTTGTGTACTATGTTTTTTTTTATCACTAAAGTCAGTAAAGTAAATAAAGTTGCTTAAATTTGAAAAGGAGAAGAAAAAAGTTAAACAAAACTCTCTAAAAAGCAGGGCACCTCAAGCACTTGAACACCTCACACAGAGCGTCTGACTCTGGGGAGATCTGTGTAGTCTACTAACCTTCTTTAAGGGCTTTACTATGGCCCAGAAAGATTCGCCATGTATCCTCCAAATATGGATCCCCCTTTGTTTTTCTCCCTGAACTGTTTACCGGCAGCTGTGTTTATCGCATCTTTCCTGGTTAAATAGACACCTCTATGCATGAGTGATTCGCTCTGTATGCGGTATGGATTTTTCACTTTGAAATAATTGAAGAGAGCACATTGAAAAATAACAGTGTAATGTATGTGTGTAATGGCCGGAGTTTTTCTGGAGGGCTTTCTGACCACGCTCTCTCTCTCATTATCCTTTCCTGTCCCCTGTCTTCCTCATCCCTCTCTCTATATATTCCAATTAATGATCTTCCTCCTTTAGGCATCCGCTGTTTCCATAGGAACAGTGCTCTGTAGTCGATACCAGTCGTCGAGGCAACGGTGAACTGCAGGGTGGGCGGGTGTTTGTGTGTTGTGTCTGTGCGCGCCTCTCACATTCCTTCCTATTTATGTTTACCTCTACTGCAGCTACCAGAGTATGTAAAGACAACTCAATAATTCAAGTTGAGCTAAGCAGATTGGTTTAAATGCTTCAATGAAAATGTCCAAAAGAAGTTCATAGGTTTGTGTGTTTTTTTACTATATTACTAGATGGATAGCTATATTAGCAATTAGCTCTTTGCAAACAACTAAATAAAAAAAAGCTATCTTAAAATGCTTTCTTAATTACACCACAAAGTCTAATGGCTAAATATTGAACAGAGTGCAGCTGCCCCTTGTGGTTGTTATTGTTGACTTTGTAGAAACCCTACACTTATGATTTTAGGTATAAACAAGAAAACTATCGAGATTTCACTGAGGTTTGTGACTACTGTTTGTATGTATTATAGCATTATGTGTGCACATTGAAACACCTAGTGACATTGGTGAGATTATTTTGCACTGTCTCATCTGGCAACCTATGTCTGAGCATTACTGTATGAGTTATATCCTAGTGGACAGTTGGCTAAACATGAAATAGTGCGTGTTTGAGGGATTGGGGGGAGGAGAGGTTGGGGGCTTTCCTCACAGCTGGGACAGACCTGAGCGCTGCAGGATCAGATTAGAGCCGGCTGCACGGAGAAGAGGGAGAGTGAGGTGAGCAGAGCGCATATAGGGAAAACGATTTGTGAAAAGTAGGACATGAGCTTAAAGCTGGTCAACAATATTAAGAGAGGACCGAGATTTCTATGTAGAGGTTTGAGGTGATTTTTCAGATTTCAAATAATTATTATTGAAATAATGCAATTTATTTGTCACCAATCTTATGTTACAGTACAAAACTATAAAGGGACTTACATGAAGTTATTCTAATGCATCATCTTTTATGTAGTCCAACATTCAAGGCAAAGCAAGGCAAGTTGATTTGTATAGCACAATTCATACACAAAGTAATTTACAGAGTAAGAAAGGCATTAAAATCACTATATAAACAAATCAAAACATAAAAATTAACATTAAAAGAGAAGAGTGCAAAAAACGTTCAGTCATATTCACAGCTAAACAGAATATTTTTGAGCCGCGATTTAAACACTGTCAAAGCAGAGGCCTGTCTCACATCTTCAGCATTACCAAATGGATCCTACAACTTGAACGCATTTTTAATGAGCTCTAAAACTATAAAAAGCCACACATTTCACTCAGAGTCTCTCATCATGTCAGACAGGAAATAAATATGTGTTTGTTTTATTGGCGAAGTGTCCACAATGGGCCGTCTGCCAATCAGAGCGCAGAATGTACAAATCACGTGTAAAGAATCATGCCAAGCTGTAAATCTCCAATGCCTGGGAAGCTCTGGCACAAACAGCATCACATACACACACACACACACACACACACACACACACACACCAAAAACAAGTGCCTTCTCTGAATGCACCACGCACAATCATAGGCACAGAAAAAACAAAATGTGAACTGCAAACTGGGATGACACTTTGATTCCTGTGTCTGATCCTTGGCTGTTTCTTGTCCACACAAGTGCAGGCTGCAGTGAATAACCCACGCTTGCCATCCGTCACGTGCGCTCCACTGCTCTACTTTCACTTCATTAGAGCGGAGAGAAGAACCCTCCAAACACACATAAACCCCACTGCCACAGAGGGCACAGATGGGACACCTACAGCACTGGGGAAAGATGCACAGGCTTAACATGAATTTGTAATAAAGGTTTTGAATGTTCTTAGGTTTTTCAGGAAAAGGATGAACACAGAATAGATACAGACATTTCAGTTGTTTGTATGATGATGGATGACAACAATATAATAATTTTGCTGTTAATATTTTAGTTTTCAGATGCCTAGTTATTGTAGCTGGCAGTGGGAAACAAATAAACGGTATGCTCAAATCATACACTGCATAAAGAAGTGGACTAAGGGGTTGTGTCGTCACCCAGAGTGTTCAGCTCCATTCAAGTGAAGCTCATCGAGGCTAGCAGTTATACGGACGAATTTGAATCATTAGACCCATGTGCATCAGTAGACCTGTCACAATAACTACTTATCATTCAGTATATGAAAACTGAAACAATATTTATCATATGTACTACTTCTTGGCACTACTGGGGAATTTTGGGTTATTTTTTGCCTATTCGATAAGATTTAAGCCGTAATTGGTTGAATAAATCACTTCTCTGAGTCATTATAGATACAAACTAATAAGCCTGTCATGATAACACCTTTTGAATTGCGATATATTGCTTAAGTAAATGCAGATGATAAATGACAATACTGAAACTAATTTATGTCAGACACAAAATCCCAAGAGCAGATTTAAACCACAAAAATATTCTAAAACTTTAATACTGTTGAAGAGTCATGAGCTACAATAAATAAACTGCAGAATGAAACTTAAGTACTTGTTTTGCATCTGTAATGATACATGGAAGTTATTTATTCAAAATTCTGCAGCTCAAATCTTATCGTATAGCCAAAAAATGACTAAAAATTTTAGTGAAAAGAAAATATTCAAAATTGCTTATAGTGTAAGTCCTATGCATGAGTTTTTCTCTGCTGACATTTTGGATTCACAGCTTTGTTTTTAAATGACACACAGATAACTGATCGCCTTTAGGTGCAAGTGGTGATGTAAAGGCAAAACTGCAAAACCACCAAAAACAACAAAGAAAGAGCTTTTCCATCCGTTTTAACAGGAAAGTTCAAATTGTAATGGCTCACATAAAGAACTATTGCACCCGCGAACTGTTTGGTAGTGCATCACAAATTTAACACAAATCGGTTGCAAACAGCGCTAGTAAGATGTACTATAGCACTGGGCCCAGCATTGTTATGTTCTCTGTGGGCTATGTTCTCAGCACACATCCCAGGTTCCCGGTAATGGAGCAGGAAGTACTGTGCACAGCAGGGGGCAGCGACAAGCAATCAGTGTCAATAAACCTGTCTCCCTGTGCGATTTATACCTGTGTGATGTCACCACAGGAGCGTCTTCACACTTACGGCAAAGTGTTATTCTCAATATAACGGGCACAAGAGGTGGGGATTCATGGGGATTTAAGGGCTACAACATGTTTTATTATTTAATAGTCTAATATCAACATGCAAAGTAAAAACAAGCCTCTAAATTATGATGCTCTGGACAGCATCTGGACGAGTCCTCTTTCATTAAGAACATTTGCAGTCTTAACCACCCCGCTTTTTTAAAAATACAAAATTATCCACTGTATATTGTATTTTGAGATATGGAAAAAAAACAAACAAGGAAGTGCCTTACTCAAAAACTCAACAGGAGTACAACTGTTCCATACATGTGATATAACTTAACAATAAGGGCTCCATAAAATCTAATTTTGTCCTTTAATGTGACTAGCGTTCATATTTTTAGTATTTTTTGTATTCCGTTATAAGCTGATCCACATCATTGCCATTTCCAGTGTTGTGTCATAATCTCTCTTGGATTACATTTGCATTCTTGATACAAATTAAGAATTCATTGCAATGGAGTCTATTACTGTGGTATGCAGACCACCCCAAAACTCTCAGTAAAACATTGCGGACCACACCCAAAACACAGCTAATCAGTGCCCCAGATCCCAGATCCCAACATCCTCAGACCGACCTAGAATCCATCTCCTTACCTCAAGAACCAAGCACCAAAAAACCGACTAGAACAAAGGAATTGCACCCCTCTTTATAATCCTCATGTATGTACCAGGCTAGCCTCTTAACCTATAGTTTCCTCTGATGTGGGGCACATGCCATGCACTCCTAAATAGATAGAATGTATGATGTAATTTCTGAGCAAAAGCAATGTACCTTTCTTCAGGTCCAGAGCTACATCAGTGAGTCTGTTGAGCTGGGCAATCTAGCTCCATGCATTGGGTTTTCTTATATTTGATAATGAGCCATTATAGTTCTGATATTTTGAGTTTAGCTCAGCGCTGACACCTTTTTTTGTTCTTGTAACTGTTTATGTGTTAATGTAACTGCTGTCGTATGTAACACTTGGTTACTGTGCCAATAAGTTGATATGAAGTTTCTATTGGTCTGTTACTGGTCTGTTTTGGAGACTGGCTCGAGTGAGTTGAGACTGCTGCTGTTTGGCTCTTGTTTTGACGTGGGTTATAGCCTACAGTAACTCTTGTGTTCAGAAAATAAACAACCAGAAGAAATTTGGTGTGTTTCCTTACACCACAATGTTACAACAGTGATAGAAACATTAGTATAAACAAAATAATAACATAAAGCCTAGTGTAAAATAGTGCTTCATACATTTCTGCAGCTTTTGAAAATGCCTCATCACCAGTTTATAACCTACATCAATCACCTGTAAAACTCCAATCTGAACATCACCTCCAGCTGACAGCAAAGCAAATAGTGCTGTTGTTCTTCTCCTTAGGCACACTGCAGCTTTGACTTAACCCTCAGAATTAGCATACTTTAATCTCACAGTTTTGTAAGGCTTGCTTCGTCAGTGCTGCGGGTGCCCTTGAACGCACACAGCATGCTGAACAGCTCTGGGACACTGTTCTTCTGCTGATTGTGCTCTTTGACCACTTAGGAATTTGTGCTAAACTCATTCCAAGCCCAAACAGTCAGAAGCTAAAACAGATATATTTTTAAATGATTTTGTCCCTGAAACAAGCACCAAACGAGTCCACACCTCTTTAAACAAGACTAAAGGTTAGCAATTAAAAAGTGTTACTTTGAGAAGATATTCAACCGAAGCGTCTCTATGGCAACAGTAAGAGTGATTCATAGAGTGTGTCAGCCTGAGAAATACATTTCACAGCTCAGCGCACTGTGGTGTCTACTAGGGTTGTTCCGATACCGTTACTGGTATCATCAAAAGCAACAATACTGCATGTTTTTCAGGTATCGGTATCGGCAAGTACCAAATCACAGATCTGATATTTTCCAGAATGAGGACCCATACATGCCACTGCCACTGTTCATGTCTGTAGACAATGCAACACCCAGAAGAGGCTAAATGCAGACTGTGGAGCCTCTGCAGACCCTTAAAACATGCTAATAATGGCCTCTTTGATACCTTCATGTAACCTTTCTAGAAGCTGAACTTGGTAAAATAACTATGGAGAGTGCAGCCTGACAACAGTGCTAACACAATAACAGAGCTAACGCGGACTTTGTTTACCCTTCATAATTAGCCATGCACTCTGAGGATAAGTGTCTTTATATGAGACTCAATGTCATTTTTATCCATGCTCTATGGTAGAAAGTGACCAAGTAGAAAAGAAAAAAGTGCTTACATTAGCACAATTTATCAACAAGACCATTATACATTTCACTCTAACACTTTAAGTTCTCAAAATAATTTATTCTTGTTGATGTTCTTTAGAGATAACCTCTTACTAAAGTTATTTTTTGCTCTTGTACTGTAATAAAAGTGAGTAGCCTTAGTATACGTCACACTATGCGGCATCAGACAGCTTTTATTAGTGTGTGTGTGTCTACCACTGACTGACACACAACCTGCATCTCTTGTTATCACTCCCACTGTACACACACATGCCATTTTCTGTAACTCTTTAGGAATAATCAGGTAGGCACTTTATACTTGCAGGTTTGCAGGTGGAAGTTGCTGTAAATAGTGTTTGCTTTTTCTGAGGAAACATTTTCAAAGCAGATTTTAGATTACAGTAGTGTGCTCAGCTTACCTCCCTCCCATTGTGCTCTACATTGCTAGCTCACTTCTTTTCGTTCTCACACTGACACACTGCTCATTAGCTTTCTGTCAGTTCCTGTTCTTGTCTTCACTCCCTTGCTCTGGTCTTATGCAGATACACACTTTTTAAACGTTTTGTCAACATTTTTGCTGCAGTTTTGCAGATAAACCCCCCCCCCAAAAAAAAAAAAAACAACGCACTCTGAACGCACCACGCACGATCCAATAACTGCTCATTTACCTCTACTGTCTTATGTACACCTGCTTGGTCTATTTCAGTTTTGTAAGATGAAAGCGGGAATTGAGTTCATCTGCTTAGCTACTGGGAAATAAACTTACTGGAATCGTGACTGCCAACACAGAGAGAGAGGAAGACAGAGAGAGAGAGAGAGTGAGAAAGAAAGAAATAGAGATGGAAGAGACAGACAGATGGACAGAGAGAGACAAAGAGAGAATGTAATGTGCCTCACAAACATGCTTACGATGTTGGAGAAGCACAGCAGGAGGGTTGTGTTTTGTTCATAACCTGGCAATATAAATATAAATCCTCTAGTTGTTTATTTTCTAAACACAAGGGCTACCATAGGCTGTAACCTACGCCAGAACAAGAGCAAAACAACAACAGTTTCAACTCACTAGAGCCAGTCTCCGAAACAGACCAGTAACCAGTGATGAACAGAACCACATAAACGTCTTGGCACAGCAACCAAGAGTCACATACAAAAGCAGCTACATTAACAACAACACATAAACACTAACAGCAGCAACAAAAGGTGTCTATACTGAACTAAACACAAAATATCAGATCATCACAATACAAAGTACACTTCCAATCCCAATCTGATGACCATAGAAAAATCACAAATATTTTAATTGCACTAAAATGGCTCAAAAGCTGATTTTACATAAAGCTTCTAAATACAAACATGAATGAGACACATAAAAGTAGACAAATCACAGATAGAGGAAGTTTTGCATCTGATCATAATTTAATATAGGATTAGCGTAGTAGCATTTCTTTTCTAGCTCTTTCCCTTTCTGTCTGATTTTCTGAGGCATTCACAGTGTCAGAACCTCCTGATGGCAAATGTCCAAACGTTTCATTTTTCACTGTGGTACTGCTGCTAAGGTTTGGTACAGTATGACAGGTCACTTTTTTATTACTAAAATCATTGAGAGAGTTGAGAAGTGAAGTGGAAGTTGAAAATTACCACAGTGCCATGGAGGTTCCACTGACCTGTGTAATGTATGTTAAGGCTCATCTACTCACATGCTAGGAAAACCAAATCTCTCAAATGTAAAAGGAGATTTCTAAATACATGTAGGGGGTCATGATTCAACTTTGATAATCACAGTAGCACAAATGAGAGCCTTACTGTACATCACATGCACTCGGAGCGGCACTCAACAGTACAAATAAATGTAAACATTTTAAAATATATATTAGATGCGTTTAAAGGTTAGTTATTCATTTGACCTCACTGATGCCACAACTGATAGTCTCTCTGTTGTGGCCTAAAAACTATCAGAGCTTCAATGAGTTTACAAGAGACTCCTCACAGTAAATACGTTACTGCCTACACATCTGGAAACAGTGTCACTGTATAAATGTTGTTTATTGGCAAAAAGGTTTTAGTGCTAATGCTAATTATTAGATGCCTCAGAATGTCTGGCAGCTTTCAGCTTCTCGATTTGGTTCTAGACTGGGACAAAAGTATTCTGATCAGTTCTCTGGAGAAATCAGACAGATAAAGACTGTCTTCTGAGTGCTTTTCCTTTAATTGTTATTGTTGTACTGAGTATTTCAACAGGACAATGCTACAGCAGCCACCTGACCAGGGACTTATTCAGGAGAATAATTTTGCTCTTTTGGATAATCCTCTATGTTCCTTTGAACATCTAAACCCAGTGAGTAGTAGAGAAAATATATTGATTTTATTTTGCTAGAATCTTTTTTTAAATTTTTTTTTTTTTTTTATGACAAAGCAGACAAAAGACAATAAACACAACAGAAGGGAGGCAGCGGCATGAAATGTAGTTTAAGGTAATAGCTACTGACAGTGATGTCCATCTGCAAAGCCTGTATCGTGAGATCAGCCTCAGTTCCTTTGAAGAGATTCAAATCCTCCCATCTGCGCCCCAAACACACTCTATGATCCTTCTTTAATGCTTCCTCCTGTCAGAGGAAAACACCGGGACCATCCATCCATTCAGTGGGACGTGTGCATGTGAGACACTGTCTGTCAGGCGCCATCCCTGACTCACTGTCTGTGTAATGCCTTTGTTTACTTCCACAGTCAAACTTGAGCTTTGGGCATTAAAGCTCTCCTTATCGTGTGAGATTAGAAAAGAAATACCATCTGTGTTGTTATAATTTTAGGATGCACCATGTCTCTTAACACTGTGACAGTAATCAATAGTAGAAAACTGAACGTTATGTAAGTATCATTCTGCCGCATAAAAATATGGAGTCTTGATACGACCCGATGACGATCAGCCAATCTGCAGGGATGAATATATTGTCATTAAGGGGTTTTCTGTTAAATACAGTTCTCTGCTCAAACACACATATCCATTATTCAACCAAAACCACCACAACCTTACAATGCCAAATAATTGACTGTCAAGTGAAAGGCCAGAACAGGACTGACTACAAACATGGCCTCTCACACTGCTTCCATTAGAATAAATGACTAATGCACCGTGACATTTCCCTTCATTCACTACATCATTAATGTTTAAAGAACAAAACGGTACCACCTACAGTCTGTTCACAAAAGCAGCTCTCAGTGCATCATGAGTGAGCTCAGGCATAACACGCTCTTGTCTTACTGTGTCAAGGTCAAGCATGGCTAATGGCCAAAACACTGTTATTGTCACATTGACACAGTGGTGGTTAGTGCTGCAGTCAGCAGCTGAAGGGCACTCAATGATGGATAACTGATGGTCTGTGGACAAGCTGCAAATGTAAAGTGCCTCCATTACCAATTTCACTGCAGTCACACTCATTTACAGATCAACTCCTGTAGCAGTGTCGCAGCACAGTGCGGGCCAAACTGCTCTGTCTGAAGTAGACACCAGTCTGTGTGCAGTGGAAAACTCTTAAACAGCTTTGGTTTTGTAACATTTTGGCTTTTGTTTCATGCAAGTGTATTATATTAACAGCACTTAAAGCATATTGTACCACCCTATACTTACAATGTTCCTGCAGTTTAAGGTTCAAAACATTAGAATTATATAACTGAATGTGTAATCACATATACTAATTTCTCTCAGAACCTTTTTAGATGACCTTTAGTGAGTGATGAACAGTACCTCAGTCAGACTTTGGTGAATGAGAGTGGAGGTCTTCTGGGACAGGCTCCAGGGAGACTTCTCCTCTACCATGAGGGCGTCCAGCGTGGCCTTCTCCAGCACCACGTCAAATGAGGCGTCCTGAAAAGAGAGCTGGCACATGTCCATCTGCTGCCAGGTCATCCCAGGACATTCCCTGTACCTGGAGCTCATGGCACTGATGCACACAGAAGAGTAATCAATGTTGGTGATGGAATGATATCCTGCATTATACATGTCACCACTCAGGCTGCTGTTCCCACATCCTGCAAATGACAGAACAGAAAAAGAACAGGAAAGGAGGAATTAGTAAACACATAGTATCAGGAAGTATGTCTAGGAACATGGGATGCACTTATAATTCAACACATTCAGACAGAAATGGTGACGGTAGAGGATCAAGTCATGGAGGTACATGAAGCAGAGTTTAATTGTTCAGCCCTAAATGCTGTATTTTTCTATGGCTCACTTAATCAAAAGCATCGGACATTGGAAGTTGTTTTTTTTCATCGATTAGTCATAATCCATATGTCCATAATTATGAGTAAACCAGAGTGTGATCAATACAGCAAAAGAATGTCATTAAAGAGGCAGTCTGTCGCTGCCATGGTAATCACATCTGTGACCACCTCCTGTACTTTATGAAACTCTTTATCTGTCCACTTTGCAGCTCATTCATAAGCATCCAACAAAAACGGAGCCTCAATGGGACTTCAGTGTACAATGATGAGATAGGCTAAATGGATATTAAAGTAGAGTGTGATGCCAAATGAGAAGTTGTGAACACTGTTTAAAGAAGGCAGTGACTCATAGAACTAGGAGGAAAGGCCCAGAAAGCATAACATTCAAATGTTTACAAAAATACTGGAATGGTCTCCAGCTTTCAAACCAATATTACAGTGGATCAATCTATATTTACCAGAACAGCTGGTTTTCAATGAACTTGTCATACTTTCACAAAATGTTGCATCTCTTATTACACTGGTGACTGCTTTTCTGGATTTAAAGCAGCAAGTTGCATACAAACTGCCATGACATATTTGAGTCATGCTCAATTGCTCAACCCCAACCCAAATAGACAACAGAATTGGGGTGTAAAGCTCCCCACTTTAATCCACCATAACATACCACTATGTCCTAAGGCAAGACACTACAACACAACCCTGTGTATGAATGTATGATTCAAGGGCCAATCTGCCCCAGAGGAGCTGTTGTCACATAAGCAGCTCACAATGAGAACAAGGCAGGGCTGAATGATTGATATCCCAAAGTGTGCAACATTGAAACTAAATGTATTGTTATTGTTCAATTTAGGTTCTCAAATTGTATATTGGTCCATCCCAACTTTGTCATCAGGCACAGTTTTTATGACAGACTACACAGACTAGTGGCTGGAAGAGACGGTTAAGGACTGGATTTAAATAATCGAATTAGGCCGAGGTCAGGTCAAGGTCAACTTTATTTATAAAACACATTTACAACAACTTATAGTGCCCAAAGTGCTCTACAGGACAAAAAAAAACTATAGAAAAAGTGCAAACAATATAAAATACACAAAAGAGCAATACATAATGTCAAAGAATAAAATAATAAAAAACAGAGCATGAAGGTGAGATTTAAGTGTGTATTTAAAACCATTTATAATTTGGGCGGATCTAATGGGGAAGAGCAGACTATTTCAAAGACGTGGGGCAGCAGCAGACATTTAAAACAATCAAATTAATCTTAAAATGCATCATGTAGCAGACAGGGAGCCAGTGCATCTGAGCCAGGACAGGTGTGATGTGCTCCCGTCTTCTGGTCCCCGTCAGCACACGGGCGGCTGCTTTCTGGACCATCTGCAGCCTGTTAATAGATGACTGATCCAGCCCATAGTATAAAGTCAAGCCAATAAGTGACAAATGCATGGACTGCTTTCTCCAGTTCACTAAAGGGGAGGTCAGATTTTATTTTTACTTTTCACTATCAAGTTGATTTGTTTTTCCAGCTTGAAAGAACAGTTCAGAAAATTTCTGACAGATGACAGACAGTAGGGAGCTAATGGGCCAAGAACATTTAAATCAGAATTAAAATTTCCCAAAATTTGAATCTCCATTTAGTTCTCGTTCATTATTAATGCAAAGAACCCAACAACACAACAGGCAGTTAAAAAAAAAAAAAGAATAGTTCTGATATTTAGTTACAAAATACTAAATACCCAAATCAAAATGTATTTTTTTTTATCTTATTCTGCTACATGGGCCAATCAGAGTACTGCGTTCTGAATAATTGGCATACTTTTACACAGAGTTGCCTTATATTACAGTAAAAAAAATGACATACTTATAAAGCACTTTATTGGTTGTTATGCATTAATTTATGTCCAATTAGAGAAAAAAAAAAATCACACATGCATCCACTGCAAGAACAGTGTTTTGTTTTTTTCTAACCAATTCTGTGCAGTTCAAAGCCAAAATTACAAGATGAAGTACCATCATGTATTCTTTTAAAACTAGGAAAGTAACTGTATTCTGAATACCTTTAAAGGCCATACCAAAACTAAGATGGGTGACACAATTGCAAACTTTCATACTCACACCTGCCCCTGTTTTTAATGTTTTATATGGACTTGTTTGTTTTGTTTATTTTTCTGCTTGTATTGTATTTTAAACAGGGTGCCCAAGAAAAATGTGCAAGTGCTGTCATTGGGTTCCCTTGTATAAATAAAGATAAAGAAATGAAAGGGTAACTGTGCCAGAATACAGTTACTTAATATTAGTATTCAGAATATTTCCGGTACATGTATTCAGTTACTTCCCAACACTACATATTTCCCTAAATTTTTCATTGGTTGTTTACTTAAGTGACTGGATTCAATTTCAGGTCTGCCATTTTTTGTCACACAACATTTTTTTTTTTTTTTTTTTACCAAAACATTCTTATTTAATTGCATTATTTAAGAAATTAAGCAAATTTCCTGCAGGTCTCACTTCAGTCAAAAAACATGTGACAAAGCATGGTGTCAAGTGTAAATTAAAGATGTTTTGCCTGCCCTTATAAGCCTGTATCCTGCCTATTACACAGAGCTTATGCCTGTTAAGTATAATAGGAGGGGCTGTGATATCCTGCACTGACACCTTTTCTGTTAACGTGTGGCTGCTGCTTGTTATCACCTTACTGCTTTCACTAATTACCAACTCCCCAAAGCTGGAAACATGTAAGTGTGTGGAAGACTCATGCAGTTAGCAGCCTCACACGCTAAACAACACTTGAGCACTATTTTGATATGCTCATGTGTTTCACATGTCAGTTATACTGAAGTCCTACAGTTTACACAGACTAGGACTTGATTTGCACCTGCAGTCCTATACATAATACAGTGTAAAGATCATATAATAAAGAATTAAACTTTACTCACATACACACACACTCGCTATTGCTTACATACAAACCAAAGCATTATGCAAGAAACCATTATAAGAGCAACAAACATTTAATTAAGTACATTGTTCATGGCTGGATTGCTTCTTTTTTTCATAGCAGTAGCTCTCTCCCTCTCTCTAGTGCTGCCCCCTGAAATCCCCGGGCGAGCGAGCCTGACATTGTTTCCAAAGGGTTCTCCCCGCTGACACAGCTCTGAGTGTGTTTGGATTTTCCATGCAGGAATGGAAGGGGTGTCACATGACAGCACATTCCTCGGGGTTGTCACCACAATTTTAGTTGCTAGGCTGTCACCAAGGACACTATTTCTATTTTGACTCTGCAACACCCTATGATCTCTGACCTTTGTACGCGGATAAACTCATTACACACCTGCACAGTCTAATCTACCGGTATATAACAAGGAATCATTATAGCAAAATAAATTATCTAGGGGGAAAAAAATGAAAACTAAATTTTACATATTAGTTCCATTAGCATTTAAACAATCCCTTAGTACTACACCTCTGGATATATCTGGCTGTCCAGCCATTCTAGTAACTCATGGGTTAAAACATTCACCCACTACCCTGTGAAGGTCATCAGTTCTATCCAAGCTACAACCAGTGCTTGCTGTTATTGTGTCCTAGGGCAAGATACTTTTTGCCACATTGGCAAAAGGGCAGCCCTCAATCACACCCCACCACTTTGTGAGGGGTGGTGTTTGATTCAGGGGGCAGCTTCACTTCCATCAGTCTACCCTAGGGCATCTGTGGCTGCAGAAGCATCTTACCACCACAAAGTATGTGGAAGGAAGGAATAGTTTTGGAGAAAAAGCTTTTTAAAATGTTTTTTATGATCACGACTAAATTTCAAGGGAAAAAACTAAACCTGTGTGAAGTCTAGAATGTGTTGTCAGGCAGCTGAAGCCTCCTCTCACTGCATCTTAACCAGATAATCTGGTGGAGCAGTGGAAACAGAACCTAAAGTTAGAGGTGTCATATCACTTCTGCTGCTAACTCTCTGTGTGAAAGTGCATACATGTGTGATGGAAAATCTGAGCCCTGTCTTAATAAGCATCATAGGACTCATCCCAAATCCAGGAAAACAAACAGCTTTCATCCATTTGAGACTTACGTCTCAAAGTGTTAGTCTGTTTAGAAGTGGATGCGTGTCATCAAAAGCAGCTGCCAATGCTAAAAGGAATAGCCCCACATGGAAATTACCTAAAAGGATGTTTAGGTTTCTTGAGAAACCTAATACTCTTTTGGGGAAAAACAACTTGGGAAACATTACATTGCATGGCATAAAATAATTATTTCACAATCATATTAAAATCAACTTAAGCAATCCTAGCTTAACATGGTGGTGCTTGACCCTACTGATAACACTACTTAATGGGAATGAAACCATTAAGATATTCTGCAATCTAGTCGGTTAGCAGCCATGGACAGTGTGACCTTTGCAATATCAAATGCCCTCACGCACATAAACAGCCCCTCCAGGACTCCTTGTATGGTCAGGACAGGAGGGGCACTAGGTGGGGAACCCCTGCCAGAGCGCAAATATCAAAGCAGCTATCTGTGACCCCAGTCAGGCTCAGCAGTGGAAACTCCATGATGTCACAAGCATGCAGGACATTCACTCGCATCCCAGATTGGTTTAGACACATTAAGGAAGTGTACGGGGCCAGGCCTGCTGAAAGATGACGTCTACATGTAACAACAAACAGCCCATCACCCCCCAGCTCTGGACTAATGTGAGGTAAACCAATGCCACGCTGGGCCTTCTCAAAACTCAGCCGCAACTAATGCAAATGTCAACACTTGGAAGATGCATTATGTGTATTCCACAGAGTAGGTTTAGGGTTATTGCAGGAAAGCATTATAAAACATGTAAGGAACGATTTCAGTTTCTAAAGCATTATGGCTGTACTGAGGGTGAGTTAACATAATGTTTCATTCTGGAGTTGTTGTTTTTTTTTTGTTTTTTTTATTATTTTAAATGTGAACAATATTTGGTTTTTCAAAGCCAAATTACATGACCCTTGCATTACTGTGATAAATTGCATTTTTGGAATATATAACAATGACCAAATTGTTGTAAGTGTAAAATGGTGGCATATCAGCTTGTGATGTTGAATGAAGCCTGATGGTTGTCACGTGAGGTGACCAGCAGGCGACACGTGAGTTTAAGGGCACACATAGTGACGATAATAACTTTGGATAGTTTCACACTGGGCCTTGTTTTAACCTATTAGATCTTGCCTCTTTGCTTGTGTTGGATTAATTAAGCGGTATAATTGCTATGACAGGCATTCTTTGACTGTAATCACATGCTCAAACAAAAAAGCATGACTCATACAAACTGCTTGCTTGGTCCCCCTTGATTTCTCTTCAAAGTAAGTATGATTAATCGTGTTTTGGTAGAATTACCAGTCTGCACCTGATTTAGATATAAAAATACGTATTTATAAGCTTTTTCAGACAGTGGTTTCAGGGACTTGACACAAGTTGCATCAGTGGTGTGGCCAGAGGAAAATCTTGTGTTTCCGGCTAGTTGCGAATCAAGTCCCCTCCTCCCTTCACTCTCAAAGCACCCTTGGTTATGTAAGCAGTGTATGAGATAATTAGTGCCTGTATAATTAAGCCTGTGCCTGTATCTGTGACAGCTTGATGGACTCTTGTATGGCGAACATTTGGAAGGACTCCACTGTATGAATGAGCCTCTCCAATGGGCTCTAAGCTGGGGGAATTAGGCCAGGAAGAATATTCTTATAAACAACAGCCAAGTTTAGCTAACTTTTTATGGTACCAACTCTTGGCAATAGTATGTTATGTATATAAAGAACATACATTTATAAAAATATTCAGATAGCAAATTCCAATTAAAAGATACAAAATGTTCAGATTAAACCTAGAATTGCACATTTAGTTATGCGTTAGTTATTAATCATTAAATGAATGGTAAGTAAGCCCTTAGTGCTTGTAGCCTGGTTGTGTTTTTGGTTGCTTGCCAAGTTGACAGTTATCAAGTTAAAAAAATCATCCAATTAGAAGTTGCCAGCCTAAAATAATTCAATAATATCATTTTTATGAATGCAATAGTATTTTCATGATTTACCATAGGCTGGAGGCCAAGCCTGTTTGCTTACACAGTTGTGTTAACAGCTGTGCCTGTCAACAGCTATCCCCCTCACACTCCCCTTGAAATTCATTAAAGCAGTGCTGAGTCATTTGCAGAGGTACCAATATTTATTTTTCCATCACGCTGCTGGAGCACAAAATATGTGCTTCAGAAAGTCTGGGATGTGCAGTCTTTGCAGCCCTCGTGAGAACCAGTTTGGATTGAGATTAGCACAGTTACATTTAGTTTCTTGTCTCTGGACAGAGCTGAGATGGCTATGGAGTTTTATCTGTTGTTAAAAAGAATGATATATAGACAGAGCAGGATAAACAGAATGCAATAAGGTTTCTTTCCTGTGGTGAATGTTGTATGTGTCTTTTTATCTGTTTGTTGCAAAGTCAATTGCCCCATTGGGTACACAAACAAAGTGAAGTTTAAGTTGAAGCTAAGTTTGTTTTAATAATTTGTTTACTTTAAACTGTACTCCACATAATAGGGTGGAGCAACAGCAGCAGTGATAGCAACACTTATTTTAGCTTTTTAAAATTGTGCAAAAATGAGAAGCAATGCATAAAAAATATTCTAATAAGATAGTTGGATGAGATGGGTAGAAGCAGTGGAAACAAGGTTATGATTCAGAGCAGTGAGTGCAAATGACTCACAAGGTCTCATCTGTTTAAAGGGACCATTTCACTTGAAGACGCTTGGGTCACACTGGGCAGTGAATTCAGGAAAAAAAAACAAAAAAAAAACCTCTTTGTGTGATACTAAAAGAAGCAGTTCATCTAAGAGTATATGATGCATGAGTGAGTGAGATGTGACTGCCACTGTCTCTCTGCAGGACTCTATGCAGTGACTACCTGCAGAGCGAGTGTGGGGCATGATGCAACACAGTTTTTATTATTGCTTTTTACATAACAGTAAAAAGAACCGTGTCTGAACTGAGCCAAAGATTAAGGCAGCTGTTTTCCTGTCAAATTTGAAACTGTAGGGACGCGTTATATGAGAGGATTAAACAACTCTGCAAAGCCTAAATGAGAAGGTGGTCCATTTTTAATGATTGAAGTACTATGAGCACACACTTGCTTAACCCTCACAACTAGGCCAAAATGTCATGCCTTGAAAAAAAAAAAAAATGGTTTGAGGAAAGCCATTCTTAAGCGCCAACAACAAACGTTTTACATCAAAACTAAACTAACCCTAACCCAAACATGAGCTGAATGAGGAGTAGTACCACTGTTAGAAAATCCCAGATCAAGACCGTATGCCCATGAAAACAACGGTAAGCTGTGAAGTTTGCCAATAGAAGTTGCTGGTGTACAGTATATGCAAATGTCCGTGTAGCCTGACCTTGGGGTGATTATGCTGTATGGATCGGGTTTTACAGATGAGTGCAGGCACAGCGGGCTTAATGGCTGACCAAGCATATCGATCAGTATGGGAGGAAATAGCACATGTCTTTGCGCAGTGTCACTGTGTCACCAGGTTCTGATGAGAGGTGAGTTACTCTTCTGCCTGTCGCTCCCCTCTGACACTGCAACAATAACTATCTAGAACTGTCCAGCTGTGGTCATCCTTCTACTGACCTCACCTGACATAACAGGTGTGATGGATCGGGGAAAGATCCGTAGAAGTCACCGACATGTTGGAAATATGAAGTAAGTTGTGACTGATTGTGGATTTTACAGTACAACTTTGACAATGCATATGCTAAAATACAGTGTAAGAATTATCCTTTATTTTTTTATTATTATATATTTAGATTGTTATTAAAATTAGTCAACAGTGGTTTGCATGTAATTTAAATAATTTTACGGATCCAAATTGAATGTCTTTCGGCACGTTTTACTTTGCTGTCAAATTGAGTATTTCAAGCATATTTTGATAGGTGAATGACTAACTTACTGCATGCTACCTACACCTTTATGCACCACTATAAATCACTTATTTTTTGATTTTAGACAATGTACAAAACAATAGCTTAGATTTAGACTAAAGATGTAAAAATGTACTATCCCCCTGGTGTAGCAGTGTGCCTTTTCTTGTGGGCCACTAGTGAGCAGCTGGTAGCAGTGAAGTTGCTAAATGAGGAGTGAGTCACAGTCAGTCTGCTCCTAAAAGTCCTAACCCTGCTGCTCTCCTCTGACTGTGAGAGACATTGATTCATTCAGAATCTGTCTCAGATCATGACCATTTCATGACTCTTGTGACACAACAATAAAATCCAAGGTGTCAATTACCTCATTCAAGCCTTTTCCATTTGATGTTTACTGCACGACCAAAACTCTGGTAGTAGGGCTGCATGATTTTTGGAGAAAAAGAAATAAAAAATAAAACTACAGGCAAAAAATCAAGATTTTTCTATCATATTTTTTGTATTTTGTTCTTTTGCATATTTAAAAATCTAAATAATTAGATTGTTGCACCTACACAAATTACGATTTTATTTAAAATGCAGTACATTGTGCAGCCCTAACATTTTCTGGTAGCTCATGTGTTGACAGTGATGTTTGGCTGCACTCTGCATTCTCTATTCACAAATACAGAAGAGGAGGAAGAGGAGGAGAAAAATTCGATCAGTGTAAATGGGTGTCTCAGATTCTGAGTTGAGCACCTCCTCCCAACCCCAAATATGTCCACCCTCCACCTTGGATCTCTGTGACCTTTTTGTCAGCAGCTGAAGAAAAACAGACAAGGGAGCTGCTGTGATGTCACTCTCGCAGGAAGTCCATATATGGTCATACAAAGAGCTAATAGTAAAAGGTGTAGAGTAGAGTGACCTGCAGAGCGAGGAGGAGACAGAACCATCAATGTAAGATGACGCAATAAGAATATGAATGAATCCCAGTGTTGAGCTGTGTTAAAAACTACAGATCCATAGAAGGCGTAGAAACACACAGGTGCAGTGCTTAAAGTGTATTCTAGGACTTTCATTAGCTGCCACTGTTGGGCATTTGCTGCATCTTTGACTCTAACTGAATACTCAATGAGCAAAGACACCAAAGAACCAGTCTTCTTTTCTTATTGACTGCTTGTGAATACCATCAGGTTATAATGGCAAATAAAGCATGTCCTAAATACAAATATGCTTTCACCCTGGCCTATACATGCTGCAGAGAAAACAAGTAAACTGAAGTGATTATTAAAAAATGTACAACACATATATAACGTTACATTTTCTCCTGTAAAATATCTGCAGTGTAATTTCAATGTTACAGGTCAGGTGTAAAAACAAAGGTGTTTATTTCTGTAGAGATGATGTCACCCCTATCGGCCTAAGGGATGGTTAAAAGAGCTCATACTACACTGCTGTGTAATATGGGCCAGAAAACAGTGCTTGGTTTGGGTTACCAAGCCCGGGTTAGCGTTTCACTGGCAGCCGGGAGTGTGTTCCCCATTGAAAAAAAGAGTTTGTGCTAGACAGGGGTAATTAAGAAGAGGAGACTATTTGTATCTGAAGCTTTAGGGTCAAGTTGCCTTTGGGACATGGCATATGTAGGGCTGGCATACCAAATATTCACAGGGGATGAGACATGTGATTTTGCTTTACATGGAGTTCAATGCAAATTAACTCTTTGCTCTCATTCTTGAGCAATAATATCTAGGTCTTACACTAACCAGCACAAAATACTTTTCTATAAGCTGCTTTAAGTTTGGAGCACTAAATCAGCTGGGAACCTTCCAAACTTCAGTCCCTCCCCTCGCTGCTACTGAGCTCTTGCTGGGAAACGCATTACGAACCAGATTAAACCCAACAAAATCAGCCAGGGACGATGCAGAGCTAGAATGGGGGCAGAAAGGGAATTTAAAGGGCTGGCATGGTCAAAGTCTGCAGACAAAAAGGAGTTACATCACCAAAAGTCAGAGGTCAGAGTAATCATGACACAGATGAAAGTGGGAGGGGCATTCACAGGGGCCAGCCTGATCCTGTCTGTGACTGAGGATGAGAGCAGCATGGGCTAAAGAAAAAGGTACATACACCATTAAACCAAACAAAATCAAATCTATCAGAGCTAGGGATGGCAAGATTATTAAGTTAAGCATTAATCGGGATTTATTCAGGTCAGAATATAATTGTAAGAACTTAAAAAAATAAAAATTAACTAATGTCCATTCATTCTGTATACCAAAAAAGACAAATCATTTTAAGTGATTTTTTTTTTTTTATTTGGCTGTTTATGTCACCTCAACTTGACTTCATTCAGAAAGTTTGATATGAAACAGAAATTAAAGAAAATTAAAGGGCCTATATTATGCTCTCTTTTTCATCAATGTTATAATGTTGTTATCTCATCAAAAATATACCCGGAGTTGTGTTTTGTTTCATTCACACGTGTTTAACATATAGATCTTGCACATTTAGGTGGAGTTCTTCTCTCAAACAGAAAACACTCTGTTCCACCTGGTGATGTCATGTGGCAATAGAGGAAGTGCTCTACTGTGTTTTTAAACTATATACACATTCACTAGAATCATAATTTCAGTTCTGGAAATGCAAATTTCTACTGAAAAAAGGCAAACGGTAACTGTTAAATTGAAAACTGCTGCTTTATCACATCACAAAGTGGAGCAGAGCCTGTTGAGCTTTGGAGATGTAGATAGAATAATTATAAATAGTTAACAAACAGGTGCAAATGACACTACAATATAACATGACCTGAAGCTCAGAAGAGTCAATTTTGTATGTACAGTCAATATTGTAGGCATCAGTCAATAATACACTAATAATATTGAAGAAAAAGATGAATGTTATCAGGGCCATTAAATCAAAAATGTGCAAATTAAGCCTGTAATTAAGGATGGAGTTGATTGTCTGAGAATGGGTTAGTGGGATGAGACAAGCATTGCTCAGAACACCATGACAACATCAGGTTTTCTTGCAAAAGCAGCAGGGCCTCTTCCTCCCCTCCTCCATCTCTCCTTTCGCCTACATCCGCCCATCTCTGATTTGTATTATGTAACCTACGCAACAGACTCCAAGCAGGAGCAAGATGAGCAGGATGTCAGGTTAGGAAGCAAAAGATATAAAAGCAAGAAATCCTGCCTAAGAATTGGACTAGGACTGTGAACATAGCTGCTCGAAAGAAAAACAGCAAGAAAACATCTCTGGCAACATATACAGCAATGAACTAGATAAATAAACAGAGACTTGAAGATGTGGTACACGAAGTTCAAGGCCTTCATCAAATAGTCATGAAGCGAGCAAACGTCTACTTCATAAGCAGCATACAGTGACAGAAACACATGTGTCATCCAAGCATAATGCACGGCAGTGGGCCAAATGGGAAAGAGGGTGTGCTTAAGCTAACTCGAATTTGCTGCTAGTACTCTTCGTTTGGGCTAATGTGAAAGACGACCAGTGACTTTTAGTCCGGGCTAAAGAAGCAGACCCCCTGCTGCAAGCAAACTCCATTGTAGGTCACTTGTGATGTGAACGCTATATACACCTGTGTGCCGATTAAAAAGTGGCAATGATAGACCATGTGATGTGTAGTTAATACACCTGGTTATTTTATTTAGAAATCAATTATCAAAAATATTTCAGTTTCTGGGACTTAAACAGACTAAGCCTCACAACATTTACATGGATTTATTCTAGTACAATGTGGCCTATACAGTCATGTCTTAGCTTTATCCACATCTTTATAACCCAGAGAGTGGTAAGGCAGTTGTCTTCAGTGTGTGGTTTGTTGTTGTCTTATGTAAACTTTCTCATGCTCCGACACCTCGTCAGCTGCTCCAGCTGGCCCAGTATGTGTAAAATCCAAATCAGAAATCCAAACATTGCTTAAAATTGCAGCTTAACTTTAGTTTACAAATGACAGATCGGGCAGGGGCTATTGCCAATTCCTGGTTTTGATTCGCTCTCTGGTCCACCTGGAACCACTTTCTCAACTACACCAGTATTACATGATTTAAGCTGAGGAAGTTTGTGCTCAGGCAAGTCTGGCAGTTATTGCTGGTCACTGGAAGATATATTTGTATGTCATCTGCAAATGTAATGTGCCTTCTAAAAACATCATTCAAGGGAAGCATGTCCAGAGTGAAGAGGGTTGGTGCTAATGTAGAACCCTGGGGCACACCATACTCTAAGGGATACACAGAAGAGAAGTATTGTTCCAGATTCACAGAAAAACTCCTGTCTGACAGATTGGATCGAAACCAACAGAATGCTGTGCCCTCATGCGTCTCTAGGCGGCACAGAAAGATGCGGTGATCCACTGTGTTGAAGGCACCTAATAAATCTAAAAGCAAAAGAACTGTGGAGTCAACGATTAAAAGAAGGTTATTAAAACACTTTTAAAAGAGCTGTTTCAGTACTCTGCTGGGATTTAAAACCAGACTGGAATTTTTCAAAAAATCATTAAGATTAAGGTAAGCCTGCAGATGGTCATATGGAACTTTCTCTAAAACCTTAGACAAAAAGGTCAACTTTGAGATGGGTCTACAGTTAGAAAGAATATTTCAGTCAAGATTAGGCTTTCTGATGAGTGGCTGGACCACAACATCTTTTAAGGCAGTAGGAAAACAACCAGAAATTAGAGACAAGTTCAGCAACATAAGGTCAAATAGTATCAAAAACATCCTTGAACAGACGACCTAGAATAATATTTAGTGGACACAAGGAAGGCTTTAGCTGTTGAATTACTCTTTCAAGTCCAAAAGAGACACTGGCTCAAAACACTCAAAGTGTTGGACCTGCAAGGTCCACAGCAGAGGGCAGTGGCAGTCTAAAAGCAAGGACTTTATTCCTAAAGAATGATAAGAAGTTTTCAGAGAGCGTAAATGCGGGCACAAAAACATTTGTGTTGGATTTACAAGAAACTTCAAAATACTAAAAGATGTCCAAGTTTTGTGGCAGCTTGATGACACAAGGTTTGAGATAAGGCTAAGGCAGTTCTGATATTCCACAATCCCTCTGGATATGTGCAGAGAAACCTGTAGAACCAGACACAAATTTTTCCATTTCCTCTCACTTTTCTACAAGTGTGCCTGACCTCACACCTATTCTCATTAAGACAAGGCTGTGCTATGGGCTTTGTGCATGTTAGTCTTAATGGAGCCACTGCATCCAAAATCTCTGTGCAAGTGTCACTGAAACAAGAGAGCAGACCATCTGGTGTGGTGTTTTGCCAATCTGCATTCATAGTTTCAGATGCATTGAATGCACCAGAAAACAAAAAGGCAGTTAAAGAGTGAATTGTGTACACCTGGCATGCTGGGACACACAGACTAACCACACACTGCAGAGAACAACACGACAAAGTGGTCTGGTGGTTTCCCAAATCTCCTTCAGATTTACATCCAGACCAAAGCCCAAGGTGTGTCCTTTCTTGTATGTTGAGCCTGACACCAACTGGATTAAGTTAAACAACTCAATCAAGTTTAAAAAGTCTTTCACCAGAGGTCTGGATTCACAACAGACATGAATAATAAACTCCCCAAAATCAAAAACTAGTCATAGTGCACTAATAGACCCATCGGGAGATCTGTGACGCCCTGAATAAAATCTTTATTAAACTTGGAAGGGTGATACACCAAAGCGCATAGAAACAAAGTCGGAACCTGCCAACAGATGTAGTTGGATTTGTACACTATTGCTAACCCTCCACCTCAGCCAGTAATCCAAGGAGAGTTCAGGTAAAAACAGTCAGGTGGTAAAAGTTGAGAATGGGAAAGACCCATTAACTTGGAGCCATGTCTCTGTGACCAACATAAAATCTGAGATCATTCAGGAGAAATGTTTTATTAGCTGGCGATCTAGCATTCAAAAGGCCCAAGTGAAATCCTCGGGACGTCATGCAGAGCTATGGCGCAGCGACCAGAGGCATCCCCAATCCAGACTGTGGTTGGCTAGACGCTTCTGCAGCAGCACCAAGTGATGCAGGTCAGTATCTAGGCATGTGATCTTTGAAGTGGTGGGTCTCTAGGAGTAGTAAGGAGAGGAATAATTCCAGAAATTGTCCCTCTAATAAGCCTTTACTCTCACAAAGACGCCTCCACTTTTTCCGCGCACAAAGCAATGCCACAGCAAGCTACAGTTTACAGCACAGGTAGACAACTGCTGGTAAAGCTGCCGCCGTCTTGTCTTCTATTCACCTGTCAAGATAACACATTTTAAAGTGCAATATATTGCTGAAGAACAAAAAAAACAATAATACTGAAACTAAATTATCCCACCGACACAATAACCAAAAAACAGAATACAGTTATACCAGTTAAAACATCAGCTGCAAAAAAAAATCACAGAATGAAATACTTTAGTAGGATAGTTATGCATTCAACTCCCTTCAGCTGCAATCTTATCATAGTACAGAAAAAGAACAAAACTCCCCCACTAGTACAAATAAAAAATACCCATGATACATACTGCCTCCCAAAAATGTTTTCAGCTAACATGGTTTTAACTAACAAAAGTTTAATCTATATCAAACCCAGGGCAATATCAATTTTAGCATTTATCTCCAGATAAGCTAAAAAAAATTAAATATATTTTTTTTGCTTTTCTGTAATGTGAATGCATTTCAGAGATATTTCTGAAAAAGATTATTAATCCTACGTGTTTTTCTCATTGCAAACTTGGTTACCATGGCAAGAAATAGAATTTCTGTCTGCAGTATTTTTTCTCACGGTACAGATCCAAGATGGAGCACTACTCTGTCATGTCTTGTACTTGTTTTTGAGACTCGACGCCTTAAGTAAAATGCCATGGCACAACAAAGCATGGCACACCATCTGGCTCCTATATTCCCTGTACAGGCTAATATAGGCCATGCATACACATTCTCTTTATGCTCTAATGGCACTGTTAGCACCACAAGACAATGCTTCAGCCAAACGTGACATCTAAATATACACACATAATAATGAAGAGTAAAAAATAAGACTCTATATCTTTACATTAAGAGGAGTTAGCCACAGGGGGTGAAATAAGTCTTTCCTCGTGATTACGGGTTGCATGGAGTTCGGACATGATGGAAAAGCACTTTGTCAGCTTAGAAAGAATCACTCAAAAACAACACTTATAGTTTGCAAACCAGCCTTGACGTCAAAAAGTTGTTACACAATATTAGACTGTTGAAGTCTTTCAATAAAAATGTAGTTGAGTGAATGAAAAATGTTTTTATAATTGAAGGAAATGAGTGGAAAGGCATGGTGCTGATTGTGTGTTACTGCAACAAGTTTGTCACAAGGAGCCAAATTGATTTGAAATAGAATTACAAATTGTGCATCTTAATTGTACAATAACAAATGATGGATTACAAACAATTTTGATTAATATTCTTAAGTGCACTAAAACACTAAAACAGGTTCCTCTGCTCCTTACCACACTTTTGTTGTAGGTCTAGCCTACTCTATTCAATTTATCAAATGTTTAAACTGAGATAACAATCACTTATAATATCAATCTTTGTAAAGAAAAAAAACAAAGTCATATCACCTATCCTTAAATCTACCATCCGTAATTAGATTGCCCGTCCTGCCCCTGTTACATTCTCACGTAGCACCACTAGATGCCATCTATGCTACTGCTGTCAGTAACACCAATGGCAGCTTTGGCCTGACAGAAGAAAACCAGAGAGTCTGAACAAAGTCTAGGTGAGGGGAGGAGGGAACAGGTTTCACATCTGCCATCTACTGGAAGAAATAAAATAAAATAAACTTGCAGATGGTAGCTTTAAAGTCAGTGAAAAATACTTCCAACCAGAAACGGCATTTTAAACTATTTAACCTCCACCATAAACTCAAACCGTAGAGAATTCACCTTCTCTCCAGCTAAATTATAAAATGTGATGTCATCTAAACACGCCCTATAAACAAGTACTTGAAACGGGACAATTTTGAAAAATATTTGTTTTAAAAAAACTACTTTATCTGAATGCATTTCTTCTGTCTGTACTCACCAAGTCTGTTTATTAGAAGGCAGAGAGGAGAGAGTGGTCTGGCCTGTTCAATATGCAGCAGAGGCCTGGTGTGGGACAGACAGGACATTTAGACGTCTGGAGGTGTGGGTCTATTGGTCTATGCTGACAGCATCACAAGTAGCATTATGTAATCATACAGCCCACCACCTCGTCTAGGGACAAACATTCCAACAACTCACTGGTCACAAAATATGGAGGACTTAGTCAGAGAAATGTTCTTAAAAGGGACGACAAGGTCAATAGTGGTGCACTTGTGTTGTGAGATGTGAATACTTTTAGAAGAATGACATTTTTAAGCGCTGTAATGATCTGATATTTTGTGTTTAATTCAGAGTTGACACATTTTGTTGTTCTTGTAACTGTTTATGAGTTGTTGTTAGTGTAGCTGCTTTTGTATGTGTGCTTGCTATGCCGACAGGTTGATGGGAAGTTTCTCTTCGTCAGTTACTGGTCTGTTTTGGAGACTAGCTCTAGTGAGTTGAGACTGCTATTGTTTTGCTTTAGACATTGGTTACGGCCTACAGTAGCTCTTGTGTTTAGAAAATAAGAACCAAACATTAGAACGCGACAATACTGTGGGTGACTTGGGGAAATCCTGTGTTTCTTGTTTATTTGGAAAATCGAATTTGGCTGCTCTAATTGGGTCACAGACAATAGCTATGACCCAGTAATATAAAAACCTGTCTTACTGAATCTAGAGAGTGAAAGATCCAGCTCCTGTCCATGCATCTGATTGAGGTGTATTAGTCTGCATTAGCACTGCAGCCTGACAGTCACAGCAGTGCGTCACTGCAGAGGACTCTATGGTTCAGGACAATAGTGACGCACAGTGGGCCATTAGCTGCTTATAGGGTTTTCCCTCTTATGAACTACAAAATAAAACACGTCACACCCACAGTGACCATCGCTGAAATGACCCTGAACGTGAGATTGTAAGCAGCGTTTTATCACATCTGTGGAAGACTAATGTGGGGCTGCAGTGATGGCTTAACACCTCACCTGGGGTAAAGTGTTTAGTATCTTGTTGTTAGAAACACTATGTCCAGACATGGCTGCAAGCTTTCAGCACTTTACAATGGTTACTAAAGAGGGAACAAACATGAATGCATTTAAAACAGCTATATGCATAAAAATACATGTCATCTACATTTCCCCACCTAGTCCTTCTAATGGTCAGGCTCTATTATGCTCTCAGTGAATGACAGGTAGATATATCGCATCACAGTGAAGTGTGACCTGCCAGAAGAGGCTTGGCCCATATCAGCCGAGTGCACAAGTGTGGCCTCCAGTAAGTTCATATGTTGGATCATACTATAATAAAATGAGTTTTCTGAATAACACTTGAGGTTGTGAAAGGTGATTTGGCATCTGCACCTGGCGCAGCTGCTCTTTCTCACATTGGTCTCCGTCCACAGAGGTGAGAGAGGAGGGAAAGGAGAGAGAGGATAGAGCGAAAAGGAGAGGGGAGAGAGAGCAAGAGCCAGGCTAATGAGATGCACAAGTGTAGTGCAAACAAATGAGGTTTACAGAATGTCAATCACCAATATCTGCCTGCCTCTCACTAATATGCACTTTAAAAGAAGGCATAGCCACAAGTAAAAGGGCATCTGATCTGATACAAACCCTACACACCAATACACTGAAATCATGGCACAAAAAGATAATCTGATATGCTCCTTTGCAGATAAAGTTATGTTGCAATTCATAAATACTTCATACTGAATTTAATACCTGATCCACCAAGACCACATGCTTTTACATTGCTTTACAATGCTGGAACCACCTCCTGATAGCCGATGGGATTGATTGACAGGCGGATTAACCAATCAGAGGAAGGCATGGTCTAAACAACTACAAACATGGGGGCTTATGAGTAAAAAAGGACAAAAATAAACCAGATGACTAAGAATGAGATTTTTGAATCTGAGGTAATAAAAAGTGATATATTTTGTTCTGAATTATACAAGTATATTTGATGGGAGATAAATGCATTGGATTTATACAGCGCCTTTCAAGACATCGCTTTACAATGCATTATTCATCCACTCCATAATTGAAACTGGGATTAGAGGCTTGACCTGCCTAGTATTTACAGAACAAATACAGGTAAACTGCAATACCAGCATTTATTCTTTGAGAAACATTTAACTATGTAACATATGATTTTTAGGTGTGGTTTTATTCCCTGCAACACATACTTTTAGAATTTGCCTCCAACGCCATCATTACACCACATCATACTCTAACCTACTTAAGACCTTAGAAGACTTTTTATTCCCTTAGCCACACTTGTACAAAGAAAGCGTAATTGTATGCCTCTTGTGTTTAATCAGATCAAGTTGTCAGTCGTAGTCACTGGCATACGGTATAATTTGTGTTGAAGTAGTGAATAGCAGGCACACGGCAGAGCTCCTTAAAGCGCTGTGTTATTACGGTGAGTCAGCACAGTGTGTGGTCACCTCCGCCCGCAACAGTGTCAGGGAGAAGGCCATTCATAGAAACAGCTACTCTCCACCCGTACATTTAGTGGGATCAGTGTATCAGGTTCGTAAGTCTTGCAATCAGTAATATATAATACTAAAAACTGTTATTGTACAATCAGTTTTCTCACTTTATTCACCTTCTTCCCCCTCTGTATACAATATGGCTGCCTTTTACATAATAGGACATATCTTAAGTGAATATGAGCTGCTAACAAAATACCTTAATTTACTTACTAACTAAACTAATAATTAAAGTTGACTAATAAACAAAATGGCAGAGATTCAAAGAGCATTTGACTGTCCAAGAACAAAGAAAGCCCTTTTGTAACACCACAATCCCAGTGACACACACAGGTGCAGCGGTTGTGCTGTTTATCAGGCCAGTACCATCGATCTCTCCGGCGTGGTTGCCCGGGTAACCTGTTAGTATTCAACGCACGGAGCACTAGCTTACAGAGGACACTGAGTGAGCCGGGCAGTGGTGATTCCCATTGGCTCACAGGCAAAGCAGCAGCACCAGGCCTCCTCCACGGCATCCTCCTACCTGATCAGCATTCATAACGGTCACACACCAATCTCATACGAGCCCCATTTCAAATTCTGATCAAATCGTTTCCACAACCCCTCCCTCTCTGTCGCGTGCTTTCATTCACCAAGCCTCTCCCACTTTTTTTTCTTGGTTGCAGTGTTTCATTGAGGTTCTGGCATTTTCCATTCACATTCTGTAGCTCTGCAGCTCATTCATAAACAACACTGCTTCTTACAGCAGCAAAAAAACAGCATAGTATGGTTGGAGGGAGGGTTGCCCCCACTGGCTTACTGGCTGCGCCATAGTGAGGGCTCCCAGAGAATGAAAGAAAAAGATAAAATGCCAATCAGCAGGTGCAGACCAGAAACAAAATGTATAAAATAGTGATGAAAAGTAAGGAATGAGGGTTTTGCCTCTGTGTCTGTCTCTGTTGCTATATTTTGTACTTTCTCCTTCAGTCCCTTTTTCATTCATACCAGTCCAGACTCCATTCATACACTAGCTCCTGTTCTGCTGCAATCTGCCGCAATGTGGAAGTGCAGTGAGTTTGGTAATTATATGTAGTGTGAAACAAATGCCTTTGTTTTGTTTTTCCCATTATTCTATAACTTAAGCACATAGGCCAATAACTATTATATCAACTTACTGTTCAATATATGAAAGCTGGAACAATATTTTTGGGGGGTCAATATTTATTGTCTGTACCATTTCTTTGTGCTACTGGAAATTTTTAGTTACATTTTGGCTATATGATAAGCTTTAAGCTGTAAAGGTAAAAGGTTGAATAAAATCATCTATGACTCAGACTAGAAACAACAGAAACAGACTAGGTACTAAAGTGTTTCATTCTGCTGCAGCTCATGATTTTTTTTTTTTTTAACCAATATTTAGAATAGGTTTTTGGGGGTGAATCCTTCTTTAGGGTTATAGTGTCAGTGGCATAAATTTATTTCAGCATTATCATATTTCATCTATATTTTCTTCATCAAGATATCGCACATCAAAATTTGTTATTGTGACAGGCCTACAAGCACACACAGTATTAGTGAATTTGATGTGGCATCTTTGCATAATGACTTAAGGTCAGTGCCAGTTTACAAAAATTGCTCAATTTCTTCCTACAATGTCTGAAATCTGCTCCAAACCACATGCTTTTTTAGTTCTCTACTTCATATGACTTCTCTTTTATATTTAATAATGCATTGCTTCAACACATTGAAACAATCTCCAATCTCTAACAAATCCAGTGACAGATGAAGGCAGGCTGATACAAGTCTATATGATCACATGATCCACCCCATCCAGTCTGCCACAGGAAGTAGAACAATCAATAAGAGGAAGGGCAGGCGTGAAGTGTCCGAGCCTGGTGACAGATCTGTATTATTCCTCAGCACTCTCTCTCACGGCCTCTGTGGTGCAAAATACAAGACAAGCATGATCCTGTTGGGTGGTTTCCAAAGGACTGTCACATGTGAGGTGTAGACAGGAGAGAGTAGAGGAAGAGATAACGGGAAGTCAAGGGAAAACTAGCTATATGAGATAAGGAATAGAATACAGAATTAGGTAGAGCTCTGTATGATGAAGAGTGTGGACCAATGCTGAATGCTGAATTCAAATTATTGAGACTACCTGTGTGTGTGAGCAGTTCAGATAATATAGGAAAAAATAAGGCTGTGCAATATGGCAGAAAAACAAGATGTTTTACTTATTAGTTGCTGACAATATTCAATTGACATTTTAATGTTTGTTTGTTTTTTTTTATATTAAAAATACATATGAGTCATGTGATACACTGTACAGTATGATGGAGGCCAAGAGGTGATAAGAACTGCCAGTGCTGTAATGCACCTAATACAGCTCAGTCATAGGGAACTGACCGCACACAGAACAGCTGTCCACCAGACAGGCTTTGTCACCATTCCATGACAAATAATCACCTTCTTTCATCACACATTGCAGTGAAGTAAGGTCAAAGTAGGATAAGCACAAAGCTTCCCCTAAAAGCATCAAGTCATTGACAACAACAAACTTAAAAGCAAAAAAGTAATGGACTATGGCCAAATACATCATTCAGTTACTGCAATATGCTGCATAGAGTTTAGGCCTTCTATGTGGGCAATAGAAATATAAATATGGTTCTGAAAATATACAAAATTAGAATAATTAGGATATTGACTACAATAAAAAGAAAGACTAGTTTAATAAATAATTGCATAAGAAAGAGCTGTTTTAAAGAGAAAAGAAACCCACTTGCCTCTGCAATACTATTTAGTATTGGAGATAGAAAAGTGTGCATTTTGGATCCCAGGCAAGAAATCCACAGTGTAATCTTTCTGACCATGGCATAAAGTCATTTCTTTCTCATTTCTATAGTCCTTTGCTTTTTTGGAAATGGTTATTTACAGATATGGAGTCAATCTATTTGAATTTAATATAAGGCTTTTTAAATGTTTCATGTAAAATATGAGAATAAAGTAGTCTGATCCCACAAGCCTACTCCTTGCACAGACCAGGGCGGCATAAACGTGACATCAGCGTCTGTGGGGGGTGATCATCAAAGTTGATGCTTGCTCAGACCACTGGGAGATATGGGCTCATTACATCATTGCAGGCACCTGTAGCAGGCCATAAAAAGAAGAGATCACTGGACCTGGTTTATCAGCAGCGCTAATGTTTGGTAATGTTGCTAATACACAAGACAGGTGGGGGTGTAAGAGAGGTCCAGGATAGTTTGACGCAATGCTATGACACACATAACCTCAGGCCTCACCACACAAACAGCCTGGCTAGTGCAAGCGGATTTATGTCACACATTGACACCATGAAATCTAATATACTCCTTAAACCAGGTTTCATTTGGAAAGTGAAATTTGCCACATTCTTCCTGTTGTATAACTCAGATAAAAACGTCAAAAATGCATACAGCCATCCATTTAAGTCTCCTATGGAAGTAACTTTGGTGCCACAGAAGTTGTTGTGGGTGTCTGAGTGGGCAGAACACAAACCTCCACCATGGATTTATGCCCCTGGGTCTTGCTCTCCCAGACACTGTTGTATCTATGCTTTGTTATATAACATAACACAATAAAGATATGTTGGATAAAACAGTAGTTATACTTAAAGGTTTCTTATAGTGCAAGTTCCACATGGCATGTGCCTTTTGCAGTAGACTCTTTTTCAACAAAGCCTTGATTCCTGCACCCTAAGATGGCACTGGGTTCACAGACCAATGCCTGTTCTGAGGTTACATTGATGAAAAAATATATTCACTTTTGTAAAAATGTAACACACCTGACACAAAATGAGTATAGGTCAGGACTATATTAAAACTACCTGCACAGTAATGTTTATTGCATTATATATTTATGTTTAGATGTCAGTAAGTAGATTATAAGTGGGACCTTAAAACTGTGAGATGAGGGAAAGGACAGCTTTTTTTTTTACATAAACAGACAAACATAATAAAAATGCAGATAAGTAAAAACCCAGAGGGCAACGTAAAACAGGATCAGTATGCAGCCACGCTCCCCAGCCTCAAGTGAGTCTTTCTCTGTGCGCTCCTCACATTATCTTAATGGAAATTACCCCTATCTCAGACAGTGGAGTGGCCCAAACTGATTAGTCATTTACCATGCCTTTATCTATTCATCACACAAAACACTACAGTACCTCCAATCTCTCCCCTACATTTTCCAACGTCTTCTCTTGTCTTCTTTCGCTCCCCTCTGCTATAGTGATGGTAATTTATTGTGTCACTTCATACAAGCCAATAATCTGTGTGGATTTACAGACTTGACAAGTGGAGTTAAGCAGGGATGTGTGTCCTGCCATGGCAGGCGTTTGTCCAAGCGTGACAGTATTTAAGTGCTGTTAAGAGCTCTTCATGTCTATATAACACGTGAGCGCTGCATCTTTACTGCAGGCTTCCCTATATAGCTCCTGGTTTGTGCATGTGTGTTGTTGAAGAAGGCCACAACACGTGCTGCTGACAGAAAAGTGCATTTCCACGATTTAACAAAACGACCGAGATGCCCTGTGAGATGAGAGCCCTGGAGCGCTCTAATGCCTCTATTCTGGCTCTAAATGAGAGATCTGGACTGGTAATGTCTGCTGCAGTGCTGTGCGGGAGATGAGCACAACATTATTTTATACATCAGGCTCTACAGCTTACTGATGCCTCTGCTGTAGGTGTGCCTATGACGCACCCTGAAAAACCAAAACCGCATACTATGTTTGTGTCTGCCATTCACAGCTCTTACACTAAGAGCTCATTTACATGTTATTCAATTGTGTGACACCACTGCATTAGCAAATTAATCATTTTTTGTCATAATATTGAAACAGACTTTGTCTGAAGAATTAGGAGCTGACAAAAACACAATAGCTTTTAAGTAAGCACAACAAAAGGTATGACAAGCTCCCCTTTTCCACACAGCCTTTTGCACACAGTGGCAGCAGAAAGCCCCCGTCACCCGGTGACACAAATTTAACAACCCATCAACAAACACGCACAAATATCTCTGTGTGTGTGAGCGTGCATGTGTGCGTCTGTATTAGAGCAGCATAGCCCTCTATCCCTCTGTAAAAGTACAGCAGTCCAGTCATGAGCTCCATTGCTTCAACTTGCTCTTATACATTCACATCAAGAGGTTAAGAAAGAACAGAAATATTTTGAAAATTATATATTATTACAATAAACTTAATTTACAAAATGTGCTTATACAATTTAGTGCTGTCTTTTAATATTTTTCTTATTTTAATATGTCCTGAAAAAATGGCAAATGCATTAAAATATGGGAGGTACGCCAGGTAGCATTATGTGTAGTGAGCCACACTAGTTCTGTATTTTCTGTGGAGCAGTGTCATCTAGTGGACAAATTTTCATCTAAACCTTTTCATTAAAAATGCTGCATAACAACTTGGAAAAAGTAGAAGGTTAATCTACAGTTATATAATCACTCGTGAACCCTCTTCTGAAGCAAAGGATTCAAGTGTCTAACAGGATCACTTTTAATAGGGCCCGAAGTGACAGGCATGGGCATTGAATTGACGATCACAGTGACAAGCAAGAGACACTTGGAAAATCCCAAGAGACAGGGCAGAGGCTGGTCCAACCAACCAAACACACCACAACAATCACTCTCTAACTATGATCAAAAGTATATGTGAAGGGATGCATACAATATAATCTTTAACTTTCACGTGATAAAACTGTTAAAATTAAATAATGCATGCAATTTAAGGCCAACACTTACCGAGAACAAGAATGGAGTCCTCTTTTTTAATGTGCTGTCCCATCAGATGCTGGAATTTGGAGAAGCCACCCAACCAGTCGTAGCACTGCTCTGTCATGTAGCGCTCATCCCAGTAGTCAACATCTTTGTACCTTGAGTTGTTCTCTGGCAAGTGTTCCATATTCTATTTAAAAGTATAATCAACAAATCACTAAATTTTCCAATAAAACAGGCAAATATCCCACATCAAAAATTGTCAATAGGTATGATGATAATGTATTTTTTTTAAATAATTCATTTAAAATTAATTTAATAACATTTGAAGTGGTGGAAGCAGTAGGCCTACTCAACTGTGTTACTCAAGTATTCAAGCAAAATAAAATACTTAAGTAAAATAATCACATACAAAACTCTACTTAGTTGAAAACAAGATTTAAAATTGTACTTTCAGAATTTAAAAAAGTCACTCAGATTTCAAGAAGATTCCAATAGTCTTGATAAATAATTGAAGTGGTTAAAAAGCTGGTTAAAACTTTGTACACACAGTAAACTTTACCTAAACTACAAGTGATTGCTTCCACCTCTGAACATTTGAAGTAAATTTGCCATAACATTTGACCACATCTTTGTTTTGACCTCTTAGTATGCACATATTAGGTGCAGTGCCCATAGTTAGATAATGTGTATAATGCATGTATAACGCATAGACTGCATGGTATAACAAAAATGTGTTATTTTATTTTTCTTTCTCTAACCGGAAGTAGCCTTCACGACGCCGGAAGTCATGTACGCTGCCAGCTGTTAGGCACTTAACATTAAAACAACTCAAACATTACCGCCTTACAACGCAATATTTTCAATAAACCCAATATTCACAACTTCATTCCATCATTGAACTTATCGCCTAACGTGTTGTTGGAGATATATTAGATCTCAATGGCATAGAGTTAATAAAGTGTGAGACACATGAGATCCATGCGTGCAACACATGAGCTAGCTACGAGGCTACAACAGCTGTCCAGCCACTGTTCCAACGAGTTATAATATAAGACGTTATTGGTACTCTCAAACAGACAGTAAAACAAGTCATAGGCTACCACACATGAGCCAAAAAAACTTTGTCAATGCGGAGTAAGATATCGTGGAGACTTTTGAAAGCATAGAACAGCTGCTTACACGACTTTATTATAAAAAATAATAATACTAAACTACATACATTTTCAAGCAGAATTTGTTACTTACATCCCTTCCGATAAAGTTATTAGAACATTACGTTAATCCGCTAAATCGAAAGTTACGTATGTATCTAACTAAGGTTGTATTTCATCCACTCTTGTCAGAGGTGGTGCATTGAGTGGAGGTGGGACATGTGTTTCTACATCTGTCCAGCAGATGGCGATAGTGCAACATGTTTGTGCCATCTCAACGGTCTCAGCTGTGATTATAGTACAGCAAATACATTTCAAATCATTAATACATTTAAAAGTTCTTGTTTTATTGTAGCACTCTGAGATTCTATGGAATGACGAGTGCATTATAAATAAAATTTGTTATTTTTAAATTTATTATTAATCGAGGCTAGGTGACTGTAGACGCAGTTTTTCCATTTCATTTCATTTGTTTCATTAATTTATGACTCATTTTGAGCCCACACAAAAGTATATTTTTTGCTGATCAAGGTTTTATAAATAGTCTATTCATTTTTGAGATTGTTGCATAATAGTTAATATCTCATTCTTTTAAACTTTTTCAAGAAAAATACTATTAACATTGTAAGGTAGGATTTCTCCATCATTTTGATCTTTAATTGGGATTTACTGTGCTACATTTGAACTGATGTTTAGGAAGTAAATATTGAGCTTATTTAAAATGTCAACTTTGTTGTGAAAATTAACATTATTCTTTGGAAAGTAGTTTAGAATTTTACAATTTACTTTGTAATTTTCAAGAACTGTGTTACTTTTTTTTTTGCCTTCTTATAATCCCTGCCAGTTTGCGTTTGTACTTTTTTCATATATTTTGTCCTCAGATGTTTGACTTCAGTATCCATGAGTGATATGATGGGTTCATTATGACATGCCCAGGTCAGTCCTTCTTGACTGTAGTCAGTCATCACTATGACACTCCAGTTTTAAACTTTTCCAGCTCTCTTAAGTCCCCTCACTATCACGAGCCCATCCATCTTCCTCTCGTTTTCAGTGCGACTCCATGTTCCAGTCATTGTCCTTTGCTTTCTTAGCAGTCTTGGTTCTCTTGTTCTCATCCATGTTTGTCCGGTGCTTGTTTATGAGCACATGTAGTGTGTGACAGGCAGGTGCCTCACTGTGATGTTTATGTTCTTATATTTGGTAAATTCTGCACCTGTTGCGCCCTGGCTCTTCCCCGTGAGCGCTTCTGTCCTGGTCTGTTGCTCTGGGGTCTCATGTGGGTTTGGGGACGTATGGGGTCTGCAGTCCTATAATCACGAAACTGTCTCTCCTCGTATAATGATTTAATTCCTCATCTCTCTTCTCCAGCCTGGATCTTCGTGTGTCTTTTTCGTTTATGATTTTCAGTGTTTTTTTTCCACAGAGCTCGAGCTCCTGCTGCATCAGGACAGAAACTTCATGACGCTGGATCTCCACATGTCATCTGGAGCTGACCTGTTTATGTGTAAATTGTCCTGTTTGCTGTCACTCTTTTAAGGCAGTCTGAGTTGGCTCGTACGCGCCTGTGCGCACTTAAATCACTCTTCTCATGATGATGGAGCGATCGCAGCTCCATGTTACATGCCCTTTTGTCTTAGTCCGTGAGGAATCAGGACGAGGAGGTATCAGGCTTAACTCGCCGATCCACATCCAAACTTTAAACGAAAAATGGGAGAAAATAGCGCTGAGATTTTACTTGAAACTGCGTCTCAAACCGGGACTGGGACAGTTGAATATGAAGAACACATTCACTCATTCCATAATTAACTCAAAGCTCTTGGTGTCTGAACAGATTTTTTATTAAAATGTAGCCTACTCAAGTAGCCTATATGCAGCCTAAAGCATTACTCACCTGCTAAGCACACTGCTGCACTGGAGCGCAGAATAACAATCATTCCCACACATTTCCTGCACAGATGAGCGCGGTCACAGACCACGTGACGGCGTATGGCAGAGCTGCTCCTCTGGCTGCCCAGCACTCCTCTGCTGCTGCTGATAAGCCTGTGGACTTTTGGGCACAGACTGCATGGAGTTGATACTCTGAATCTGACATTTCTTTCCTTCTTTTCTCGGCTCTTTACGCGCGGGGATGGCGTGGCCGTGCATCAGCAGAGTGTGCTGCTTGGCTCGCTTCTGGAACCAGTTTGATAAGTCGGACTTGTCCGTCCCTCTGACCGTACAAAACTACTCGGACATCACAGAGCACGAACTGCGCTCTGTCACCAAACAGGTCTCCGCGTCAGAGCGCGCACCTGCCAATGACTACTCCAGCCCTCCGCGCGCCACTCGGGGACCCCGGGGCTCGTTCAGGACGGTGAGGGAGTCTAGTTACAAAGCTCGTGAGGACTACCATCCTCCCGGTGTGCCTTTCCCTACCGTAAGTCAGTACAAGCAGGATTATAAACCGTGGCCCATCCCCAGAAAGGACAACTTTCCCTGGATCAGTTCTGATAGCCCTCAGAGAGAGAACAGAGGGGAAAAAGTCCCAGGGCAGCAGCAGCAGTGCATCGAACCAAGCCCAACTAGTTCATACAGGTGGGTATACCTTCAGATAAAGAGCTATCAAAGTTTGAACACAGCCAGACGTATTCCTCACAACAGAATAACATCTTAAAGTATAGTTATTTATTCAAGTTTTCTTTCTCTCCAGGCAAGAGTTTAGGCCCTGGACAGGAGTGAAGCCGGCTAAAAGCAGCAGGAAAAACCAACCTATTCAGTGTGCTACACCTGGGACAGAGGCATCCCACGTGGTTCCTGAGACCAGTTACCAGGCAGCCTACAGCGGGGACACACATAGATCTGCAGGGCTGTCCCATGATAGTGTAATCCCCTCTGCCTCCTCTAATGTACAGACTGTTCCTGTGCACACTGTCCCGAGCCACAGTCCCTCCAGCACACAGCACAGTATCCTGCCTGAGGGAGAGGTAAGTTTACTGAAGTGAGCTTCACACCTCCAATCATACCTAAACAGTGATACAGCATTCTGTGCAGAAGCAGTTCAAACTGACCCTGCTGTTTAAACCGGGCCATGTACCAAGTGTGAGTTAGGTAACAATCTGCTGGTGCCACTCTCAAGTCTTTGACCTAGAACGATGGTGATGAGACTAAATCTGCCACAGAGGACTTCTTTTATCCCAAATGAATGACATTAAGCAAAGTAGGGCTTTTGTATTGTATAATTTCTTTAGATTTAGCTGCTCAATTAAAATAAAAAATCACAGAGCATACATCTATTAAGGATTCAGTTTATAGTACACATTTTAAACACATCCAGAACTGGCATTTGATTTGACTGAAAACTGAAATATGTACTGTTAAACAAATACAACATTTCAGAACATCTTCGAAGAGGTGGTCAAATCGGGATTCAGTGACACATTGAATGAAAAAGTAGTACCATCAAGTGTCTGTGGGGTTAGCACATTTTGTTGTATGTGAAGACCTTAGGGAGACACAATATTTTTAAAAGAACACATCATATGATCTAATTAATTACAATCTTGTCCACTGTTGTTCTGACAGTTACATAAATTCAGTATCCCAGATATGTACACGCTTGGGGACAGCGCAAAAGTACATTTGCTTTATGTCTCTTAAGGGGCACCAGCATGTTCTCAGAAAAGTATTCTATCTGAATTGATTGGTGACAGGATTTGCCCACAGCTCATCAGGTCGTTCTGGATTATAACCTTTATTCCCGACCTGTCTAGTGTTTTGGGAAAGCTAGGGTTTAGTCCCCCCTCCTCTCCATTCAGTGCCATCTGCCAGTGCAAAGACCTTGGTTTTGGACTCAGTAATTTGATGTGCTTTAGGAGTAAAGTGTTATTTGCTGGCTCCACTGGCCTGACTCGGAGCTTAGCAGGATGTTCAGGGTAAAAAAAATAATTAACGCATTGCAGTGTAATAATCGACAGTCCTGGTTATTTGCATAATGTATCAAATAATGATTACTGCTCTACTAAATGCTTGGTGTCCTGACCCAGTGTGTGTGACAGAGGTCAAAGTGAGAGGAGTCACAAGCAGGATACATTGTCATAATTACACTGGCCCAGTTTGAGTCTAAGTGCATTACAAGATCAAAATGTGAATCAAATTTTTGGTGTAAAACTGGTCTGGTATGCACACAAATGAACGAAAGTAAAATGTTCTCACTATTTTAACAAGAAAGTTAGAAATAATATAACTAATGAAAGTAATAAAAGTTTACAAATACTTAAGTGCAATATTGCTTCTAATACTACTATTCTCACTGTAACTACTGTTGTTTTACTGCAAGAGTTACTCAATCTTGTTACTTAAGTAAATGTATAAGTATCATTTGAAAAAATCCACTTAAGTAAAAGTATTTAAGTAGCCATTTAAAAATGTTCTTTAAGAGTAAAAAGTAAGTACGTATTTCACGCAAGTGTTGCTAATTTGTGTTAAATTATTGATTTAAAAAATGATACAGATTTTGGTCAACTGCAGCTTATACAAATCAGTCTCTTAATTTTTTCTCATTAATTGTTTAGTATTTATTTTTGTTTGCTCAAACCTGAAGCTTGAACTTTAAACATGATAAAAATAACTCCTCACATCCTTTGAAAAGTACTTTTTACTTTTCAGTTCAGTTAAAAAATGTAATGGAGTAGAAATTACAGATATCTGCTCTCAAATGTACCAGTAGTGAAGTAAAAGTAAAAAGTACCCTCTGTCAAAATTTAAAGTACAGATACTACTTACTACTTGTACTTCTTTACCTTCGTTACCAATGACGACTACGGTACTACAACTACTAAAGCTACTACAGTGACCATGGTAATCACAGTCACGGTCTAGTACCTGAGTGAATTACTTAAGTAAAGAAGTAGAGGTAATATTTTCAAACCTGCTTGTATGGTACGTCCCTGCATTGTGCCATCTCATATGTGACTCATCCCTCACTGAATTGTCTTTGCTTGCATTTGTGCTGTGGGGTATGACACCATAATATCTTCATCAAGGCTGTTCTGCATCTCCTAGACTCTGAATGAAACAGAATCACAGACAGTAAATATTTATGAAGAAAAGATTCCATTGCTATTTTTATGAACCAGATGGAAACATTGATCTTCTGACTGCTGCGTTCTCAAAGAGTAGAGACCCACATGACCGCAGTCCTCGTTTGCAATTAAAATATCCATCTGTTTTTACTTTAGAGGTAACTAGATCTCATAAAGCTAATAATGTTGTTTCTTTACACTTGTTCAAGTTTATATCTTTGGTGTTACTATTTTGTAATGTTACAGAATTTACCCTTTGTCAATGACCCATAACTGGCATTCCTTCAGTCAAAAAGCTTTTTCAGTTTTCATTTCCATTGTCCTTGTTATCGCTGTTGTTTTGATCTTGCTTTAAACTCCCCAGATGAGTTGAAAGGTTCATGTAAAAAGCCTAACTGACAAAATGAAACACTCTCCACACATGGGTGACTCAGGAGAGAGAGAGATTTGTGGGGCTGGTGCTGTGTAATCCGCAGTGTGTCGAGGATGAGCAAGACAAAGGCTGTGGATGGGAAGCACGTTTAGCATGCAGGAAACTCTTCCTCTGCAGCTTTTTCCCGTAGTTTTTCCTCTCTGTCTTTCCCTTGTGATTTAAGACTTCGGTCCCTCGGGCAAAGATAATAACTTTTGAACACAGTAAGAATATATTTTGTGGAGTAAAAATAGCAGCAGCTCGTAGTGGCTTATTCTACATAACAATGTTTAGACAGACTCTTGGGACTGAACAATCGACAAATTCAGTTTCCTTTGCTCTGATGGCTGTTGTATCCACATATAGCAGGATCTCTCTCTTGGATCTCTGCCTTGTTCCCACGCTGTCCATGACTTCAGAAGACTGTCCTTTGCCAAACAGGCAGGCTCAGGTCCAGAGAGGATTCGATAGTTCTGGTTCTCCAATACAGAGGTAGTAAACTGGTTAGAGACCATCCCCTACACACTGGAAAGTTGATGGTTTGATTTAGCAGCTTTCAGTTTAGCATATTGTTGTTGTATCTTTCAACAAAATACTTCGTTTGTCTTGTGTTTTCATGAAATGAAGCCATTGAGAGATGCTTTTGAGTATGTCCCATGATGAATCTGTAAGTATCTGTAAGTATGTACTGTAATGTAATGCACTATAATGATCTAGTAAACAAAATGTGTCATTTATTTCAATACTCTCTAGTTATCAGTGTTAATCACAGATATATATTGATTATATATTAACATGCATACAGTTGTTGTCTTTGGGCAAGACACTTAACACACGTTGCCTATGAATGTGTGTGTGGGAGAGTGAGAGTTTTTGGCAGGGCAACTATGGCTACAGATGTAACCTACTACTAGTATATTAAACTGTGGGGTTATATTATGAAATTCAAAAGAGTTGTAAGTCTGATCTTATTGGGGTTACATTGGAATGGACCAAAACACAGCTTGTTTAAAGATATATGAAATGTATGCTCAGCTATATTGCCCTCAGTCATGCACAAATTATGCCTTTTCATCTCATATTCTCTCTCAGATGTCTCCTCCCAGAACCAGAGGAAAAAAGTGAAAGTTGAGTAAAAAGTGAAGATAGATAAGTGGGGATGAGGAAGCCACAGCACTGGGGGAAGAGGGGGCCAGAGTGCAGCGTGTGATGGATTACCTGTTTAAGAGCCTTGTTGCACACGGTTGCAGTCTTTTTGGCGTTGAATCTAATTTGAGAGCGGCTGTGTTGTAGTGTGAGGAAAGAGGCGGAGGGCGAGGGAGTAGGGGTGAACAGGTTCATTCTCACATACACCAACATCTGTGTGCTCACCACCCACAGAGCTGCAGCACAGGGACATAGCACTCACCATCTCTAAAGACCTGTCTCACTAAAAGTCTCCATGCTCAGCAGTAGACATATGCAAGTCATCTGAAATAGCCTGGCCCCATTTTTACTCTGAAGCTCATTACTGCCAGTGGAAGAATACAAATAACCCATGAAAGCCGGTAATGGATAGTTTGACGGTCAGTTTTATGAGTATAAACATTGCTTTACAGGACACATTAGAGTTTTATTGAACAAATATCTATGTCGTAAAGGAGCTGTCCATAGTAAAATAAGTTTACTGGCTTTCAGTGGATCACTTGATCAATATCAAACCTGACCTGTTTTTCATTTGTAATCTTCACTGACAGAAAACTAAAGAGTAAAGAGATTGTGGATTTCAACTAAGTCATCTGTCAATCATGGTAAAGATACAGTGCAGATACCCAGACTTGAATTCAAGATCTTGACTCAGCTGTGTAAGTTCAGGAATCATGATTTACTTTCATATACACAACTCTAAATATTCATGGACATGTAAAGAGCTTTACATCAAGGAACCACTCACACACACACATTCACAAACAAGTGTAAGCTGACATTAGGCCAGGCGGGTTGACTGTCTTGCTCGACCTGACAGCTTTAATCTGTGGGAGCTGGAAACGCACTAGCAACCTGTGGGTCAGTGGATCTGATTGCTCTACCAATGTTTATATCGAGAGCGATTTGAGCTGCCAACCTTCAGATCAGTGGACAAACACTCGACCTATCTTAGTCTGTATTGGCCTGGTGGCAAAGAAAGCAATAACCAGCAGACCCTAAATCAACCAAGTTATAGCACCTTAAAACATGTACAAGACACATTTAGCCACTGTTCCCCTCTATTTGATCCCAGCTTCACCAGTTAACATTAGTCCTACCCCCTGGCAAGTAAAGATCTGTGTGTGTGTGCTTTTTCCAACCTGCAAGACAGCTCAGCATGGTTCTTGTAAGGCTTTGGTGAAGAGCTGCCATCAGCACTAGCACTAGCTGTAAGCGAGCAAAAAGCAATCCATTTGTGTGTCTCGTTCCTGACAGTGAACACGATGCTCTTTGACGGCACAGTCCCACCAGTCTCCTCTCATTACACGCATCCTCCACAAGCTGCCTCTCTGCTGCTATTCATCTGTGATTTCTTATTTTATTTACTCTCTCTTTGCAGGAACATCTGGTGAAGACCAAACTGCCCCCCAACCCCAATGCCATCTTTCAGAGCGGATCCAGGGTCTTCAACATCTAATATTCAAGGGTTCAAAGTGACAAAGCAAGATCTTTTTATTTAAATTCATTCCAGGACAGAAGAAACTATGCAAGGATTTTTGTGGTTTGTTGTTAGAAATTTAAGGTTGGATAATGGATTAGTATATGCATGACTCCCCTAGTTTCTTCCATTAGTTGACACGTTTTGCTACTTGTACATTTGTGAGTGCACTTTAAAAAGTTATTTTATTCCAAGATGGAATGATAAATATATATTAACTTATTATTTTTATGTTGCTTGAAATATGCTTGAAATTTTAAATAAGTTATGAACAACAGATTTTGCTGTAATAATGTTCAAGCTAATACAGAAGCACAGAAATTACAATGTTCAGACATTAGCCTTTTTGTACCATGTGACAGTATGTGTCTTTTAAATCAATACATGATTCCCTTTGACAAATTCAAATACTGGTGCCATTAGGAATAAACATAATAATGTAAAACCCAATGAAGGTTATTTTCTTTTATTACAAGAATATTAGTTATTGTATTTTTGGTTTGCACTAAAACATTAAATGACAACGATTGGGCATCTTCACAATAGACACGATCTCACCAAAACTCATTCCAACCACATAACAACCAGTCATCAACATCACATGACCCAACACACTTACGATTACACACACCAAGGAGACACAGTGGTGACAGCATCCACACAAAATCATACTGTTGCATCATTGCAGTCCATAGACAAAAATAAAACACCTTCCATATCAAATTGGTCAAACACTGCACCTCATGATAAATACATTAAGGTCATTTGAACATTTAAAAGCACTTTTAACTGGCCACTGGTCCAGACTCTTAACAAAATAAATATTTCTCTTGTCAGTTTCTTCAACAATCTGTACAACAGTATTTCAGCAGTGGGTCAGAAGTTTGTATTCAGAAAACACATGACTGAGGTACTTGATTTTGATGCAAGTTTAAACGATTTTAGTCCGATAGTTTGGGTGCAGCAGGATTTCACTTCAGGTTTTAAGAATCAGTGGTTTTATTCAAGTTTTTCTATACTCATATAGGCATATTTATGGTTCGAAAGAGGTCAATATTGTGTTATAATAGTGTTGCATATAAGTAATTTAAGCTCTATAGCGCGATGATTTTGTCTGAAAGTGAGTGATGTTAAATACTGTGACAAATGTAAACAAAAGCACCTCTCAAGATATGCTTTGCTTCTGTATGAATGTTCTCACATGTTAGACACAGAGTATCCATAAGGTCAGTGGCAGGTATGGTCCAAAGTGAGCCCTTAAACTGTTGTGTTGATAATCGGCATTACAGCAATATATGGACAACTACTTCTAGTTCTAAATCTTGAATTGGTGCTGGAGAATTTAAAAACGTTGTGAGGATTTTAGTTGCGTTAATTGTTCTTCATGAGAAAGCCCATGTTTGTGTTGGATAGGAAGTCACATGTGGGGATGCTGCTGATGGCCTGATGGACGTTCATGGCTGTGATTTCTCTGGGAGACCTGAGGGGGGAAAAAAAGGCATAAACAATTGTGAGACAAATTCACTTCACTGTAAAACAGCATTCTGCCTTTTCTAGGAGCCCAAAAATACTGATAATAATGACTTAGTGACTTCCATTTTTTAATTCATAAGTTTCAGCTTCCTCTTTATAGGTGCCATTTTTAGCACCATACTTTTCCACATTCAAAAGCTACAATATTTAGTTTTGAATTGTTAGTTGCTAATTATTATGGCAACTTTCCAAACATTTCATATTTTTTAAAATCATGAATAGATGCACTATGTAACTCTTCTGCCACCATCTTGTTTTCGAAAATAATTTTCCTGGAATGTTCCACAGTATGGTATTAAATGTATGCGTCTCGTAGCAGAAAATGAGGTGGAACCACCAGGTCAAATTACAAGTCAGATCTGTGGAGATGCAAGCCGGCTGACTGTAACACCATGTGAGATATTTTGGAAAAAAAAAAAAAAAACACTTGTAATTGAATAAATGCAAGATGGATAAATTAAATGCCGTACTGCAGAGCATTCCTGGCAAGGCAGTAGCATCTCCCCATCAGAAAAGTTACAATGTGGAAGTTTACATGATAAAACGTATAAAGGCCTTAAATATATTATTTTAACTGTTGTTCATATCAAGCACAATCATCATATCAATCATATCAATCAAAACTTAAATACTTGCTCACCTGTTTTGAGAGGATTTGGCACAGGCCACCGCCAAAGCTTCTCTTAAGACGTCACTAGCAAACTGCTCTGTCGCCTGAAGGAACAAGCAAGGTCAGAACACGCACTTTTCCAAACACAAAGTTAAGTTTAAGTGATTTGTCAAGTATTACGCCTTAAGTGAATGGGAATAAGAGAGAGAGAGAGAGAGATGTTTTTCCTTTCAAACTCTTAAGAAGACTGACCTTCAAAATCATGGCTTCAATTACTGGAGCAAACACATTTTTGTCAACCTCCACTGGCTGGAAGCTCACTCCAATCTGCAATAAACAAAACAGAATTTATTTTAAAATGATGGAGTAATTTTTCCCCCACACAATGCCAGCAGCTTTTATCAAATTTAGAAGTTCCTCAAAATTAGGTCATTATCCAACACAAACTGTAATGTAGTTCATCATTCCAACCTGCTGAGCTGTTTCACTGACAAACTGGTCTGATGTACTTGGTCCCAGAAAGAATTTGGGCTCCGAGTCAGTCTCCTGCTCCTCCTCTTTGACCTTTAGCTTGTGGCACGGTGGCGTTACAGTGATGATGTCCACGATCTCATCATCCACCTCCTCCGGCTCTGTCTTCAGCACCGCCTGCATCTGCTCCAGCCGCTGCAGCAGCTCCTCTGAACTACTAAGGGTCGAGGGGCACTCTGGGGGAAGTTGGCAAACTACACCATTATTACACAAGAACAGATATTGTGCACATAACATTTGCCCAGTTTCAGCAAAATTAAAAAGGCTTAGGTTGACTCTTACGGAAGAGCTATCTTTTGGTGTTTTGGGAATCATGATTTACTAGACGCAAGATGGAAGTAATGAGAATGTAATAGAGGTTGTGTGCTCTGTGGCCTTGTACATTAATGGATTGCTAATGCATTATAGAATCAACTAGTAGCAGCACTACGCCCACAAAGCACCGTTTGGAAAAATATTGATTGTAGTTCTATAGTACAGTGTATATTATAAAGCAAACTGCTGAATTTTAAAATTCTTTCCTGTACACTTAGTTTTAAATTTAAATCTTAAGCCCAAGTAGGTGATATGCCAAAAAAAATAAATCACAATTTCTTTTTATCACTATTCATGTACACTTAAAAATGTTCTATTGCCTTCAAGTGGTAAATAAAGTAATGTGTTTCTTCTAAAAGTTCAAATTTCACTTTGATTGGTTGAACCCACCTGTCACTTACTTAAGAGCTTTCAAAAAGGGAAGTGGGTGGCAAAAGTGACTACATTTGAGAACAGAGTTGGATTCAATAAAGAAATAATGAATCACAATATCAAACTGTCACAGGTAGGAGGTCACAATTAGATTTTTCTCACCATATTGCCCAACGCTAAGCCCAAAAGTGTTCTATCTAGCAGACAATGGCTCACCTGGCTCACTGTCTATTTGCGTGAGGATGTCCTCTATAGACTCGTCATCATTCTTGCGTAGGGGTTCAGGGTCAGGTGGTGTGTAGCCCCTCTGTCGACACCACTGCACCACATCTCTGGTTTTGGGAGGAGTCAGAGCCTGGAGGCGCGGACAGCGATCCAACACGTCCTGCACAACACGCTTCACAGCCACCGCTCGTTGAAGCTGTGGGACACAAGTAAACTGTCAATATAATTCAGGCTGATATAGAGTTTCTAAGCAACTCTATGCTGCTGTGCTGGAATACACACAAAATAATATGCTTAGTTATAAATAACCTGGCAAGAGAGCCATTGCAAAGGATGACAGCAAACTGATGGGCTAGTCTGTACAAAGTATTGATGAAGGTATTAGGGAGATGAGGAGGGAACAGGCACATGTACGACAGAAAGCATGAGGTAAGCACAAACTGCAGATTCAGCTCACGGCATGAAAACCGATTACACAAAACAAAAAAGTGCAGACAAAGCACTTTATCAGCCATGTAACAAATACCTACTGTGAGTAAATCCTGAAGATATAGCAGGCATCTCAGCAACAAGCAATTTTTAACATTTTCAGCACTATGACAGTTGACATTGGAAGATACAAGGAGAGTTTGAAACTTATGGAAAGTCTGAAAGACAGATCATACCTCTGAAGCTCGTCGCTTGCCAATATTCCAGGAATAATACTGTTCAGTAGAGGAGGCACAGAATGGATGGGAGTCTTCAGCTGGAAGTAAGATTGAAAAAGTTTAGGATACCATACACATTTGCTTTTAATAAACCAACTAGAAACATGCTGTCATTGTACTGAAGACTGACTTACTTTTATTTGGTACAATGAGAGGGAACTTTTTCACTACTGCAGTCAGAAGCTGCATCATGGTCTCAATGTGCTCAGTACTATACAAGATAAATACATTCAAATGACATAAACTAGTTGTGCATTGTGGCTAAAGTAGAAAACAAAAAAAAAGCTTACTCAATGAGGTTGTGTGGGGTATCAAGCCCTTGCTCTTGTTTGACAGCTGTTGAAGGTGAAGTGATCGACATTTGTAGAGAAGAGGTGACAGGTGTGGATGGACCAGCAGAGCCTGAGCCAGGTTCAGTTTTTACTGCAAAAACAAATAAGACATAAGTAAGAGATGCAAATTATACTTCAAGTCTGAAAAGTTATTTACGGTATTAGTTTATTATATCATAATTTGAGTAAACAAAATGAGTACCAGAGTTTTCTAGAGTAAATACAATTTTTATAATAAAAAAGCTGATGCAAGCCAAGGTGGAGTAGGGATTAGCCCCTCTCACCTTGTGCCAGAGGCAGGGCAAGGGAGGGGGGCAACTGGCTGCCAGGGCTTTGGGAGGCTCCCGCTGCTGAAGAGGAGGAGGAAGGGGGAGAAGAACTGGACACTGGGCCTTTATATAGTACTAAATGCACATAGGAAACACACAAAGTACATGATGGATCAATTCCCTGTCAATCACACTGCTAAACAACTGAATGAACAGAACAATAAGGAAATTTAGGGTGTGCACACACTAACCCAATCTAACCCCACCCAAGCACAGAAAGCCTCTAAAGCACAGTTTGTTTGTCCACTGTGAGTGTAAAGTATCACTGCCCGGGTGTGGCATGCTTTAGGCACAGTTGGAGGAGGTGGGCCAAAACACCACGGTACGGTTGCTCATGCATGCACACACAAACAACAGTTACTACACAGGCATTGTCAGGTGGGCTGATGTTACTAATGAGAAAAAAATTGATAAACTCCACTCAAAACAATACCGCTGATGATCCACGCTTACCTTGGACACACTCTACACTGTTGTTTAACCCAAAACCCAACAGAGGACAGGATATCACAAGCAGTACTATACTCATATTTGCCTCTTCATATTAGAGATATTTCACTAAACAAACAATGCTTTACAGTGATGTCACCAGCCCATGGCTCAGTTTGTTTGGGAGAGTTGAGTGTGGGCAAAGAGGGACACAGACAACGGACTCCCCAATTGTGCCTGAGCATGGGACAATTGGTTTGGCCTAGTGTGAGTGCACCCTTATTTCACTCTTTCTATACACTTAGATGTAGGATGTGATATTTTTGATCTATGATTTGAGTATACTTTCCTCAAAATGCCATAATTTAGTCTAGTATATGCACATACAACTCATAAATTAGGCTGATGATTGAACACTACTCATTTACCTTTGCCTACAGGCATGAGTAATGTCTGAAGTCCTCCTGACCCTGAGCCCACCCCCAGCTGCTTGAGCTGGTTGGCTGGGATAGTCAGCACTGTTGGTTGGGAGCCGGAACCACTCGCATGAATCTTCAACATGCCTAAACAAAGCAGAATAGACTCATGTTAGAATCAGTGATTTTATGAAATAAAAGTCATGACTTTTATTGCACCTGAGAGAGTAGCAGTGGTTTTCGATGCCCCTGCTGTCGGCCCGCTCAGTAATGAGGCTGCAGTGATGAGTGATGCACTGTTGCTTTTGGGCACACTGACCACTGCCCCTGTCCCACTGTTCTTGCTCCCAACAGGCGTATTGGTCATGCCTTTAGTGGGTACTCCTACAGGGGCTGAACCAGTCGCACTCTTAGCTCCAGTGTTAGCACTTCCTTTGACCAATGTGGTCACCGCTGCCTTTGATAAGCTTCCCCCGGCTGCAGTGCTGGCATTTTTAGCTGCACTGATTACTGCTGCTTGGTTTGCTGCCATCAGGAGCGAGTGCTGATGCAGCGTAGCCTTTCCACCATCAGATGCCTGCTCACATGAAATAGAAAAAGCTTAACAAAATACACCAGTAATGTTTCATTAGATATGAGATATTATCAACTGAAAAGAAACTAGGTCCCACAGGACTACATTCTTACCATAATCCATACAGCTGAACAACAACTCACCCTCATACAATACAGATAACCTTACTGTATAATGTATTGTTTCATTTGTATTTCCTTACCTTTCATTATTTTTATTAGCACCTAGTATACACATCTGTATATTTAAACATTATTTGATTAATATTTTCCTGCTTTAATTATTTCCAATTTTATTACTATTTATTTTGCTCTTTGTTATATTATAATTTGTGATCTGTGTCCAAATAATTTCCCCTCAGTTGGTCACAACTGAAAGTGGACTAAAACATTTTTACTGTAATTTGTGATGATTTAAAACTTGCCTGCTGTTGGCTGATTGCTGATGCTGTGCTGGAGCTGGGAGTGGTACTGGCAGCTGTAATGACTCCTCCAGTCATCCGCAAAGTGGTTGTTCCTGGTTTAGACAAATGGCCTGCTGCTGCTGAAACTGTCTTCACTGACCCATCAGAAAGCTTCACCTGAGTGCCTTGAGAACCACCAACCACCTGCCAACAATAGAAAAAATACATGTAAAAATTATGAAAATCACTATTAGATGCTAAGATTTTGTACGTTGTCTTGCCGTCAGACCTGAGCCAAAATGGCAGCTTTCTGTCCAGCTGTGACTCTGATGGCCTGTGGAGAACCACTCGGTGAAGATGAAGCTGAATGACCCGCTGAACTAGAGCCTCCAGCCTGTTTTGAGCTTTGTGACGGCTGGCCAACCAGAAATGTGCCCTAGGTATAAGTGCAAACACGTTTTACAAAAAAAAAATAAAAACACAAAGAAATTGTATTTGTGCAGCAAGATCTATTCCAACTTCTTTTTAACTGCAAATATGAGACTGATTAAGGGAAATTACATGATCTATCACATATCAAGTTGCATGCTATTCAAATATTTACGATATAGTACTACTTCATTACATTCCCAAATAGCCATGAAAGCACAGGTCTCAATTTGAATGAAAGATGAATCCTGCTTATTTAACAGCTGTAAATTGCAGAAAGTGATGCAAATATCAAAGAAAGAAAAAAGTGGGAAACAAAGTGGTTCCGCTAACTTTTCAAATCTCACAGGTCATACCGCTGACGGTCATAATAAAGTGCGTAAAACGGTAGATTATCTCACCTGTGGGGTCTGTTTAAGGATGTATGATGTGTAGGAGAGGTTGGATGGCAGACTAGTAGAAGCAGAAGAGGAACTCTGTGCACCCCCAGAGGCGGCAGTCGAGCTGCTTTGAAACTGCTGACCTACAAAACAAAGACACAAACTTCTGTTTCCCCAGTATATTTTTTACTTAATTAACAACTCCTTCATAAATATTCACTCACAGGCCAAATATATGTGATTATAGACTTGTCATATTTATATTTTGTATAATTAACATAAACTTTGTATGATTAATGGAATAAAACACATGAGTTGAAGCATCTCACCTGCACTGGAAGCACGCAAAATAGCTCCTTGTGGAATCAGAAGCAGCTTGCCTTTTCCTGAGGGATTTTTGCTGTTGGTGGTGAGATAAAGCTTGGTTCCAGGAGGAAGGTTTGCCAGATTTGCCAAATTGTTGGCAGGTAACTGAAGAGTGGCCATAACTAAAACAGGCAAATATGAAAAGGTGTTATTACAAAGTAATCGTTGTGCTTTATAAATATACTTGTGCAAATCCCTGACCTCCACTTTTACCACTTCCAGTTGCTTTGACACCAGCTGGCTGACCAGAGAGACCCGCTGATCCACTGACAATGGCCTTGGCAACACCTTGGGCCAAAACCTGCTTCCCACCAATCACTTTCGAGGCCGGGGAGCTTCCTTTAGTTACCAGTAGCTGTCCACTGCTGATAGCCACCTGTTTGACAGCAGACTGGAGAGTGGAGCTTACAGGGATGCCCATCATCTAAAAAAACATTATCATGCCATATAAAAATGAATCCGTTCACACAGACAGTTGCTAAGTGGTAGTACTAGGACTGCACAGTATATCACAATCAAATCAAAATCACAATTCAAATAGCAAAGGCTGCAGTTATTAAGAAAGCGCAAAAAATCCAGTCTAGTTTCTCAGGTCAGACGTTTATGCTCCTTGAGTTGTTTGTAATATGCACTCTGAACAGAATCCTACTTTTTAGAACATACACTCACCTGAAGGATTATTTGGAACACCTTACTAATAAGGTGTTTGACCCCCTTTCGCCTTCAGAACTGCCTTAATTCTACGTGGCATTGATTCAACAAGGTGCTGAAAGCATTCTTTAGAAATGTTGGCCCATATTCATAGGATAGTATCTTGCAGTTGATGGAGATTTGTGGGATGCACATTCAGGGCACGAAGCTCCCGTTCCACCACATCCCAAAGATGCTCTATCTGGTTGAGATCTGGTGACTGAGGGGGCCATTGTAGTACAGTGAACTCATTGTCATGTTCACGAAACCAATTTGAAATGATTCGAGCTTTATGACATGGTGCATTATCCTGTTGGAAGTAGTCATCAGAGGATGGGTACATCGTGGTCATGAAGGGATGGACATGGTCAGAAACAATGTTCAGGTAGCCCGTGGCATTTAAACGATGCCCAATTGGCACTAAGGGACCTAAAGTGTGCCAAGAAAACATCCCCCACACTATTAAACCACCACCACCAGCCTGCACAGTGGTAACAAGGCATGATGGATCCATGTTCTCATTCTGTTGACTCCAAATTCTGACTCTACCATTTGAATGTCTCAATAGAAATCGAGACTCATCAGACCAGGCAACATTTTTCCAGTCTTCAACTGTCCAATTTTGGTGAGCTCATGCAAATTGTAGCCTCTTTTTCCTATTTGTAGTGAAAGTGAGAGGTACCCGGTGGGGTCTTCTGCTGTTGTAGCCCATCCACCTCAAGGTTGTGTGTGTTATGGCTTCACAAATGCTTTGCTGCATTCCTCGGTTGTAACGAGTGGTTATTTCAGTCAACGATGCTCTTCTATCAGCTTGAATCACTCGGCCCATTCTCCTCTGACGTCTAGCATCAACAAGGCATTTTTGCCCACAGGACTGCCGCATACTGGATGTTTTCCCTTTTCACACCATTCTTTGTAAACCCTAGAAATGGTTGTGCGTGAAAATCCCAGTAAATGAGCAGATTGTGAAATAATCAGACCGGCCCGTCTGGCACCAACAACCATGCCACGCTCAAAATTGCTTAAATCACCTTTCTTTCCCATTCTGACATTCAGTTTGGCGTTCAGGAGATTGTCTTGACCAGGACCACACCCCTAAATGCATTGAAGCAACTGCCATGTGATTGGTTGATTAGATAATTGCATTAAGGAGAAATTGAACAGGTGTTCCTAATAATCCTTTAGGTGAGTGTATATAGCAAATTTAATCACAATAGCAATACTTGTGAGAAAAATGCCAAAAAATATGATAAAACTGTGCAGCCCTAGTTATGTATAATGTAAAGGTGATAGCTGAATTGTCAGACCTTGCCAGTGGTTGACCCTCCTGACTGTTTCTGCGCTGACATTGATATCATGTGACCTCCTTTCACAGCCACAAGCTGGTGTGCTACTGGAGCGGGGGACTGCTGCTGTGGGCTGGTTGCCGTGGAGACCATCTGCTGCTGCTGCATGGAGACTTCCCCAGGCTCCTGCTTTATGATGACCTGCACATGAACACAAGGGGTTAAAAAGAGGTTTAAATTCTGTGCAACTGCATTAATGATGAATGCATAACCCCAAGTGCATTTTGAAAGATCCAACATGTTTCAGCAAGATTAGATCAGAGAGGAGGCTGTAAAACTGACTTTTTAAAGCAAATTTACAGTTTCCTCTACTTCCAACAGGACTAGTCCATTTTTTTTTAATTAAATAAAAATCACCAGGTGTCAGATAATTATTTGTAATGTATTATTAGTATACGTCTTGGTTTGGTATGAATAAAAAGATGGACAAGATGGCAGCAAAATGAAGTTGTGTCAGAAAGTGAACTGAGAACTGTGTCTGTCTGATGCCTCCCTTTCCCTTCACATAAACAGAAGGTTGCCCTATTTAAATGCACTGCCAATGCACCAGCACATGAGCTAAAAATGTCAGTGTCAGATCTATTAATACCTTCCTTTCTCAAAGATAAAACAGGACAACTAGCCCTGATACAAAAGGCATCTTCATTTGGGTTGATCTCACCTTTACTCCTGATGACAGTAAGGTGCCAGTGTGAACTTTGGGTCCAGGAGATCGAGTTCCCTGAGTAACTGATTTGGACGAAGGACTTCCTGTGGAGGCTGTGGACAGACAAAATATCTCAAAAATATTTGCTCTCCAGCAGGTCATGGGGAATGTCTGAGCATTTAGTGGATTGAAGGGGATTACTCTCAATAGCACTTGAAAAAAATAAAATAAAAATACTGTATAGTTCAAAGACGATGTTCAGTGAGTCAGCTACAACACCCACAACAATCCCATCCAGCTTCATGAAATGCACTTTCAAGCACTCTCATCTCTGGTGCTGTGCATAGATGTGTGGGAGGGACTGAGTGGGCAAAATATGAGCAATAAAGAGAAAGGTGCTACTAGAAAATAACGTAAAAACAGAATCCTGGATTGACTGGTTGTTACTGATGCCTCCTCCTTACGTAAAGGAGAAAAACACTGAGAAAGATAAGCACTGTCATTCTTGTTCTTATTGAAATCTATTTTAAAAAAAATAAGAGCTCATTTGTCAATGTAACTTTCTATTCACCTAAGCGGTCTTGTTTTGAAGTATAAGCTGAATAATGTCCATGGACATTAAAAATGGAAAATAACAGTGAGTTTAAATGTGTGCTTGATGGAGAGATTTTGTATGAAGAAAAACAGATTAATAAACAACTGCTCTGTACCTGTAAGCACTGCAGATGATGATGCAATGCCAGCCAACTGGCCTGGTTTGTCAAGAATAGCGTAAGGATTGTTGGGCAGGGAGGAGGAGCTCTGCTTATTGTGGATAGGGGTGGATGCTGTGGGTGTACGAGGTAGTGGTGAGTGACTTGGGGTGGATATTGGGGAACCTGATGGAGAAAATGCATTTTCAACCTCTGTGCACAATTGTTAAATCTCTCACATATTAATCACTGTTGTAATAAACTACACTTACCTGAAACTATTTTACAACTCATTGTGATTGGTTGAAATAACTTTCCTGGGGATTCAGCGGGACTGGGTGGCTGTCCTTGAGGGACAATTTTACAGCTTGTTGTGATTGGTTGAAAGGCAGAAGTACACTGGGAACCTAGAGGGACCCTCTCGCTGGTTTTGGGTCGGGTTGGTGTGCGTTCTCCAGCAGCAAGATTAAAACCTAAATGAAAATGACATTTGTTACAAAGTATTAAAGACATCTACCATGAACCATGCAGTATGTCAGGTAAACTGTTTCACACAATCCACACAGAAAAACTTAAAGCAAGATTTTCTGTACCTTTCTCTGCAGTGGCTTCATGTGAGATGGGGGAGCTTGAGGGTCCATGAGTTGGGGTCAGGGAGGTCCCAGAGATGGGGCTGGATGCCCTGGGAGCCATCTTGGATGATGACGGCTGAGGGATAAAATCATCCCCAAGAGAGTCCCTATGAAGCTCCACATCAACTACCTGCATGAAGCACAGACTAAAATAAATAAAGCAGGAACCAATGCAAAGAATGGGTCTCCACATTGACAACCTACAGTTTCTGCTCCTAAAGTCTGAAGACCAGTATATGTTCGATCCAACTGCAGAACAGAAAGACGGGCTGTATCAATCATATAAATAAGTGTAGCCCATTCATTTATTTGTCAACATGTGTACTTTTTGTATGGTTTATTTAAAAAAAATACCTTTAACTGGTGTATGATGTCAATACGTTTGTTACGAGGATCTTTGAAGTGAATCTGGATCCTCACAGGAAATTCACCCCAGCCCCGACGTGTCAGATGAAATGGAGGTTCACTATAAAGAGACACAACAGTTGCAATAAATGTAATTTCAGATTTAGATTGTCAAGTGTACAATGGATGCATAGTTTAGTATATGTCTGTGTAATCCCTCAAACGTCCGGGTCTGATCCATAGCAAAAGACGAAGTTTAAATCTGTCCACTGGAAAAATTGTTGTTGCTCTTCATTTCTTCAGAACTGAAGAAGCGGCTTGGATGAGCAGCGAAACATCTTCACTCCTACAACGATTTGTCCAGTTGACAGATTTAAACTTCGTCTTTTGTTATAGTTTAGTATAATTCACATCTTCTAATCAGGACATTAGTAACCATTTCTTACATACACTCATCTCACTTTTTGCATGTATGTGGCCATGAGCATGAGAAAATATATTAATGCCCATTTATTTTCAAAGGTGACAAAAGGGTTACTTACAAAAAACCCAGGTCCTGTTTTCCTTGTCAGTTAAAACTTCTTCTGGCAACACAAGCAAGTGGGATTGGGTCTTTCCTCTGACTGATTGCGTAAAGTTCTTACTACAGTTGTGCACTAAAAGCCCTTTAGTGTCTTACATTTGCCACACAACTGTTAACTTCTTGACTGACTCAATATTTAGAGTAGATGTGTTAGAACATATCCAAAAGAGGGCAGCAGTGACCTTTATGACTGTGGTGTTGTTGTTTTCAGCTAAAAGCTGGAAAGTTCTACCCAGTGTTGCTTAACTGAATACCTTTCAATCTCTGACAACATCCATATAGCATGAACAGTCATGCTTAAAAAAGAGGTGGAGCAGAACAGTAAACATGTCTATTAATAAAATGGTCATAAAGAGCATAACAAGTTTGTTTGTATCTTTGACAAAAAGTAGAAATGATCAAACCTGACTTCAACAAGGTCATTGGGCTTGTAACTAGGATGAAGGAAGAACCAGACTTTCTTCACAAAATGGTCAATACTAGGTTCTCTTCTGGAGCCTCTGACATACACCATCCACTTATGTGTCGATTGGTCATTTTCCTCTCTCTTATCTGGAGGAATGTACCTGAAATCAAAGAAATAGTTAACCAATATGATCAGTATGACCATTTGGACAGTGTTAAAGTTTGTTGCGAAAATGCCAGTATATTCTACTGTTTTTCCCAGCTAAAAACATGCCACACATGACGTATTTTATATTTCCAAGAATACTGCCCTGAAACCCATAAGTAAATTTCCCAGTAAAACATGTTTGGCAAGGGTCTCAATGTACTAGACATGCACATCCCCCCAAGCCTCAGGACAAACTACACATCAAAAACACATATGAAGAAACATGTATCAAGTCTGAACTTGAAGCAAATTAATTCATGTGTCAGCTCATCAGGGCCCACACACAGGAATAAGAATCAAATCACAGGAAGGAAGAATCAAATAAAAACCTGTACGAAATCCTAAGCCTACATAATATGTTGTGTCTAGTCTACGCTAAGAGACTTTGATATGGCGATACCACCTTTACATGATTTTGACCAAAGTAATTTTAAAGTTTACTTACTTTGATACATTGCCTACTACAATGGTCTTTTTCACATAAAGTCTAGAAGCCTCATCTGTAGTATGATATGTCACTCTTGGTTCAGCACCAATACATGAAGGCACTCCAAAAGTATCCTACCAAAAATATAATGAATTATGCAATCATAAAAAATACCTTCAAACTCAATGTTGTGTTTGAAGCATTTCCTAACCTTGCCAGTATTTCGTCCAGGTCTACGCTCCTGTCTGTTGCCGTCATCTCTCCAGGCAACATCTCTCTCCTTCTCCCCACCATCTCCTTGCTGAGAGAGGGACTCTGACTCAGACTGGCCCAAAGAAGGAGTCTCTGAGTCTTGGTTAAGAGGAGATGAGGACCTGGATGGTGATTCTAAGAACTTTTTGACAGCTGGATGATTTAATACGGCAGGGTCACTCTTTGTGGTCTGCTGTGACACAGAAGAAATGCCTGCATGTATTACACTGTGCATGCTTGTTAGGGAAATACATTTGCAAGACACTTACTTCAGGATTTTTGGACAGACCAGCACTTGCATAGTAGTTTGCCACTATGCATGCTCTTAGCTTGTCCATCATCCTCCTAGCTTCATGAAGACGCTGCAAAGCAATACAGTTAGAGCTAAAATGTTATCTACTATGCAAGTATGTTATAAAAAAAATACTGAAAAATTGAAAGAAATATGACCATTGAAGAGTGTGTTTTGCTCACCTGGTTTATCACCTCAATTTCATGCTCTTTGTTTTTCATCTCCATGGAAAACTGTTCCCTGATGATGTTTTCAATCTTTAGTACTGTTGCTTCCCGAGCTGTCAGTGATGCATGAAGTTATTGTTGGAGACGTGGTTATTATGAATTTGTTAATCCATGCCCTGGGTGTGGGCAAACAATCACTTACCATTATGTTCATCTGCTTTGTTTCTCTTATTGTTCTGGACAAGGGAAACATCCTCGTAGTCTGGATCATTGCCTTCAATTTTCCTTTTAACTCCTGACATGTTTGTCTGGTTGAATAAAGGCGTATATGTGTATAACAAGTCATACCATCTCCACACAGCTGTGTCCATGCACACCCAGCAGTAATAACATGAACATAGAATGAAGAGGGACACTACTGCTACACCATAATAAATAAACAAGCGTTTATTCGAGCGAGTGTGGCGTGCAAGCCAAAACATTCACTCTTTTTATGTCACAGTCCCGCCAGAGCTCTATTGAATACATTATGGCATTTTAAACACATCGGTTTACAATAATGCACAGGCGTTCAGTTAGTATGAACACACCGCTAACGTGGTGTTGCTCTAAGCTAGCATGGGCTAATGTTAGCACACAACACAACATTTTTACAGTTTATTGTTGCATTATACAGTCATACTCACGGCGTGTGCCTCCTCTTGGAGCAGCGCTGCTTCACAATAACTGTCTTTTAATTGATCAGGAGCTCACTGTAGATGCTGTACAGTAAAATCTTACAAAGTCATAATGCTAACTCTTCAGTGGTATAAGCTAGCGAGACCGTTCAGTACAATCACCACTAGGGGCCACTATTCTACAGAGCTGTGCCATGGATGTATTAAGATAAAGAGTTGTACCACAGAGACACAAAACCTAATGAACATGTCCCATGTGTTTATATCAGGAATGTAATATCAGTGTCAGTGTCAAAATGAGCAAATATAGAACTCCAGTCTGCTTTTGTGTTTATGGGAATCATTTCAGACGAACAATCAGAGTTCTACACCATCTGTGGAATATTACCACAAACTATAAATTGTATCTTGACAAGGCTTTGTGAATGTCTTCATGGGACCAATTATTGCTCAGTGTATCAAATACCATGCTTGTTTTACACAATGCTTCACAAACCATCAGAGACAGTGTAATGAAATGTTTCTCAAACCAATAGCTTGTGGTTCAGAGGGTGTTTGTAGTATTAGTACTAGTACTAGTACTAGTATTGTCCCTATATGGTCACTATGGCCGTACATGACCATTACCAAATAGTGTGAAGTTTTAGCCACTGAGACAAAAGTAAACTGGTTTAGAAAACTTTATTTTCAATACACACTAATGCATCATCCATTGTCATGTTGACTTTTGTACATAGCATCCAAGATCAGATGAAACAATGAAAATCCCCCAAAAAGAAAAAAAACAAAACATTTATATTAAAAACAAATGAATGAAAAATAAATTGATTTGACTATTGTTAATTAAGGCACACAAGGACACTTAATAATGTTAAAGGCCCACACATTTTTTAATGTAAGCACAGACCGTGTCATGATATAGAATCAATCAATTATACTTTGGCTTAATTTATTTTTATATCTTTTTTTTTTTTTTTTTTTTGTATATAAATCATTGTCATCATGTTTAATTTAGGCATGCTCCTTATTTTGGGTTTGAAAATCTGTCACATACAATTCCAAACTCACCACAACAAGCAAACAAAATATAATAAAACATAATTAAATTGGTACAAAACAAGGAGTACTGTAGACTAAGAGAGCCTCTAGGATTATAACAAAAACAACAAAATAACACGTCCTTTCAGTGAATTATGCATGTGCACAGAGTGCACACACATACACGTACTTAAATTGTCTAATCATCACCCCATTTCCTTCTATGAAGCTCTACATCATGCCACCACATTTTGCATGTCTGCTGGATAAAACCACAGATTTATAAAGCAATAGATTTTGGAGATGCTTGTTGACTGTCAACGGCTCAGGGAAGCTATGCTCATTCCATAGGTTTTGCTGTTGTGTTTCTAAACTGACAGACTTTGGACCAATAAAGAAACGTTATGTCATACAAGCCTGTATGACAATCCAATCCTGGCCAAGTGCACCCAGCTTTAGAGGTTGTGGTTGAATTACCAGTATACCACAGCACAACGGCCAAAACAAGATGAGGCGGCAGGTCCTGTTTTACTCAAACAAAATAAGGCATTTTTTTTACTGATACAGTAAAACACAATACAAAGAAAATTAAATAACTGCCACACTATTAAACATTTAACATGATTGTGTCAAAGTGCACAACTGGGGCTCTCACAGAAAGACACAAATATAAAAAAGGAAGTACACTTTAAGTATAGGCAATGTAAAAAAAAAAAAAAAATATATGTTCACAGCAATATCTCTAATCTAGCAACACCGCAAAAAGGTGACTTTTACTGACCATGAGCCATCTACAAAGCCTTTCAGTTGAGTTGTTGTTCGCATCTGGAGTGAGGTATGAATCACATCACTGTTAGCTGACAAGTAAACATGCAATCCAACATGCACAACTGGAGGTATCAGCGGTTTCCCCGGGTTACATCCATAAGGATGACCGGTGCCAGCATCAGAGGAAACTGTTTACAGCCAAGTATATCACCATGCTGTTAACAGCGCAGTCATGCCACGGCTACACCCAAACTCATCCACTCCAACAAGTCACAAAAGTCACAAACATCCACCAAATCAATTCAAACATGTACACACATTTTTCAGAGCAGTCTTTGGGTTTTGATCTGCCACGGCCTATGAACTACCAAACAACCCGCAATACCATACACCAACACAATTACACTGATATATAAAACAGGCATACTTACTAATTCTACTATCAGGTAAAATACAATAACATTCAATTATACAAAATATAACTTAAAAATTAAAAAGAAAACATGTTATAATACCAATAATGATAATGTATAAAAAATAAAAATCATTGGAGATACAGCATAAACAGTCAATTTGAAACTGCATGGTAAGTGTAACGGGATGACATGGACAAAAGAGCTGATTTTAAACATAAATGTGGAAAAGCAGGTTACAGACTGCCTACCACAAGCTTTGGTCATTATGAGGGGGATCTTCAATATTTGATGACATAAACGTAATTCAGTGTAATCCAGTAACTTAATTTTAACGGGTTATGGTTGTTCTACTGCTTAATGATGGGATATATTTTGTTAGATTACTGTACCTGATTACAGTCATTTATAGTAATTAGTGATTTTTGGGAACCACTTCATAATAACTACACTTTCATGATCCTTAAGAAAGCATGAATAAAGACTGAATTCATAATGAACAAATAGTTTATTAAGAATGATTCAGCCTTAGTCACTACTTAATTAATGGGCTAGCTTTAGGAGTTAGGGTCTTAAAGGGATAGTATAAAAGTTTTTGATTTTAAATATGACCAAAAGGTTACCAGATATGACGTAAACATGCTCAAATGAAAGAGCCACACATAAGTCTCTCATTCAGGTTGCTGCATCAGTAATCAGTGCTAGTGTAGCCTCTGCAGCTCAGTGAGTGAATTCTGGAGGTTCTGACCTTTTACATGGCCTTTCTATTTACTAAAAATGAGAATCTAATGAATATCTTCTCTATATGGAGGTTAAGGCACTAGAGATGTGGGTTCAGTTGTGATTAAAACAACAAGAGCACAGACTACATACAGTGTGCTTAAGTAATTGCTAAGCCTGAATCATTCTTAATAAACTATTTGTTCTTATGAATTCAGTCAAGATTAGTTATAAAGCGTTACCAGTTGTTTTAACAATTGCTTGTTACTTATCAATCTTGTGCATCCAAAGTCATAATTTAGTAAGATTATTGCCCTGAACCACTGAGGATAAAAGAGTACGATTCCACAGCACCTCTTTCAGTAGTGCTACATGATGCTGTATGAACACATAGGATCTCGGTGGTTCTGTCTAGTGTGTGCTTTTGAGTGAGAGCATGTGCTTGTTTAGGTCTGATTTTCAGCTATGGCTTGTGGTACTTCTCATTGTACCGGTGTATGGTTACACAGCCATGGTACGAGATGGGCCGGGGCATGGCTGCCACTCCTGTGATGATACCTGTTGAAGGGTCGTAACACAAAATGGTGTCTGTTGCTTCACCATTTTCCTCTCTGCCTCCGAGGATAAAGATCTTGCCATTACACACAGACATGCCACAGCTCTCCTATAATAAAAGAAATATAATTCAGAAACATGTACCAGCTGATCCCTTGGTTACTCTGGTTATTTGATTATTACCAGTTTGTTAAAGGTGTGAACTACATGCATCCAGTAATCCTCTTTCGGATCATAGCAGAAAATGGACTTGGTCAAGCCCCCAGACACATAGATGACGTTGTTCAGAGAGACCGCCGAGATGCAGCGCTTGGCGATTGGTATGTTAGCTCGTAGCAGCCATGTGTCAGACTCTGGATCATAGCATTGGACCTGTAGCATTCATATTTGATAGTTAATGGCAAAGGTGCACATATCAATGTATATTTTTAAAAATCCTTCAAGTTTCTCTGAACTAACTACATGACTATACAGAGCATTTGGTGATACAATGGCAGTGTATCTGTGTTACTAGTGACTTATCCCGTGGCAGATACAGCTTTAGAAATTACACTTGTTCTTGATCTGAGACTTTGTGCCTGGAATATAAACAAACAACAGTGGCTTCTGTGGAGAAAGAGAAACTGCCATCTTACACATAAATCAAAATGTGATTGTTTCACATTAAGTGAGAGCTTTCAATTTGTCATAGATATATATCTTTATTTGAGACAGAAGAGAGAAAAAAGAATGGGATGCATTTATTGCAAAACCAACTGTAACTGCCAGGGGACAATTATCAGATCAACTGTCACTGTGATGTGAACAATAAACCAGATGACTTTTAAACAGGTTTCTCCAGACAAAATGTTTTTTAATTGTTATTTGAGTATAAAACTCAACCACTTAGCAGTGCTTTTGTATTTAACTGAACATATGTAGTTTTGTGCTGGCGGGAGAGACACTTCCTTGTCTTACCTTATCTGAACAGGTGTTGTCATCAGGCCCTCCTCCGATCACGTAGAGCTTCCCCGCACAGCTGGCCACAGCTGGAGAGCTGACGGCCTCTTTCATGGGAGCCACCTCAGTCCAGCGGTTGGAGAACGAATCGTAACACTCCACACTGCTCAGACGGCTCTGGCCGTCATAGCCCCCCACAGCATAGACCTGTTTAGATACACACACAGGCTGGGGTTTCATCCTTTTTGGGGGACTGGAGTCTGATCCTAACCTCCACAATAGTCACCACTTGCTTAACATTAAACCATACCATAACCTTAACACTTATCTCTTATCATATTGTCAATCACACAAAGTCTCTACAGTATGATCAATATTCACAATACTGCAGGGAAATATCCGCACATGTCATGGACAAAACAAGCGTCACAGAAAACACTCATGAGTCACTTGTTTGTCTTTCAGCCTTATAGTTCATAACTATGAATACTTTTACGTCAGGCAAATAGAACCAGTCTATCAGGTAACAGCAAAAAGAGACCTGCCACAGCGCCAAGCCATTAGAAAACATTCAGCTATAAGGAGGTGTTGCAACGTTGGACACTGAATTTTGTATGCAAAAAGGTTACATGTAAAATGTTTAAACTGAACTGATATGTATTCAATTAATGAAGAACAAGACCACTATTGACTTTGCCCAATACAAGGGACACCCCTAAGACTGTTCCTATTGCTTCACAAAATGCAGAAGTATAAACAGAGAGGGACAGGGAGGGAGGGAGCAAGAACAAAGGAAACAATTCAGGAACTAAATGGGACATTTGCAGCCAGCACTTGCTCAGGAGTGGTTAGATCACTATCAAATAAAAGTATTGTGATCAGCCAGATCACAATGAAAAAGGAGTTAATGGCTGGTATTAGTTAAAATTCTAACTACTATACAATTCTGTTGATATACAAGTACCAGCATGTGGTATGTGGCTGTAACATAAAGGCTACACCATGATTCATCGCTATAAAGACACGCACTTGGTGCACTGTCACTGTTTTATGACTTTAAACACTCACTAAACCTAAATGGTTAACCATGTCCATGTCCTACAACCACCCGGAGAAAAAGTAAACAAACTCAAACTATTAACTTGGAGAGTTTTTTTTTTTCCATTGGAGAGTGAAAAGAATACAAAATGTTTTGAGATAGACGAGGCTGTCACCAGGCACTGTCATAACAGAGGAAAACAACAGCTGACCTAGTTTAGCTGAGCTCATTCAAAACAACACTAGTTCAAAAGATGTAAGTGTTCCAAAAGACCACAATGAGCTGCTTGTGTGACTTAAAACCAGGTAAAAACAAAGCAATGTAGTTAATAGATATTATTACAATATACTAGTGTTCATCATTAGACAGTAGAGGTTAATAACCATGTCTAAGCACAAAGGCACCAGGCACAGTCTGCTGATTATGCAACACTTTTGAGGCAAAAAGTAAATTATAGGTTAGAGTGAAAATGACTATATTCAGGTAACGTGTTGATTTCTTAAAACATGTCTGTGAGATCTGGCTTGTTTTGTTGTGATCAAAGCCTTATTTAAAAATGCATACTCCACAGCATGGACATTTTGAGATTTTTTTTTTAAAAAACAGCACTTGAAACAGAAGTAAATGTTGTCTTAACCTTACTAGACAACAGAGTCTCTTGACCTGTGTCGACCGTGTAGATTTCAAAACCCAAACGAGAAGATAAGGATAATCACATGTGTGGGACAGACACAGGAAGTGGATGCACACTAGGGCCTCTCTAGGGGTAAGTGTTTTCCAAGAAGTGCATGCATATTTGCTCACAGCACCAAGGCTTTAGTGTTGAGGGAAATGCCTGTGGATATAGTTTGACCAGTACAGACTTATGTTGGTTTGTGGTGCGCAGACAAGAAGAACTCTTTCAACAATGCAAAACATAATTACACCTCAAGCAGTGAGCTTCAGGCTGCTGGAAGTATGTCCTCTGTGTGCCATAGGTTTGTGTACACAGGCATGCTCTTAAAGCATAGGGCAGCCCCACATCTGTTTATGGGCTGCCTGTTACCTGACATGTAATTACAGCTCAGCAAAGGCTCACGAAATCTCTCTCTTGGCTATTATCAGCACTCACCGCCATCATGTCTTCAATCCGCATGTTCAAAACCAAGAGCCTGGGGACATTGTATGTGAGCTATTTCTTTAGACAAACACGAGCGTTGGTCTGTTATTCTAATTATACACGTTCACAAGTATGACAGCGTATTTGTGTAATACAGTAGCTACTATAACGTAGTATGCGATTACTACATGATGTAAAAATGCAGTGAAACACTCACTGATTACAATATCACTGATATATGAGGAGTTATCAGCTTAAATAACTGAAATCTAGTTCAATACACCAAGGTCATTTTTGGTAAGTCTATATTCTATGCCTACAGTCTATATGTAAATTAAGACTATAGAATAAGTGAGACTTCAAAGTGTCCTGGTTGTCTACCAGTAAAAAGAGCCAGACAGATCAATGTGAAATATATAAATTGTATGATATATTTCTGTGGGTGCGTAAAGATTTATTTTTTCTTGAAGTCAAGAGGTCTCCTCAGTTTTACATGAGTTTTAAAGGTAATAACAGCTCCTCTGCTTTTAAAGGTCATAGTTGGATTCATGATGCAGTTATCAAAGCATTTTTAGCAGCTAGGCCACACACACAGAACTTCAAAGATGTAAATACAAGTACAAACCTTGCCCAGGAGAACCCCCATCTTGTGTCTCCAGCGACCTTTGTTTAGTGAAGCCACTCGGATCCAAAGGTTGAGCTGTGAGTTGTACATCCACACATCTCTGCTGTTTATGCGCCCACCTGGAAACACCAAAAGTAACAACATGATATTGTGCAAGACTACAACTTAAATAATAATACCACTAAGTTTTAAAAATTTGTATGAAATTAAACATGCTTCTTGTTATCATCTGTAAATGTACCTAACTGAGTCTTATCTGACTTTGACCTGGGGTTTATGAGGAGTTTACCTCAAATAAAAGGTTTGTCTTTACACATTAACAGAAACAAACAAGCATTTTGCAGGTCCTACCCTATAGTAAGTAAAACTATCACTCTCAGAGCTGAAAAAACTCTGTTCATTCCACTGAAATCATGAGGTGCCTTACCAGGGAGTGCTCTAGCATGTTTTAAAGTACAACTTAAACAGACTTATTCTGATAATTTCAGTATCCTCAGATTGAATTACTCAGTAAAAATAATTTTCGGCTCCAATGTAACTAACAAGCCTGGGCATGAGTCATCTCCTTAACTCTAGCTCTAGCCCTGAGGAAGGTTCAAACAAAAAAGGACAACTATATATGTGTAAACAAATCACAGGTGCAGTCCCCTTATCTCTTTGAATACAACTTTTGTGGAATTACTTATGAGTTTTATACAGATAAGTTTCAGAAAAGTGCAATCTTCTGTCCCTGTTATGCTTATTGAGGGCAGGATTACATGTAAAAACAAATTAGGAAACAGATGTGCCAGCAACACAAAGAAAAAGCACATATTTATTCATTACTGAATAAATCAATCTTGTTTTGTTGAAAAGCCTGATGTTAATTACAATTTATCTGATTGTTATCATCACTGTCTGAGAGTGAGCCAGACAGTCTGCTACCTTTAGGCTTTTTCTCGTAAAACAAAAAAGGTGACGGAAAAAAGAGGCAGACAGAAGGCTAAAGAGGCATCAGCTTAAAAAGTTTAGCACTGTACATTTTACAAAAAAAATGTTTTTGCTGCTTTCAGTTCGGGGGTGTAATCCTTGGGCACTGCTTGTTGTCTAATTTGAGTATTTTTTAAAGCAGATTATGTAGAGTTCCAGTATGTTGCTAGTCTCAATATTTAGGATTATGCATACCTAATTGTCCTGTATGTGTTGACCTGTACAGGACCTGGGGTGAAGTACATGTGCTGAGACTTTTTACAGTGCTTACCCATGTGACATATTTCATCTGAGAAGGGGGCCCACTACAGCAGCTGTCAAGGCACTACACTAGTGCTCAGAGTTGGGCTTAAATATGTGGAGTATGAGAACAAAGCGAGGACACACAGAGCCACAAAAGTGAGGAGAAAAAGCCATAAGCAAAAATACGACCACGTGTTTTTTGGCTGCAGGGTCAGTTACTTCAGAGTTGATGGATGTAAATGATACTGTTACAGAGAGTGGGGGAGGTGCAGTCTGTTGATTTTTCCAGGCACAGGAGAGATTGATAGCACACACGTGAGGACTTGGCATAGTTAGCTCCTGAACAGTTCTGGCTGCAGGGAAGATTGTTCCCGTTTCTCAGCACTGACTTAACTGTTTTTCTCTTCCTTGTTTCTAGTGGGGCTGTTTTGGTCAGGTTTGCCGTCTTGCAGGTTTAAGCATGAACCATGCTAGCAGACACATTTATCCTGCTGCATTTCAAAACACTACAGAATTCCATGCCCTACTAATACAGGAGTATACAAAATTAAGCAGCGGATTTGGCATCTAGAAGAAGTGATAATACACTTGAGTTTAGTTACGAAAAAACTCAAGTTATTATTTACTTTTTACTACATTAAGTAGAATAGTACTACAAAACAACAGAGAGAGGCAATGGCCCTGAATGTTGACCAATAGAGAGAGAGAACACTGGTGCTGGCAAAGCGCCTCTCACAGGACTGAGCTCAGAGTGCATCCAGATGTTGTTCTCATATTTTCCTTCAAGTCCAACTGTGTGAGGCATTAAAAATAACACAAGGCAAACAGCCAGTATGGCCTTCCTGCTGGTCCACTGGGAGATTACACAGCAGCTCTCCCTCAGTTTCTCTCTCTCACACATTCACACACACGTGCATATGCGGAAGTGTACTTCTAACAGGACTTACCTGACACCAGAATGTCATTGCGCAGAGCACAGACTGCGTACTCAGACTTGGTGAACTCTGGCAGTTTGGCCAGTGACTTCCACTCTCCTGTGACTGGATCAAAGCACTCAGTGTAGGGTAGATTGAAGCCTCCCACCCTCTCACAGCCTCCAACCACAACTATCACCTCAGAGAATCCAGTCGACCTGAGGGAAATACCAAATAACAGATTTATTACAATTTATGTGTTTATTATCATAGTCATTAATGCTGCTATATATTATATGTGTGTTTGTCAGTAGGTCTAGACAAATGGCACGAAAATATAAACAAACGTTATGCCAACACCAGACTTGACAATACCTGTGCATGAACAGGTAAGTACAAGAAAACTACACTTATCTAGATGACAAAGTTCAGTTTGAAGTTTGTGAACAACAATAGAAATGGGATACACACAATACACAAGCCCATCAGTACAAAGGATGAACTAATCAAATTGTTTTCCACACATATAATGTGTCAACTTTACACAGTAGAGTCAAGACTCTTATTTCAGTGTTTTTCAAACCATGTGATGTATATGAAGGACAGGAGAATCATTACAGTAGTACACCTTTGTGTCACTGAAAAGTAAGGCCTGGGGCAGTTTGTGCATAAAAAGCTGTGCAGGTGCAGAGAGAGAGGAATGAATCCAGTTCAGTCTGAGACAGCACTGAGCCTGAGGGTAACCTAAGCCAACCAGGTGGAATCTGATTGGCCTATTCATGAATGCATCTGCCTAGATACAGGACACAATGCAACTGAAATACAAATCACCCGCCAATAATAACTGACAGACACAACTGGTCCTGTTCAGCTCTCTTAACAAGCCTATCGCACGAGACAGCTGCACTTTTGTTTACTGTCCCACTGTTCACCATATGGCCCCTTTTGTATTTCCCAGAGAGCTAACACAGCTTTAGCCCTTAATCTATAAAATATTAAACATAACTGGCTCAACTGACTTTATTTAAATAATTCAGGTAAAGGGCACTGGGTAAGTAGGTAAAATGTCATGACAAAAAGCAAGACTGAATTTCTTGATTGCGTCACATTTTTTTTTTCTTTTCTCTCTGTAGAAACATGCCCTGCCTTCATCATTATTTTTGTTCAAAATAAGGTCACGGAGTGGCCAATGGCATGAGCATAACAACTCTGCCTGACATTTTATTTCTCTCTGTCCAACTGCAACAGACTAACAACAAGCCAAGTTATGAAATGAAGACTTATATCTGATGAGTTATCCAACAAAAGCGGTCAAACAGCTCAATAACAACAAAGCATGCCTGTGTGTATTTATCTAAAAATTAAGTTTCCCAGATGTTTAGACGCAATTTCTGTTAAAGCTTTTGACATCAAACAGTGACAGGCACTTTTTCCGTTACCTGCGTGGGCGGGTCCTTGGTGACATCATCTCATTTCCAAGCACATGGTAGCGCCTGGCTTCATGGAGAAGCTGGTAGCACTCTGGCGCATTCTGAATGATCTGGTCCCCCTCCACTGTCTGGACAAAGTAGTTTGGGTGCAGAAGTGGCAGCCGCACATGGTGTAGCAGGTCCTTGAGCATGGGCCTCCTGTGTTCCGCAGAGTGGTAGACCCAGCGCATCACTGCCTCAAACACAACCTCCTCCTTCCCAATGGACAGCTCGTCACTGGCAATGTACTCCTCCAGCTCTTCTTTGTGTAGATCGAGAAACTCCTCATGCTGAGCCACCTCGGAGAAGGTGGCTAGGGCATAGCTGCGGCAGCGGCTGGCAAGCTGTTTTAAGGAGTGTGCTTCTGCAAAGCGCTGTATGCCCAGGCAGTTGCACGGGTCAAGTTGGTCTTCCAGGAACTTGGCGCAAGCATCACGTAGAGTATAGATTTGGAAGAGGCTGGATGTCTCAAAGAGGAACTGCACATTCTCAGTTGTGATCTTGGCGCGCCCTGTGTAAACGTAGGTCAGAAATGAATCCATGGCTTCAGCCAGGATGCCATTAATCTCCACCAGCATCTCGCGGCTCTCGCGGTGGTCATTGCAGAACATAGCTCTGAAATAAGAGGAGCAAGCAGACAGCACAGCGCGATGACAGGGAAACTCACGGCCCTGAACGCTGATGACCACATCTGTGAATAGGCGGCAATCACGGAACTCATTGAACACCTGCAGGATGCCATCAGAGTGGGACGCCCCAGAGCAGAAGTCCAGTACATCCTGACTGGATAAATTTTTGGAATCAACCTCAAAGACCTAAAACACAGTATTAGATTTATTCCACTGTAAGAGCAGGAATACCACACAAACAAGGACCATCATGAGAAATCCTGACCTTGCGCTTGACCGCTGGAGAATCTCTGATCCCAGAGTCCTCTCTGTTCATTCGTCTACCCAGAATCAACACCATGGCTGCCACGTTCAAAGTAGACCTTTTCTAGGTTGTATGAAAACCTGAAACATTTTAAACATAATTGATTAAATCCATCCATAATAATAAGCGAATAGCAAACAAATATATAAAAAATATATAACAGTGATTGTGTAACTTTGGGGTGAGGCAGTTAACAATAACTTTATAACACTTCCTCCAACTCATCAATGCAGTTTTAGCCTGCAGCAAATAAACCTCCTGACACAGGCGAACAGTCACAGGAGGTAGGAGAGGAGGGAAGTTGTTGAGCAATGGTTCAAATCCAAGGTACACGTCACACAGGTTTGTTTTGAAAGTGGGGGCAGGGTTCAGGTGCAGTATTATGGTTTGGTGTTAATGTCAAAGCTTTAATTTAGATTTCACTATTGCACCATTTATGCTTAGTAGGCAATACATAAAGTTAAATAATAGAATGAAATATAAATGTATTTCCTACAAGATTTCTTGTGTTGTGCTTTCTAATCTCTAAATTCTTCACCAAAACCAGAGCAACTTTACTTTCATCGAAGTGATTAATTAGTCTAATCTGTCTTTACAAAGCTATTTTTAAATCAGGTAGGTCTAATCATATCACGTGCCAAAGTTGACGGAAGCACCTCCTGCGACTAAACCTGACTGAGTACTGGTTTATCCACAGTGTTTATGTGAGGATGCAGGAGCCGGCTCTCAGGGGAGCATCAGAAAACGGAAAACGCATGAGCTACTAATTCAGCTAAAGTTTTGGTTTTCTTTTTCTTTTTTCCACAGAGTATGGGGAATATGATGTCTTCAAATAATAATCAATAAAATAATCAAAATCAATAAATAGTATCGACTAAAACTACCGGGTTTAGCGCCACTTGGGCAGGTGCAAACTGCGCACTTTCATCACAGCGTCATTTTTACTCATCTAAAAAGCGGCCACATTTTAGATAAATTCAACAACAACAAACATTAATGCTACAATAATCCGAAGCGGCATACACCAGTTATACTAAGAATAAACAGTATTTAACGTCATAGGCCTGTGAGATAAAAATAGACCTGGACTCGCGAGACAAAGGAGGCGTCCCTCGTGGCGCGGTCAACAAACACGCACGAGCCACTAACTTAAACACATGAAACGTGTGACATAAAACTAAAACAAACATCTCAGATGTTGTAGAAACAGAAATATTACCCGGTGAGGACTTTTCCCCCTGATGGGCCTCTTTGGTCTTCAGATAAAAAGAAAAAAAAAGTTGGAGAAAAAAAGTCTTGAAAACTTTCAAAAACTCCTGTTTCTGTAATTACTCTAATTTCCCACAAATATTAAGATTCAACGTGACTCCAATACAAGCAAGACATTTTGACGTGGTGACAAACAAAGACTTCTACTAGCTAACTGTACAGACCCATTATATACTTGTCAACAAAGAAAATCCAGCCCACTTCAGCGCTTCAGCTGCGCCGCGGGGTCTTCTGGGTAATGAAGTCCGTTAGACGCGGCTGTCCGTGCAGTAGACTCTCATATGAACAACACTTCCCACTGGACTCATTTTCTCCACGTGGCTTCCCTTTGTTTGCAAACAAACCCAACTTGAGACGAGAGAAAGGCTTTAAAAACAGAACAGTGATCACCGAAAAGTGCTAAATATAAGCCGCAGGTGTAACAAGAATATAGACTCATGATCATAAGACATTTCAAGGCGTTGTTTTCATAGCACTATTTTTATTTGACTTTATATCGGACCGCCATGAGAAAAAATGTCACAGTGATAAACGCTTTAAAGACGTAATTTCTAAGGAAATAAGACACGCGAAAACAAGGCTAGCGTGTTTCAGGTGAAGAGAAGGGAGGAGCTTTTGTAACAAAGGATGTCACAACTTCCCCATGCTGTTGCAAAATGTTTGAGTTCCTAAAAAAAGGGGGGGGCATGTTTTTAATGGGGGGGGGGGGGGGATCCAGGCTGCTGTGTCAAGACAAAAGCCTCCGTTGACCCACCAGTCCAGATTAGATTACAGCGTGTTCACATAACATTACTATACAGTTGGTTCTATTCAGTGGGTACAAGGAATTTAATTTTATGTCTATCAATTTGTGTTTAAACACACATACATGATGATGTAATATATGTTTATGTATGTATGCATGCATATGTGTGTGTGTGTGTGTGTGTGTGTGTGTGTGTGTGTGTGTGTGTGTGTGTGTGTGTGTGTGTATATGTGTGTGAGATAGAGAGAGAGAGAGAGAGAGAGAGGGGGGGGGGTATGTATATATATATATGTGTGTGTGTGAGAAAGAGAAGGAGGGAGAGAGAGAGAGAGAGAGAGAGAGAGAAGAGAGAGAGAGAGAGAGAGAGGTGTAATATAACAACTGTTATCATAATAAAATATTTTTACAATGTGTACCTCTTTTCTCGTCTCTAGTCAATAGACATGTGGCTGAATGAACAAAGCACAGAGCTGAGTGCTGGCCATATGTTAAGGTCAAAGAAGGAGTATGGAACATACAGCGGTGCCCTAAACTAACAAAAACAACGTTATCATTTATACACAATATGCCTAAAATGTGCTTGTCTCACTTTGAATAAATACTCTTGTGTAAGGATAATTTTAGGCTAAAAGCGGTCAATAATGAGTCATGTTGTTTGTAATATTATTTGCCCACACTCTGGGTGGTTGTATGGATTCACAATAAACAAAGAAAATAACCATTATTATTATTACTATATTTACAAGACTGTAAACTAGTTGAGGCTCCAGGGGTGAAACAACAGCTGTATTAATGTTTCATGGATCTCCCTGTACCTGAGGCCGTACAGGTAAGGAGCACAGGCCCTTGGTAAAAGCATGAAAATAGACATGTTGACTGTACTGATCCACACCTGAACATCATCTTTCCTGTGGAACAAGATCACCTCCGCACTAAAGACAAAGGTGGGGGCAAAGTATAGCAGCAGGAGAATGCCATGAACAAGGAGCGTAACTCTGGCTCTGGAGAAGCGTCTTTGCCAGATGCCTTGAGTCTTTGTCACCATATAGAGCCGGATATAGCAGTAAAAAATCAGTACAGCACAAACACTGGCAGCAACCAAAAAATAGACATGGTTGCCAACTGTGTTATTTGTCTTTACAAACCCAAGAAAGATGAGGACAAGACACATATTAACTTCCTGATCTTGTTTGCTGCCACTGACCATCAAAATGACAAGAATTAATGGGTAAATCGCTGCAAAAAGCCACATCCCAAGTAGTATGCGGTGGGTTCGAGCTGGTGGAAGGAATTCTCTGTATCTCAATGGCCAGCGTACAGCAGCATATGTGTCAGCCACCATGAGTGTGATGCTGAGTATGGCAGCGCAGTAGCCAGTGACGATGACAGTTGTAACCAGTTCACAAACTATCCAGGACATTACAACTCCAGTGGCATTACAAAACTGTGTGGTCAGATGAAAAATGAGGAAGAGTACATCTGCTAACAGGGTGTTAGCCACCAGTAAGTATCGTGTTTCTTGGCATAAAGCGTGGGTCATGAAGATGCACACCAGGAGAATGAAGTTGGATATCAGAGTGGCCAGAGTAAAAACGGTAGTAGGGATGATAAAGAACTCCATGTGCAATCTTCGAAAGCTCTTGACCCATTCCTCTGTGATGTTGAAAATCTGAAGCTCAGATGCCATGTTTCCTGAATCCCTATATTCCAAATATCTTCAACTGCAACTGCCTGTGGATGAAAATAGAATAAGCTATGGCCACTGGCTAGAGATAACAGCTAATGCACGGCTACTTTGAATAAAGAAACACAACTAATGCAGAGGAATGGAGAATGAGCAAATACAGCAGATAATATGCAAATAAGTTTTGGTCAAAAGCATTTTACTTTTCTAACCAAAATACATTTGTCTGGTGAATATGCTATGGCCCATGATTCAAATGTACTAGCTGAGGAACAGGAAAAAAGAAAATTGATATCGACATGCTGATAAAAACACTAAATCTTCTGGGCCTGTTGAGACAACTTCCAATTTTGAGAAATTATTGATTGCACAATGATAACAGCTCTTACCTGGGAGTACACTGTGAGCCTCTACTCTACACCAGCTTCTCTAAATGCTTCTATAAATTGACAGGTGCTTAGTACCGGAGTGATCCAGCAGCTTGATGTGGTACTGTTGACTTGTACAGGTGATAAAGCAATGTAGAAAGCAATGGATGCTTGACCATCACATAGCAACGGGGTGGAGCTTGAAGCTGTTGGGCCATTTTTTATACAGTTCCTCATTTCTATTATCCTTCCAAGAACCTTACGCTTCATACTAAGGCTGGGCAATATGGCAAAAGGTATGACATTTTTTCCCTCTGGAATTGATTAGTCAAGATTTTCAAAAATTCAATTTAAAACTAATGAAACAGGGCTTTTAATCTTAATTTCAATACCATGAAAACTTCTTTTTATTTATACTTCAGATTTTGATACATTGTTGGTGTAAAGCAAACATTTTTCTAATGAATTAATCTGGCGATCCATTTTTTAACTCTATCAATGAGTTTAATACTTTACTTTTTTAAATTCTTGCTCTATCGGACCTCTTCTCAGCAGTTTTTGAAGTCTGTATATAGTCAATTTGATTACTAAATTAATTTACCACTATTTAAATATTTGAATAATTGGTATTCATGAAATGAAATATATATACACTGTAGGTGTAGAGTGTATATATATATATATATATATATATATATATATATATATATATATATTTCATACTATTACTAAATCTATTTTAAATCCTGAACCTTTACTAGTGTTTGTAATTTAAATGTATTAAGGAACAATGATATCAGCTTATTTTAATATTTTATTTTTTACTTATATTTCAGGTTTCTTGGTGTAACTTCTTTTTCCTTTTCATGTAGCCCATTTTCCCCTTATTTCCCTCTTCCTCCTCCACATCCTCATCATCGTCACTGATGCTGTCAAAGTCTGACAAGTGCTCTTCCTCCTGATATTCTCTTGCCATTAGTCTCTGAAAAACATCATACTCCTCAGTGTCGCTTTAGCCACTTGAGTAATAAACATGTCTTGGTCCACACTGAGGATGCTGCCAAGTTTGGGGTTGACAATAGTTGTTTGTCCCTTTTTGTCAGGGGTTTCAAAAAGGCCCCTCCGCTCCAAAAAACAGTGACGATTACGCACTTCATCCAGAGTAAAACGGAACAGCCTGGCTTTGACCATCTCAGCTTGTTTGACTCCCATTCGAAAATAAACATACTGTGAAGAGAAGGTAATAAACAAGCAGATGTAAGTTTCAAATGTGTCCACCAGAGGGAGCAATCACTCTCTCAACAATAGAATTTTCCCTGCACTGATGCAATTTTAAGTAAGCAAGAGCAACGCTAATTGACTTTACCTTTTTGTTACTATCGCTCAGTTGGTATTCATTAGTGTCCAATGTTAAAATCCCCTCTCCATAATATGTATTCGAATTCTTCTTAACAGATTTTTTTTTTTTTAGCTTGTGTGATTTTTTTAAGAGCTTTCACTATAAAGGGCCTTGACACAGAAGTAAATGGACCTGTTTCTATTATTACGCTGTTTAAATCAATAATGCAGTTTACAAGGAAACAAATGTTGAATAATGATATTCTTCTATAAAGGTTTAATATTAAATACTCAAGTAATAGCATAATATGTCTATGTCTACCTAAACCTTGGCCTTAGTGACTCATTAAGGATGGGACAATTTAAAAACTTTTTGTGTCACGATTTCCACAGCCAAAATAACAACAATGAACAATTATAGACTCATATTTTGTTAAAGTGAAAACAAAAATTAGGTCATCATGGACTTTTTTTTTTTTTTTTTTGGAAGGGTTATATGATGTACATTCTCCTGTCCCTACTAGTCACCAAAATGTCACTCCAATGTATTAGTCAATATCAGAAAAGGTAGAATACCTGAAACTTGTACTGAATCTGAGCCATGTCCTCTTGTATTATAGCTGGACTGTCTCGGAGAATATCTGTGACCTGTTGCGATGTAAAGAGACACTTCTCTTTAAGAAACATCACCATGATGTTGATTTTTTTCACTTTCATGGTCAGGATCTGAGGGTGATGGGCCACAACTCTCTGAAGGCTGCCTATGGATAAAATAATAAATGTAAATCATGCAGGTATATTACAAATGAGCACACCGACTTGCATTCATTTTACCTTCAACTAGGCCTAGTTTTCTCAGATTTGCAATGCGCCTGTGCAGCTGTGCTTCCTTGATGGTGTACAATTCAGGACATTTTTCTAACAGCTTCAGGACACTTGATGGGTTAAGGCCGAGGACAATCAGAGCTGACAGCGTTGATAACGTGTGTTTTGCAGTACTTTCTCCTCTACTTTTGCCAACTGTGTCGTAAATGTGCTCTGCTTGAGTGTCGGTAAAGCCCATATCGAGTAAGCCACGCAAAGAGAGCTCTGTGCTGGGTTCTTGGTTCTGGGGGATATTGTCTGCGGTGGAGGAGTGAAGTCTTCTTGTGAGACAGAGAGGCGGCTGGTGGCATCTCGCACACAGGACTGAACCTGACAGATAGCAGCTGGTATACCGCGCAATCCAGCCAATCTAGAAACACATGGACTTGTTAGTTACTGCAGTAATAATGACGATAAAGCTACATGTAGGTGCGGGCAAGTGATCTTCTGAGTGTATATTAAATGGTTATTAAGTATAACAATGTAATTGTGCGGGATGAAATGATTCGTTAACGATCCCAGTCATTTTCATTAAATTATTGCACGAACGTCGTTGTTTACCTGTCGCACTGCAAACGGGGATCCCATGTTTGTCCGTCAGCTATACTTTACCGGGTTGAACAAATTGAGACAATGGTTCCTACTTGGATTATTTATCAGTACTCATTTATGGCAAATAGTTTATAATCATACCTCAACAAACACATAAAAATCCACAAAATCCAGTATATATTTCTATAAAATATTTATTATTATCCAAAATATAAATATGGTGAGGTGATACTTATATACAACACAAAAAAGTCACTAATGAGCCATTGCACATTCAAAAACTGTCATAAAGTGTATAATTAAAAAAAAACAAAAAACCCAAAAACATCAAACGTTTTTACCAGGTGATCTTAGGCATAGGCATATGATGTGACTTAAATAAATGTCCTTTTGTAGAATAAATATGGTGGCTAAAATGCAATAATTACAACCAGTGTCTACATGATCTTCAAATATTAGTAACATCTAAGAATCATCTTCATCATTATTTCTAAACTTACTAAATCTATCCTCTTTTCTTTGAATCCTCTACTCTCCTTCAATTAATGTACAGTCCACAATTTTTATTTCTCCTCTTAATTTCTCAGACATACTTCTGGAGCTCATTTTCCAGGGCAAACCTTTCATCTTCCTCCTCATCATCATCAGGAAGAGTCTCATCGCCATGATCTGGAAATAAACCTTGTCCAATATATACACTGGGGCCTGACTCAGATGGTGGTGGTGAGCCTTGCAAAAAATATTCAAGAATATCAGATTATCAGATATGTACAATTAGTATGCAAATGGAACGCACTTAGACCAGTGACACTTACAAACGCTTTGGTTGGCTGACACCACCTCTGCCCAGCTGTACTCTGAAAGGGAAATGGGTTGGCTGATCCAGGACTGAAGCAGAAGTTGGTCTAGAGTCATTCTCTCTGCGGGATCAGGGTGCAGCAGCCCGCTCAGCACCTCTTGCAGCTCTGTGCATTAAAAACATTTATAGGATGGGGAATAAATAAAAGTATTGTTTTTATTCAATGATAACACATGCAATCATTTCAAAATAAAACATACCAGGAGACAATGGAAATGGGAGCTTGAGTTTTGCATTCAGAATCTCCTCCACACCGCAAAATGGATTCTCACTAAAGAGAAGTGTGTAAAGCAAAACCCCAGTTGACCACATTTCCAGCTCTGGGCCTTCATAGCTGTGTAATAAATACAGTTACCAAAAATGTGAATTCAACTTAAACTGTACTAAGAAATTATTATGACTTACGGATTTCCCTGAAGTACCTCTGGGGAGCAATACTCAAGCGTGCCACAGAAATTATAGAACAGTTTTCCAGGCACCATCATTGTAGCAGAACCAAAGTCAATGAGTCGAATGTGGAAACATTTGTCAATAACTATATTTTCATCCTTTATGTCTCTGTGAAGGATGTTCTTGGTTCTTAGGTAAAACACAGCCGCCACAAGCTAAGAAGCCCCACAAGAACAATTACATTATCTTAAAAACAAACGTTAAATGGTTCCATCCCTACATTCAGTCTGAGCTTACCTGTCTGAAAATATAGCTGGCGAGAGGTTCATCCAGTCTGGGTTGCCTATCTATGAATTCAAATAGGTCCATTCCTTCACCATGCTTCTCCATAACCATCTGGAAGTATCCCCCATTCTCAAACACCTCCATCACCTGTAATAATAGTGACATGTCCAAGATAAATTAAGGATTTACTGGACAGCACACGAACTTTGGATTTGGGCTCTATTACCTTGACAATGTTGTGATGCTGTACTCTAGTGAGGATGGCAATTTCCTGGCTAACTCTTCCAAGCATGGGATCATCCACCCAGCTGTCACTCACTATTCTTTTTTTGTTAATGAACTTTACAACAACCTGAAATTTTTGCATAAAAAGGCCATAGTTTCAGAGCAAAACTTCATATATATTTGGCTAATAGTAGGAGTATTATTACTTCATGTCCGTCACTGCGCCTTATTGCTTTCCAAACAAACCCAAAGGCTCCTTTACCAACAGCTTTAACAATCTGATACTCTTCTTCAAATTGACCATCATATGCACAGGAGTGTTCCAGGTCCATAGTAGTGTGAAATACATCTCCATGAGTAGCTATTCTCTGAAACATTTAAAAATATATATGATCAGATATTAATACACTAAAAAGGAGAAAAACTCAACTTTCTGATTTCTTTCTGCAAAGAGCCACAAACCTCCCCTAGACTGTTTTTGGACTCATCATGTAATGATTTTCTGGTGAGCAACGCTGACCCCTGGTGACCAGGTCTACTCATCCACACACAATACAGAAAGCCTCCATCAGGGAGAGAGGTCCTGCAAACATCACACTGCATATCTGGAAATAAATACAGGGTTAATTTCCCCAAGAGATAAGTTGAATATATAAAATTGCTCTAACTAGTACAGACCTATCCGTGTGCCATTTCTGTGGTATGCACAGCTCTCAAACTGCCCTTCCACTATCTCTGGTGTATTGAGTTCCTTTTGCTTCTTAGGGGTAGATGTGACATGAACATCAGACAACGGCTGTATCACTGCCAGCTGATTTTGCTTGTGGTCTTTTGGAACACGTTCAGCCATGGGATCTTCAGCTTGGGCTGGTGAATGTTTTCTATGGTCATTTTCTGAGACACAAGGAGATGTAGCCTGGAGAAGCTCTGCAGTGTCACAGGTAGTTGTAGTGCGCTGGGTTTCCTGCTGGTTCTGTCTGTCATTCAACTGTTCTAAATTGCCACTTAAGTCAAGGTCAGCCAAGGCCCGTGTAACTAGTTCCCCATCACTATTCAGATCTAGAAAACAGCTAGCAGAGTCAACTGCAAGGGCTGGACTAGATCGCTCTGGATGACCAGGATTTGACCCTGCATGGCCAGCAAACTTTTCACAGAAACCAGAGGAGGAAGACCTGTAATAATCAAAGAGAAAATCAGTTTTTGAAGTTTCTTTATTGAGACTTCATGTCACGGACCATTTTTTTTTTTTCACCTGCTTTCCATTGAGATCACCTCAAAGCTGGAATCGAGGAGGTCATCATTTATTGTATCTAAAACTAATAAAAGAATTCTATTGAGTTTGTTGGAACAAATTCATATATTAGTGATAGCCAATTTGTCTTACCTCCAGAAGTTTGTTTTTGGCTCCTTCTTCCTTTACTTTGTTTTTCCTTACGTTTGACTTTGGTAGAAACCAGGCAGAATGTATCCTCCCCAGGGGGTTCTACCAAAGCAAAGGTTTGAAGCAGCTCCTCTGTGGTGTCTGCACTGGCGAGCTCAGCATTGCAAGGAGCAACACGAGCAGCCTCCTCCAGAAGCTCCATTGTGTTATCGGGCCTACAAACATTACTTCAGTTATAATTAATTGCACCCACAAATCATATAAGCATGTATAATTTTATTATAAATTACAAAAGCATTCATGGATTTGTAAACAAGTCACTTACATTTGCACACGTGTGGAGGTGATGGCAGGAGAAACAAGGTTAGAGAGAGCACTTGCTTGGTGCTCTAATCTGATGCTAGTCCCAGTGAAGATCCTGCCTCGTCCAGTGGAGGACCGGTCTTTAACAGCCTGATTTACCATAGCCATGTCGCCAGCCACCAGTGAGGAGGGGTCTGCAACAAAGCATCATTATAGAGCAAACATACATACATAAAAATATTATCCTTCTCTAAAAGGATTGTAGTCAACTTTGTGGGAATTATTTCCTACAAGAAAAGACATGTACCGGATTTAGAGATTTTTGATGGTGTAAGATTAGCCTCTTCAACTTGAGAATCTGGGAGTTGGCTTTCCTTTCCATCAGTCCCAGACATCCGTCCATAGAAACCAGGCATGAGGAAGGTAACGCTCTAAATAAAAGGCAATATGATCAAACTCATACAATTCAGACTAGTTTAAATGGGTGATTTTGTTTTACCTTTCCCACCAGTTCCTCCTTGCTGTAACCAAAAAGGCTGACAGACAGGTGGTTGTGTATACTATAGATTGAGCCATCGGTGTGAAGCAGAAGAAGACCAGAGAGAGGAGTAAATGCCCAAACGCTACCAGAGTACTCCAGAAATGAACCAAATGAGTGGTGAAGGCTGCTTTCTTTTTTCACTTCTGGTCCACAGAGAAACAATTAATGTGAACACAGTGCAATGCCTCATTTCTGTTCTTAACCCAAAAAGACACAAACCTGAGGATGAAGGGTTTTCTTTGGACAAGTCCTCAGCACGATCACATTTCTGCTTTTCTTCAGTACAATCTATAGAGTTGTTGTAGCTCAAGCCAGCTTTGTGTTGTGGTGTACCACATAATAATGCCCCCTGAAGTTTAATACACACTGGAATTGATGCACCCAGTCTGCTTTTGCCATGTACCCTTTGCACCCTAAGGGACTACAAGAGAAACAAAAATAGTTCAGGAAAACTATTAACCCAAAATACAATATACACAATACAATACTCGATATGAAGAAAGCAACTATGGTTTCATAGGCCAAAATAGTTAACTGTACATTTTACTAGTGTCATTGACGTTTACCTTTGGCACAGCATGACTTGGGAGATTGATTTGTAGAGAAGGGATAAGAGTCTTTATGGACATCCCTGTCAATTCTTGTGCATATTCATATCCAAAGAGATGTGCAAATGCCATGTCACAACTGAGGATCTCACCCTAGACAGACCCCAAACAAAGTGTTGGGTATTCATCTTATTAAGACTGCCTACGAGAATGTTTTATAGAGAATATACCACTGTTAAATTTCCCATTTACCTCTTGAGAAAATGACAAAAAGGCTGATAACCTTTCAACATTTTCTATAACAAGAACCCAGTTTCCTTGTGGTTGTCTGTAGGTACAAACAGAAACTGGGACTTCTCCGGATGGCATTGTTGCATCCACCTTTACAAAAGGATGTTAAACACCATAGAGTGACCTGCCAAAATGTGAGCATAAGACACATTTCATACCACTTTTCCAAGCACAGATGCCACGGTTCCATCTCCAAGCAGAAAGTCCTCCTCCAAAACATCCATGATAACCTGATTTGATTTTGTTAAAACCTGTGAAAGCTTCTTCCCAACCAGTTCACAAGAGGAGCAGTCATAAAGTTTACACGCCTGGTCATTAACTGATATAAGCTGCAAAAATAAAAAAACAAAATAATATTTATACACATTACCTGAAACACAACTGATTCTTAATACCTCTCGAGTTTTATGGTCAATGATCAAAATAACTTTGTTTGGGTTCAAAACTGCTGGAGACTGTTGTAGAACACAGTGGCCATCAGTGAGCTGACAAAACAGATTTTCATCAGCTTGCGAAGCAGAATGTGGATGTGGCAAGGAGTCTGGGGACCTCTGCAGTTTTGACATTTTGTTGTTTCTTGCTGATGCTACATTACACACTTTATCGAGTTGCCCTGTATAAACAAATGTTAATGCAAAACAGATTAAAAACGAGTATCTAACTTAAGCTAAACATTTCTTATATACATGCATAAATAAAGCATACACTTGAATGCATTTACCTGTTAAGGATCCAATAGCACATTGATCTCGCAAGGCCAAAAGGTTCTTCTTAAGTCGTGGTGTTTGAGCACAGGGGTAGGACTTATTCAGATCAAAGTCATCCTCAAATACATGAGTTGAAAGCTCAGTTATACCACAAATTGTTGCTCCTTTGTTATTTCCTTTTGCATCTTGGTTTGTCCAAAAGCGAGACTCGTTTGAAAGCGACATAACTTCAGGCTTAAACTGAAAAGATATACAAAATTTGAGGTGTAGATGTATTTATTTGCATTGATATGTGTTTTAACTGTACGTACCTTTACTGTATTAGAGAAGATCAAACACGGTGTGTTTATTAGATATCAACAAAGCCCTAGTTTCCTAGTTTCCAGACATTCGCTAGAGGCTAACAAAACTCAAGCTTAGCCCTTTGTTTTTGCGCCCCGGCCTGTTCTCCAAAAACACTTACTTTCAGAGGTCCCCCGTCAACTAAAAGTCACATTTGAGTAGGCCTTGATGGCTAGCTTTAAGGCATGTTTTCATTGTTGTTGTAAGATTGTAAGTTTGTTATCCGCGGGTTTCGAGACTGATTCGTTTCAGGAAGTGGAACGAGCCAATCAGATTTCAGTATTTCCACAGGGCGATTCCGATTGGACCAAATATAGAAATGACGCGCCCCCTTATGCCCCTCCCCCGACGTAAGCTTTTTTCTATAAATTAAAAAGAAGAAAAAAACAAACATAACGAATTATTTTTTCTGGGTGCACAGTAGACATTAGGTAGATGATAAATGGTGATGCATTAATTTAACCAGGCCCAATATAGCAGAAGAGTTAAAACCTTTAACACAGTAATTAAAATAATGATAATATTCAAACTAAGTAAACAAAAGTAAATTTATTTATTTAAGATTCATTACAAAACAGCATGACATAGAGGAAACCCAACTTCAATTATAGCAAATAAGCAAGCACTATTAATACATTTTAGGTCATTAAAAATAAAGAAATCAAATGAAAGGGGATTTTAGGTAACTGTAAAGTTTATAACCATAAGCTCTTTATTTATATACAAACTTGATCATCACCAGTAAAATACAAGTTTGAACAGAAAAAAAAAAAAAAAAAAACATGAACCACTCCTGCTATGTAAAGGACATCTGAAAAACTATGGCAATAATTCAGTGTGTTCCAGGTGCACAAGCTGCAGGGTCCGTACGTTGTTTATAGGCATCCTCATTAGCTACATGACTCAACTGCTCTGACTGCACAAATGTTATGTCCACAATTCACTTGAAATGAATGAAGCAGATGTTTGGAAAATGTTTAAATTAAAAGGGGAAATATGTACTCCTACTGTTAAAACTATACAAAACAGAATGAGAGCTAAGACCCACAGACAAACTCATTGACATTAATGCACATTTAAGTATGTAACAGTCAGTACATATGTTTTAGAAGAGTGGCACTTTGAGCCTTGTTACAGCGGCACATTGTTCTTCTAATGCAAACATCTGCATGAAGATGGTACCCCAGCTGCCAGTGCAATTATTTACTCAGCAAATCACCCTCTGAATCTAACTAGTTCTGCTGTTGTTGCATTTTTACACAGATAGTTCAGATATATTTGTATCAAATGATGGATTTTCTTTAAAGCATGTTGCATTGTGTGACAAGCTTCTTTTTTATCATGCACTTACTGTACTGTCCTGAGCAAATGCACTAATTTTGGAGTGATCATTTACCTTCTCAAAAACATATTTATCTTCATCAAGATTTGAGACTGTTCTGCATAGTTTCACTGTGCAGAGCACAGCACTCTTGGCTGATCCACTGGTAAATATAAGGAGGGCATCCAATGGCTTGTTGCTATAGCTATTGCATGCAGGTTTTGTCAAGTAGCTCACTTTACAAAAATGAGAATAGGTTGATGTTCACACAAGGAGCCAAGCACAGCATTTGTCACAGTCAGTCACACACAGTCACACACACGCACATATGAGCGACGTTGGGCACATGTGACAGTGCCATGGCTGTATGTGAGCTTCCCAGTTCTTTAAAGAAGTCTGATCTTAATGATGGTAATCCCTTTTGCTATGTGGGCGATTTCCAAGTAAATGATCCACTTCTGTGGCAATGCCTGCAGTTATCTTTGGAATTACCTACAGTGTACAAACATGGACGAACAAATGGTTATTTTCATACACACCTGTGGGTGAGTCTAATGTGTCTCATAGTCACCTGAATGGCTCCTAGGTTTTCTGTTAACTGTGTTGGATTGGAAGAACCCAGCAGCACTGAGCTCACACCTTCATTTCTTAGACACCAGGCTGAAGTAAAAGAAATGATGATATATTCAGTAGAAACTACTTACTAATCACTGATAATGTTCAACTTACCAATTGCGAGCTGTGGTAAAGTACACCCAAGCTTTTCTGAAATATGACCCAGTTCCTTTAGTTTGGCTTGTTGCTTTTTCCCCTCTTCACTCATGATTTTGTCTCGTAACCACTGATATGGCTGTGAAGTAAATAGATAAATTCACTCTCACAGTAATTAATTATTAATTATATTAAATTACCATAGGTATAAACCTTTACCTTTAGTGAAGCCCTGGAGGATTCTGGGATACCATTGTCATATTTTCCAGTGATAATTCCACAGGCCAAGGGGGACCACGAGACCACTCCAACTCCTAATTATATAAAATATAATAATATAAAGTTAATATAATGTTATAATAGTATAAAGTTATGAATTAGCACTCTCACTTAAATTTTTAGATCTTTGATCATGATAATTGAAAAAGTACCTATTTTATGATAGAGCTCGGGTAGTTGAGTTTCTACTTTGTCTCGCTGAAAAAAGTGGTACTCAGCCTGCTCACACACCGGTGGAATCAGATTAAACTGTCGGGCCACAGAGTATGCTTCCTAAGAGGTATACAGAGAGTGTCAATATTTTCAACATTCAGGTTCAGATTTAAACTCAAATGGCATAGTGATGAACTACACTCACCATTATCTCCATGGCAGACCACCTGGAAGTCCCCCAGTACATGGACATTCCTTGATTTATCACATGTGTCATGGCTCTGACAATTTCTGCAAGACAAAACAATTTGATAATGTCAAATACTGAACAAAGGGGGGCGCCATATCTCCATTACACACATACAAATTTACTTAAACACAATGGAAATTGATTTAAAAAAAAAAAAAAAAAAAAAAAAAGACATTATGCAGTATTGTCTTGTTTTCTAAAAGTGTATTTTTCTAGATTTCGTAAACATAGTTAGCATTAGCTCAGGCATTTAAATCCCATTTACATGTTACATGTAATTAGTTATTATATAATGTGAAACATGTATTTTAAGCAGACTGTAGACTAGAAATGCATGCAAGTTATTTCCAGGGTTTTATTTGAGCAGAATTAAAAATAATAATGATGATAATAATAATAATGCATTTGATTTATACAGTGCCTTTTTGGACACTCAAAGATGTTTTACAGAGCATCATTCATTCTCTCAATACTCGGTGGTGGTAAACCAACTACTATAGAAGCAAGGCTGCCTGTGCCATCAACCCCTCCAACCACCACTAAACCTCATGCACACCACATTTTTACAAGTGGGTGAAGTGTCTTGCCGAAGGACACAACAGCAGTTTTCATCATCTTGAGAATCTGTGAGTGCACAGGGATCATTTCAAGGGTCAAAACACTAAATGTGTTTGGATGCTGCAGGGGTCAAGTAAAAAGGCCCAGTCATTCTATTTTACAGTTGAATGAATCGCAGCAGGTTTGAGCTGAAGGGGCTGAAGTCAGCTGCGGTGGCCTTTACAGCATAAGTGTTTGTGACTGGACACAACAAAGGTACTATTCTGGGCCAAATAATAATAACAGGTTCAATTTTTATGGCTCTTCACAAGATGGCAACAACTTGAGAGTAAAATTTTAAGTCACAGCCTTCCTGACCATCAAGAACACATCATATTCACATGTGCAAGGTCAGTAAAGTGTCTTGCTCAGAGACAGGATGGCAGTGTGCAAGCCACCAGCATTCTGGCTTTAAGATGACTGCTCTACCACCGGGAAACGGGCTTCCCTATGCAGAGTCTCCAGATACTGTTCTTCTTTTCAATACCTGCTTTTGGTGGCTCCTAGTACATGATTGACAATTTCCATATTTAGCGCCGATAACCATATTCAAGATTCAATAATGTATTATTATTGTAAAAAGTAACAAAATTTCAATCAATCCATCAAGAACCATCAATCAACACAGAAATAGTGTAAGTACAGTGTATTTAAAAATGCAGGCGGTAGAACGCAAACATATTGAAAATAGAACAATGACCAGCTTGTTATTGTCCAGTACGTGGTTGACCAAAGGAATAAAATTGTCAAATATTTTAAAATTTAAACAAGAGGCCAATACATAATTGAAAACACTCCCAGCTAAGTAACACATGTTTTAGTCTGGAAATAGAAAAAGCTAGCATATAAGGGTAGAGCATGCAAGGAGTTGGGACCACATTTGAGCTTGATTAAAAAGAGCAATTCCTTTTCATCAGCAGCCTTCTCTTTGGACAGAACTCTGCGACGGCGAGAGACAGAGTGGTGTGTGGGTGCAGCAGGTGGGAGGGAGAGGAATAACAGTACATCTGGTCCAAATGGAAGGGAGGGATTTGGACAGAGAGAAGAAACAGTCAGCACCCCGCAGACTTTTCATCTGACTCTGAAAGTGTACGCATGAATTATCCATTTGAGGCTACGAGGAATGGCTGACAACTTGATTCATAGTATTCTGTGCAGGTAGCTACCGGCTTGGTCTTAATATTTTTTTGTGATGCAGTGAGTAACTTGCACAAATGACAAAGGACAAAAAAATGTAACACGGAATCACAATGATGTACCAACACCCTTAGCACAAAACCCAGTGGTGTAAGGAAAACATATAGCTTATTAGATAGAAGGACTGGTTTATACATTTTGGAGAGCTAAAAATAACTTAATTAGGAGAAACTTACCAACCTCCAATCTGTGTGACATTACAGTCTAAAATGAAAGTATTGGCTTAATTATAAGTTTTCTGTCAAAACCACCAAAACATTTTTCATATTATTAACCCTGGAGAAGATGAAATTATGTATCCGGATTTGCAGTGATGGCTCTTATGCAAAAGTTCTAATTAGTTTACTTTATAAACATAAGCAGACTGTATATTTATGCCTGGTGAGTGTTTTTGCTGAGAGCATTGTAAATATTTGTGTTTAGACAATTCCTTTTACGAATGCATATCCTATATTTTAAGCGTTGCCATGCTGCACTTTTTAGCAAAATCCCATGATATATTATCCTATGGTAACAAAACATTCTTCCACGTAAATGATTGTAATGGCACCTCTACATGAAGTGCTTGAGAGTTCAGTGTGCTACAGATATCAATTTTATGAGTCTCCTCTACATGTCTGCGAGTAAAGACTATTTATTAGTGTAGACGGCTATTTGTGTCTCTGTATTTCCCTCTCCGGTCTGTCTGGGGTGTTTCCATATTTGCTTGAGTGACTGTATTCAATTTGCTGCGTATTGCTCTGTCAAATAAAAATGATTCGGAGTGGCTAGCACATCTGAGGAGAGACTTGGACATGACCGCCATGGGCAAAGCCTATTTTAACAACGGATGGATTGTGGCACAGATGGTTGGTCCTTAGTTCATTCTTCTCTTTGTATTTGAGATGTGTATTTGGACAATTGAAATGTTTTTGATTGAGTGAACCACTTTGTTTTCAAGCCCTGAGAGCACAGTGTCCATACAGCCTGGTGTCATCAGCAAAAGTGTTACATGAAATGAAACACTGACTTATTGCCAAGGAATGGAGTGAGCTGTATTTTTTATTAGTGGCACAAGTAGGGCCTGTCCTTGCTGTTTCCTGGATGCAGGCCAAAAAAAGCAGAAGCCAAAGTCACTTGGAGGATAGTAATAGCCGGTGAGGGATGTGTGGACAGCAGAATACAGGCCTGATGGTAACAAAGACAGACTTGCCGGCAATGACTTTTTGTTCCCAAGGAGATGCAAGTTACACAAGCTAAAGAACTTTAACTTCTTCTGTCAAAGTCAAAGGGAGTTAAGGATTACATAATGCTAACATCATTACACATAAGCATATTTATCACATCAAGTATCTGTATGAAAATCTATATAACAATAACAGAAAATCCATTTGTTTGTGCAGTATATTACGCATAAAGAAGCCGTATCTTGTAAACTTCAGAATTCTATGTGTCATCTCATCAAAATCAAATGCGATGGTGCTCAACAACAAACAACTGCTACAATATGTCTTCTATGACAAGTAACTGATAAAGCAGCCCAATAAGCTTTTGAGATTTGACATCTTAAGCATCTCTCCAGAAAAAGTTATCACTGTAAATCAAATTCTTTTACAAGCCTGTGATGAAAGACATGCCCACTTGTTTTTATGTTCAGGTGGACAAGTAGATCTATGGTGTACAAGTCCCTCCATAAACTGGCCCCCGCCTACCTCTCTGAGCTCCTCATCACTACAACCACACACTCACCCATGCTCTCCGATCAGCTGATGCCAACCTCCTGTCTCCCTCCATCAGAACTAAGCATAAGACCTGGGGGGACAGGGCCTTGTCCGCTGCTACCCCCCCACCCTCTGGAAATCCCTGCCCAAACACATCAGAGGCTCATCCACACTCTTCAAAAAAGCCCTGAAAACTCACCTGTTTAAAACTGCTTTCAAATAACAGCATCTCCTTTTTTTTCTTTCATTTGTCTGTCTTGAACTGTGTTGAGTGTCATGAAACGCACGATACAAGTGTTATGTATTATTATTAGTATTATTTTTTATTATTATTAACCAGTGTTCACAAGAAAATAGTGGTATATTTTTGGCCAGAACACCAATCCCTTACATTCTGTTGCACGTGGGTCCTAATCAAGTCGCTACGATATTTGAATTACTTTAGTGACATTCGCTGTCAATGAGAATGGCTCAATCAAGAGAGACAAGTGCCTTCGGGGCTGGACTCAGTGGTTTGTCTGCCAGTTATGCGTAATACCAGCGACAGCACAACCCCAGGACGTGTAAAGTGTGACAGATTGGCCTCCTGCCGTCTGCTGCCTTCACTACACAAGCTGAGAGCGCGGGGGGCAAAATGCAAGGACTGGGAACACTTCTACAGGGCCCAGTGGGGACTCCTTTAGCACCTTTAGATGAGGGGCTATTGCTGATAAGGAAACTGGAAAAGTCATACAGGAATTGTGATGAAGTTATAGTACGCACAGCAGGCCTTGTATCTACTGAGACCAGCCCAAAAATACACCGTCTATCCATAGGGGGGCAGATAATCCTCCTCCTGATGAACAGGAGGAGGAGGCAACTCAGAGCCCATGCGGACACTCAAAATCCCACAGAGACGGGCTGAGAAAAGTGGAGAGCGAAAATAGAGTTTGAGAGATTACAAGTGTGTGTGCTTTAAAATGATTTGTACAATTATGTTAAGGTCTAAACGCCACTAGTCCAGAAAAAGCATACGTTCTGCTCATATTTGTCACCTTATCAGGTTACCACATGACCCAGCCTCAACCCCTCCACAGCTCTCCAGGGATGGCCCATGATCACTCACCCTCCATAGGAGTGTTGTTGTCCGGGCGGTTGGCAAAAACCACATCAACGTATTCAAGTTGCATTCTCTGGAGGGAGCCCTTTAAGCCTGGAGACAGATATGGAGAGATATTTAGGTCACACAACGAGTTGACAAGATACAAAGAGGGCTGGCAGGTCTGTAGTCTCAGGATGTTAATGAGAACATGCAAAACACATATTTATAAACAAAACAAAACTGTGCATCATGTGGAGGGAAATTAGGGTGAACTACATCCGGAGGGGGTTTTAGTCAACATTTTAGTAAACATGGCAAAGTGACAGTTGACCACATGTGACTCAAAGCCCGCAGCTGCATTGGGTCTGCTACATTTTAAGGACGTGTCAGAAAGCTGTAGTTAAAAAATACTGACCAATGAGTCACACTGCCCTTTCACTGCAATTCAAGGGTTATCTCTTATGGTTCTATAGAAGTCTGTGACCTCTGACAACTTTTCTCTTATGAGCAGGAGAAATACTGTACACGTGGATTGGATGTCCTATATCAAAGATGAAAAAAGAATAACATTAACTTATCAAGGAATTAGATTTAGGATTTCAGAATTAGCTCATATCCTGATGTGTTTTTTTTATTTAATGCCAAGGGACAATATGCAAAGTAGCAGAATCTGGCATAGCAGCTGTGGTTTCTTTCGTGTTACATAGCTGTAAAACATACTGAAAACAATATTAGCTTTTTATAAAGGAAACAAAAACCCATACACCAGAATGTTCTTTGTTTAAATAAAGCTTGGGGCACTATGATTTGGCTGCAATATTGGTGGTTTTCAGATTTTAGTGGGATGTGATGAAGTCATGCACTCAGATGGGAGACAAGCACTGTTTTTTTCCTATTATTAAATTGTACTTTGTCATGAAATATTCAAAAGGTAAATTCACAAATGCTGAGCCTGATCATTTCTATTAGTGACTAGACCCAAGAACTCGCTATATTACTACAAAAAAATAATAATTTTAACAATATTAATTTCACCTGCCGCCCATCTGTATTAAATATTATTGGCCTATAGAATACTGTGATCTGAAATCCAGCAATATATTGTCTTGTTTCAGGTTTGTTTGTATCAACTATATGCTATATAATAACAACAGCACTTGCTATACTGCACAGGATGCCATACATTATTAGTATGCATGTCCTTGTTTGATGGCAGAGCACAGGACTAAACTGTTAAATTAATAATTTATTTCTTTTCACAGATTGATTGACTGCATCTGTGTCACAGCTAAGCCTGAGAAACGCAAGTGTGGACTCAAAACTGGAGTTGAATGAGCAAACTAGAGAGTTGTCAGAGCATTAAGACCAATTTCACACCTCCATGTGCTGCTAAGTAGATCATTGTGAAAAGCTGTGCACCTGTGTATGAGCTAATATTCTTTGTTACATAAATGACTGCTGTTGGTTTACGGCTGAGGAGGGAGCCAAAACGCTAAAAGCTAAGAGGATCAGGAAAAGGCCACTCTGTTTTCGTATATATCACTAAGCTGTATGTAGTAATGCGGGGATGCCAGTCCCCAGTGACTTGCAGAGAAGTAATGCAGACACTAGGAAAGAGTCTCTGTTCAGCACATGTGAGAGAGCGTAACAGATTAGAGCCAAGGGCTTCATCATCGAGCTAATCCCAGATGAGTGTTGCACACGTCCCACAATCATCCATGCCTCTCTTTACCTCCTCTGTCAACCCAGAAACACCAGAACAGATGTGCTTTAACTGTGGTGTTTCATTTGTCTAGTCCAGTCAGTCAATAACTTTAGATCTTTAGAGGGCGGATCTTTTCAGTAGAAGACAACAAGACAGCAAAGATTTTTAACAAGCCACTGACATTAATTATGCAGTTAATAGCAACAGGCTCATTGGGAAAAACAAAAACTCTGTACATCAGCACACAAGGGGAATGCTTTCAAACAATACTTTTCCTTATGTTATTCCTGGAAAAGATTGTTTGCCTCAATCAAAAGATCTGTGTTTGATCCAGGTCTAGAAGTTTTTCAAATTATCTATAAAATAACTTATCCTTAATTGAATGATGTGTTTTTTGCTTGTAGTTTATTATTATTGACTTTAACATCTTGAAGCCCCATCATAGTCAGGAGGAGCCCTTGAAAGTCTCTTGTTACGTAGGCATAAATTATGAGCAGGTGGTGACATGTGCCACACCAGCCAGACCAAGGACAGGTCACCTCCAGCTTCCTGTGGCCACTGGGCACACAGCATAAGGCTAATTGGTGCCGCTATCTTTTCTATGCCATTACCCTCTTCCGTTCATCTTGGTTTATCTCTCCTGTCCGGTGTCTCTCTCCTCCAGCGTCGGCTAAGTTTATTCAGCGGCTCTTGTTTGGGGGAAAATAGCAGCGGCTGCAGTGAATGTTAATATGGTGTGAGAGAGCTGAGTCACTGCTGGAGGTGCATTGCGCTGTGTGGACCGGAGATTTGGGGAACAGGCTGGGTTAGGACAGAAGTATCCAGAAAGGATCTATCTCCTTGGTGCAGAATGTATAGCCTTGGAAACGTGCTCGTTATTTGCTGCTTTTAGGTTCAGGTAACTTTATATGTATCCATAGGTAGAATTGGTTCGCAGCTGGAGTTGGCTTCAATACATAAGACACGCAGATAACTAAAATAACTGTTCAAAGAAACACTCTTCGGACTTTGTAAAGGAGCGGGGAAACCTTTATCGAATTATAGGGCATATAATTGGTCATAATGTTATATATTAAGCATGCTATAGCACTTTTAAGAGGCATTTCTTATAGATCTGAGCTACTTTCCAACTAATACAATAAAAAAAAAACAAAAAAATAAACTTTGTTAAATGTTTACTTGAACCAGCACTATTATGCAGAGATTATGTTTTTTCACTTCATTATTTTTTTTTTTTCACTTCATTACCACGTGATGATATTATTTTACTTGATCTGTGTGGCAAAAATAGCTTAGGGGCAAATGCTGAGAAATGTTGGCAGCAAAGACCGATGCAAAGTAGATAAAAGAGGATGGTTACAGCAGTGCAGTGGATCGGCGGATGAGGTGAGGGGAGGGACACGGCACAGTGGTGCAAAATCGCCTTTCTGTACCTTCAATGATGTGTTTTCGGTTCAGCCCCCTCTCCGTCTCAGCTCTGTAACACGAGAGGGAAAACGCGTGTCAAGGGTGATCTCACAAACAAAGCACACAAGCAGCAGAGCGGCAGCACGGACCAACACGCCGAGGCTGTGTGAAGTGAATCATTAAACATGCCAAACCAGAGCCTGCATAACAAAGTAGTTACAAATGAGTGAGAGAGAGAAATACACCCACACGAGCGGCCGTCCGCAGTGTGCCCGCAGCGATACAGCAGTGGCCAGTAGTTTGTCTCTTCCCCATGTTGACAAGTCATATGGAACAGTGGTTTGGGGACACAGACTGCATGTATTATTATTCTGTTGAGCATCTAATTAACAGCTCACTTGGGTGATTCATTAGTTGCAATTTCATTTTCTTAGATTTTTTTCCTCATTTCTTTTAACTGAAGCATTGTCAGTTTTGTTGTTTGATGGGCTTTCTGTTTGTATTATCCGAACTGTAGCTTTGGGTTCTTCACAATGTGGCAAAAAGCGACGCTATGCAAAAGTGATTATATGCTTGACGAAGTTTTGAGGCTCCGTTGCATCTTACACAGCATGGGGTTTTTCTCAGCCAGTCTGCCAAGGAGGATGCTGTGATATGGAAGTAATGCTTAGCTGATTTTTGTCAACAATGTTAAAGGGATCACACATATCATTTCACAAAAGTTTTATAGAGGACAGTCCCTCAAAAGCACCACTTGCACCAAAATGTTATGGCAAGTGCTTTCAAGTGTTACAGGAATGGGTTACAGTAACTGGACTAGTGATAGTATAAATAATACATAAATAAACAAAGATTTTAGCTCTAAATCTAGCTCTTTTTGGCCAAAATAGAAAAAAAATATGGCATTTAACTAAATTAGAAGTAACAGAAACAATCTGTGTAAACCCTCAGTCGTCCAGGTCTGATCCATGGCAAGACGAAGTTCAAATCTGTCAACTGGACAAATCGTTGTAGGAGTGAAGACGTTTCGCTGCTCATCCAAGCCGCTTCTTCAGTTCTGATCAGATTGCTGGTGAACACTGCTTTATATCTATCTCCAGGGGCTAACTCTTTCTGTAGGGAGGGGCTAACTGCACTGAAACTGTAAACACCTTTGTCCAGTTGACAGATTTGAACTTCGTCTTGCTAACAGAAACAATGTTTTTTCTAAATTCTCATGAAATCTAATTAAACATTCAGACAGATGAGATTAGCTTGCATCAACCGAAACTTCCTCCCTAAATAAAGCTATAACAGTATCACTCCTGGGTTCCATTCTGACCATGTATTTCCTTATCTCACTGAGAGCACTGAGCCTTTTGTGAGCACATAAAACGTAACTAATGCAGATGGTGTGGAGAAGACCCCAGCATGAAAAAAGAATCAGAAGACGAGTAGAGAGAAGAGAGAACAGAGTGCACATATGCACTGTCAAGTGTGTGCCTATATGGACCACTCACTCCTATGGCACTGCCTGTTATGTGTTGTCTTTTGCTCAGGGCTCAAAACATCTATGGCTAGAAAATGTCAGAGACACACTCACTTTCCTCCCCAGTAGAGCTTTGTGGTGATGACCAGACTGGACCTCCTAAAGAACAGAAAGGCAGACATCAAAAGACTGAAGCCCACAACACCAGACTTAACCTTCTATATAAGAAGTCTATATGCAAATGGTGTTGTTCTGCTTTGAAAATGAAAAATACCATAGTCCCCTTGCTGGGGTGTAAAACCATAAAAGTATTTACTACAATATCTCTTGCTCAACTTATTAATATTTAAGACCGCCCAGAGTTGAGGTGAAGTCTGTCGGATGGGCTTTTCAGAGGGGGTTGAAAGGGCGACGCACATAACTTACCAGTGCAATGTCAGCTCATGTGTCAGAGCAGACAGTATGAGAATTATTTATATAAAGTTATACTAGGATTTTTCTATTGAAGTTGTACAGGTTCAGTTGAGTTTCCTGAGTTCCTGACATAGCTTTTGCATTACAAATATTTCAAATGTTATCATTGTTTAGAATTAGGGTGAAAATGCCATTCACTCATCTACCAGCATGCTTATTATTAGTCATTATGCTGTTAAACATGTAAGTGATGCCAGCCGAGAGCGTGGCTACATAAAGATTGCATGTGCGTGATAAATATTTTATATAGCCTCATCCAAATATTGATCGGAGACTGAGGAAGCACAAATGTATGTGATGTTTTACATAGCAGATTCTTTTAACCAAGCAGCTTATTAACAGCTAGTTCACATGTGTGTGGAAGAATGTATGACTTAGAACTGTAGCTCTACTAACACATAGTTATTAGGCTATTTTAAATAATACAACATATAGAATTTAATATACAAATAGAATGTATGTAGTAATTATTACCTACAGTTAATGGTTACATTCCTACGTGTTACTTTTTTAAGTTGGAGTCTGCTCACATACTCTCTTATGCCGGCTTAATTTGAATCCATAGAGGGCAGACTTTACCTCCAGCACTTTTTCTTGATGATGTTTCCTAGAATTATCTCTGCTCTGTGAAGAAGAAAGAAGATGATAAGATTAGGTGTGGGACTTGCACATGACTGTTATCTGTCATCTCCAGTCCTTAAACCCCTACTGTTACGGGATGTAATGCCTCATTCAAACCATCCTTTGTGTGCTCTAGCAATTTTCAGATTAATATTCATGTCCATATGACTACATCGTGCCAACATCATCTAGGTGACAATATCTGGCCTGATAAGTTAAGATGGAGCGCTGTGTACATAATGGGGAGCCTTTAGCGATGAATACAATTATGTAAATTACTTTCGAGTCACGGCCAGTCTCTGTTTTAAATTTCTTAAGAATTTGTGGTCTGGAGCTACACCTTGTTACCACCTTGTGCCCTATGGGAGAGCTGACAAGAGGAGGGAGCTCGTCACTGTAAGCAATCTGCATAGGCATGACTTACTTCCCCCCGGAGTAGACCTCCGCCGTGTCAAACAGGTTAACCCCGCTCTCGTAGGCGATAGTCATCAGCTGTTCCGCCACCTGACAGGAAAAAACAATGAAGCATGGCACACTGTCACAGGGTAAAAAATACTCTGAATATGTACATTAGAATAAGCACACTTTCCAGTACAAGTATTACTATTACTATCACAGTACTAGTCATCCTCAATCCATACCATTACATGACTATTAGTTACACTAATACTGCTTTTATGCCCCTCATATTTAGTAATAAACTATAATATGTAGATCTTTATTTCACAGTTTGTCTATCTCAAAATAAACCAATACTTAAAAAAAAAAATTTAATTTACTTTTTTAAATATATTGTATATATTAAGCTACTAAGATTACACCATAAAGAATTACCACATCCCAAAAATTACCACAACCACCCAAAAAGCAAAATCTTATTAGTTTTTTACAGCTCAGTAAATGTTCTGGGTTTATTTCTACCTTCTTCCTGTGCCAACAAAAGTTTTTCAAAGTGATGATAAATTAGTTCCGTTGCCATAGCAGTTGACAGTTTAAAACAATATTATATCTGTTGAATAGGCAAAGTCCTAAAAATGTTGCATACACCAGGAAGCTGAAACCCAAGAATAGACACAGGTTCTGTTGTGCCCATAAGCCCCGGCTGCAGTCAGGCTGATAAACCCCAAGTGCAGAGACCCCCCCCCTTTCCAAGGCTGCATTAGTTTTTAATAATTGGGGGATATGACTTGTCTTGTAGACCTTGGACAAACCCAACAGGGACAAGGATGTTGATGTCATAAAGATGTCTATGGCCTTAAATGTTTTTCTGTTTTTTTTCCAGTTTCACCAGATCTCACCCATGGGAGCTTTGTAATGGATGTCTGCTATTATCAAACTTCGGGTGTGCTCATGAGCTGTGACACGTTGAAGGGTTTGATGCCTTACCTCATCAGTGATCTGACCTCCGAATGTTACCCAAGTGCCTGTCAGAAAATCAAACCACATACATTCACTTTTTCTAGCAAACAAAAGCACACTTCCTGCATTTCAAACATCAACAAAGCCGTTAGTCATGCATTACTAATTACAGTGACATTTTGGGACAAGAACCCGTCCACCCCTGTCTCAGTACCACCACGGGCTAATGTCAAGATTGAGCTTTGATGGAAACAATTAGAAGAGACTGACTGTCAGGTCATGGCTAATCAACAGTTGCACTTTTTTGGACTTGTCATCTGTTGTTTGATGCATCGTAGCAACAACATCTTTACTACAATTTCCGAATGTCAGTATTGATATTTGCGTTCGAACAAACTGTCCATTTAAAGAACTATAAAGAGACAGCTGATTCTCCACACATTAACATGTGGATTTTCACGTTCAGAGGTAAATATCCACAGTGACATAAATGTAAACATAATGCTTTTGCTAAAGGTGCACTATGTAACTTTTCTGGTACTGCCCAGTGTACCCAGAATGTTCCACAGTCTGGCATTAAACTAATTTATCACGCATTTATTGACATACAGATACAAAAAACCCAAACATATGTACTCACATGTATTGCTTGCAGTGAGTAAGCACATCTTTCCACAGACCTGACCAGTAACTTATTTCCATGGAGACAGATAAATTTAATGACATGCTGTGGAAGGGTTACATAGCATACCTTTAACAAAAAATGCATAAGCTGAAATGAGATCTTGCTTTTCCCTTATAACAGCTTGACACATAATTGCTATAGTCAAATTATTGCCTGAAAAACTGTACTTTTATAAAACAATATCAGATGCCTTTTTTCTTCTTTTCATGAAATCAAATCCCTATCTGTTCTTCTTAAAACTGCCAGATGTATTATTCCCTGTTGCCAAATTGCAACTATGAATTTTGATTCTACGGCTAGATACATGAAGACATTTTAATGACCCGAGTAAAACAATGGCACCTCGCTTATACAGAATACAATATAACACCGTATAAATGAGTTTCCTCTCTATGCCTTGTTGTGCTGGTAAGAATACATTTATCTTCATTTGTGCCTAGTCAGAAAGTACCTTGGCTTTATAATTCGTAGCTTAGCTCTGGTGGATTTCACTGTCAAAGGTTAAAGCACACACCATTATTATCAGCAGTGTTTATTATGGACCACCATAAACACCTATGTTGTTTGCAAAGGTTCAAATTAGCTTGGGGTCATGTGGGGTGCTCCTTTGTTGAAGTCACACACATTGGTGTAATGTCATTCCAAACAGTACTAAGCTTTTATTTATAATTTCCAGCCAATCTTTCTCAGCTGTTGCTCCTGCAATGAGGCGCTTGTTGTTATCGTGCCTTAATACTAAATAATGCAAAAGCTAGCAATAAATCTGCCGAGGTTTAGCGCCATTTTTCACAGCTGGAAAAGCCAAGAAAACATTACATTTAAATGCACTATTATTACTGTAGTGTTTAATATCTGTGGGAAATTCCACTTGGAGCCTTTGCATAACATCAGTATGGGCTTGTGTTCATGTTCTAGGATTTGACACCATAATTTCAGATAAAGGGCAATTCACTAACCACATTTATGATCTACACATATCAAACACTATCATTACTTTTAATCAATCTATTCATTTTAAAGTCATTTCAACTAACACCAATCATGTCACTGGGGTTGAATTATGGCACCACTTTCTCAAGCTAATGTGAGAAAAGGTATTTCCCTTCTTTTTGCTTCTGCATGCCATTTAATTTTAATCATGAACCAGGATGACAAATCAATTTAAAACTATAGTAATTCAAGAATATTGTGATGTCACCATAAAAAGCCAATCCGGAGGCTGTACTGCTCATTTAGCAAGGAGCAGGCGTTTAGCAACACTGTCAATCAAACGAAATGCTCACAAAATAAGGCACACGATTTGTTTGTTGTTAATGTTAATATATTGATTTATGGCCAGAATAGTGAAATAAAAATGTTTAGTGCGTTAATACGAGCATTTTAAGACCAAAACGACACGCCTGACAGTAGCAGTTATGGAGAGAGGGGCAACAGTTTTTCAATGGAAAGTCAATTGGAACCAGAGTCAGTGGAGCCAGAAGCGTGGCCAAGCTCATGTCCGTATTTGGAAAATGGTAGCTAGCAGGTTAGCTATGTCCATTTATATATATATACACTCTATGGATGCCATGAACTCCTCTTATTGAGATATGTTTAGCTCAAGGGCGCCAGTTACCTTGAAGAAGCATATAATCTTTCTACAGGTCAACTATTGAGCAAAGCTAAAATCCCTAATAATGATCACTGGGCTGCGTCATGTTTTTGCTTTGCCAAGTTCCGACTAGATAAAGTGGAGCACTTGGGAGATTTACTGTGTGAATTAGACCCATCAGGATGAATGATGGTGTTTATCCTCCTGTGCACGCTGGCAATAACAGAACGACTTGTTAGCTAAGACCCAAGCTGCTTTTTAAATATTTACATGTCGATATTAACAGTGTGCAAACAGCTTTGTGTTGCAGCATGGGACCTTCGTGTCCATAAAAGATGTATGAGTTTTAGAGTGAGGAGTTTTAATATTATGGAACAGAGCACCATTTCCTTCTGCTGTATAACCTCTTTTATACAGACACACACAGATGGTAACACTAATCGTTTTTCTTTATTTTTTTTATGTTTTACATGTACTTACCAAGGCCCAGACAAGAGACTCGCAAGCCAGACTTTCCCAGATTCCTAGAAAACAATAGAAATAAATTAAACTTTTATGTTCTAGCCTGGGGATAAGATGATGATGATTTTTTTTGTTTTGTTAGTGGTGCAATAAAAATTTAAAAAATGCTACGAGTTTAGCTGCAGCTACGTTCTAATGAAAAAAAGTGAATTTCAAATTAAAGGTGCAGTATGTACTATTTCTGGCTGAGGGTCTGCCACCTACCTGTTTCCATGGAGATGTCATTGCTTTGCCTGGAATGTGCCATAGAAATGTCACCATGGAGATTCATAAGTTTAATGACATTTCTGTGGCACATTCCCAGTAAAGCAATGACATCTCCATGGAGACAAGCAGGTGATACAAAAATTACAGGTCAGATCTGTGGTTTGATGCTTTTCAGGGCATTTCTTAGCAACAAATACATCTGAAATTGAATATATGAAACACAGCTCAATTTGCATGATTGCACAGTCCATCTTTAATAAACAGAAAAGGGATATATGTTTGTATTTTAAACACGGCGTCCATGAAAAGGAGTCTCAGTGCTCTCATTGGGCTTTCTCTCCATAAATAAAGAGAAATAGATACAAAGGAACAACAATACAAATCACTATAATGTGCTTTTATCCAGGCAGAAAAATAAGCCAAAAATGAATCACTTTAATGGCGCGTTGGTTTTGATAACAGCAGCTTGTGTGTGGTGTGTGTGTGTGATCGAACTTGAGGGTCACCTTTATTACAGCTGCGGTTATGAATGAAGAGATTACAGAGAGGACGACAGCTGACTTATTTCACCAGCACAAGTCTCAAGTCTAGATCTTGTCTCTTAGGACGCAGAAAATATTCCACTCATAGTAGGAACGACCCAAATCCAATTACGGCTTGTACCACAGCTGCAAGTTGTATCCAGTGCTTTGTGGCAAGTGCTGCCCTTCTAATTCAATTACACTTTCTATGGGGGAGCCGTCACTTTATTTTTTACAATGTGAGGCACTCTGGCACTAGCTCTAACCCTCTTTCTTATAGTTATCACCGCCTTTACAAAATGCAGACTTGCACTCGAGTGGACAGCATTGTACCACATCAGCAGTTTTCCAAAAGGCACAGTTTGTTCCTTTTCTCACACTTTTTTGTCATCTTAAAGAGTCCATATTATAATGTTTTCTGATCTATGTTGTAATGTTGTTTCCTCATCAAGAACATATGGTACCTGGAGTTGTGTTTTGTTTCAATCACATATGTTAAAAACAAAAACCCTGCATATTTAGGCTAAGTTCTTCTCTCAAAACATGTGATAATACAGGAAGTGCTCCACTATGTTTTTAAACCCCATACACCTTCTCTACAATCTTTTTTCAGTCCTGGAATTGCCTACTGAACTAAAGGTAAAAGCTAGCTGTTATCATGAAAACTACCACTTCATGACATCACAAGGTGGAACAGAGCATTTTGTGCTTTGGAGATGTTACAGACTAATAATAAAGGGTTACTCAAACATATGTGAAGGAACAAAACGTCACTACAGGTATGTTTTTGAGGAGGTAACCGTGTTCTAACATAGTTTATAGCTTGCAAGAATCAATTTTGTGTAATATGGGACTTATCATATCTGCTCCCAAATTCCAAAACACAGCGCCTCATATGTGTCACAGTCTAAAACCTGCTGGTTTGCTCCAACATCATATGGCCCTTTTAAGACTCATTAGCACCATGGAAGCCAACCTAATACATCACAGTGAATTGCTCTAGGTTTTTTTTTGTCTTACATTTAATTTTATTGCAACAATGAATTTTGCCAAGAGGGGAACATTCATGTGGCGTCAACATTTAATGACTAGCGTTTGACGGCGTAACAGCGAGAACAGATTGCTCTTCTACCAGCCGCCACAGGTGTCTTCCAATAGTGTGATGTATGTGGTCTGTAGGAGGGAGACAAACTGTCACACGGCAGGCTTGCACAGAAAACCATTAGGAGAGCTGCACACAGGTAGTCATCTATAAAAAGAAAATATATGACAGGAGATGCTTCCCCTACGCACTTAATCTTGAGACAACTAAAAAAAACATACCACAGATGTCTAGACGGGCATGGGCCTTTGCATTTCCCAGTCATTTACTCATTACAATAACTGATGAGGCTGTAAAATGGCCAGCAGCTGCCTTGGACTAATGGTCTGTGGCCGTCAAAATGAAGGCACACTAATCCAAGGCCTTGCTATATACACGCCTCGGGCTAATTCAATTTGGTGGTCAACACTGTTTGCCTGCATCGATGATCAGAGAAATGTTTGTAAAGGCAATTTCCAAATGCAAATCTGGATGTAGATTCTGTCTGATCAATTATTAAGAGTGAGTGGATTTTGGTGTACTACACAAGCAAGGCTGGGCGCTGTGATGAAATATTAGGCTTCGGGTGTCTGCCATACTGTGCTGGGTTAATTGGTTAGGTAAGAATCCAGTTATTATGGACATAAATCAAAGTCAGAAGCAGCACAAAGTAACACAACAAACACAAAGATAAAGTTGGTGTTTATGCAATACTTTAACCTAACTTAGCATAATGATACAGTAAGTTTGGACAAATACACTAGGCTTGAAAATAGTAAATAGTTCTAAAGCAACACAGCATCATTTTATGGAGGTGACTAGAAAGTTAACAACATCCTATGGAAAATGGGATGCTTCATTCTCCATGGAGACACATCACTTTAATCAAATACTGTGGAATATTATAGCCAAAAATACAACGTGTCCATGTATAAAAACAGGAGGAGGCAAAGTAAGAGTCAGGTTTGTGGAGAGATAAGTTCGCAAGATGTTTTCCTACATGTTGCAGTACAACAAAAACATCCAAAATGAAGGGTAAAAAACCAAACAAAAACACAATTATTATTTTTTTAGTCTATTTTTTGTGTAAAGGTTACATGATCAGTCTTTCAAATAAAATGCGGCAACATAGTGGACAACAAAATTGACTATTGCTTTAATTATCAAAAATATTTATGTGTTTCACTTAAATTGATTACGTTAAATGAATATTATATATTATATTCAAACTAGCTCAATAACAAAACTATATTTCATTCTCCCGAGCCTTTTGTTTTATGATCCACCGTATCAGAACCACGCCTGAATCAGTCTAAACAAAACAAAAAAAAAAACTCTGGAAGAATACAATAGAGGCTGTTGTTGTTCTCATTCACGCTCATTTCCACATTAAACAGGCTTACAGGGACATTTCAATTTCTAAAACTGCAGAACTGTATTTTGGAAATCTTTCATTCAAACTAAATTTGAATGGGCAGTTTTGAATGGCAACTACACTTTGAGAAATCAGCAGTGACTTTTGTACTGCTGTCCACTTTCAAAGAAAATCTTGAAATTAGATCATTAACCACATATGTCTGTGTAATCCCTCAGTCGTCCAGATCTGATCCACAGCAAAAGATAAAGTTTAAATTTGTCAACAATTTGTCCAGTTGACAGATTTAAACTTGGTTTTCTTTTGCTATTAACCACATATTCAAATGCACAGGTTAAACTGGTCCATAACAGGTTCATTCTTTTATACATAATAATTTGATACAAATCTGATCAAATGCTCTCATAAACCACACTATAAGCCTGTCAGTGTGCTCCTGTCCTTTGCGCATGGATGATGCCCAAAACAAGCCTTGAAGTAAAATGACAAATGAGTCATCTGACGACGCCCCCTCACACAACCTGTCACCACTTATACACATCCAGTGAGCTGCTACTGTATAGAAACTGTGCTATTCTTAGTGATTCTCTGAATGCTATCAATCCGAGCTAAACATCTGGTTCATCTGGTGGTGTTTAAACATGCAGCGTACTGTGGTGAGGGATATTTATACATTTAAGAATTTTACTTAGGCTTGATAATGAGTTCTGCGTGGGAATTTGCATATAAAACAGTCACAAGTTTAAATAAGACATATTATGCTTCTTTTCGAGTATCAAGTTTTTATCTGAAGCATACGAGGATCATAATTTTCAACAGCAATATTTAACTAAAGGCCACTGACTTCATGGACTCCATTGACTTCATAGTAGCATTTCATGAAAGCAAGCAGTACATGTTCATTTTTTGACCCGGAGTCAAAATGTTAGTACTACAATAGTGTGTGTATGGTTTCTCCATGAGGTTACAACTTCCAAATCTCAGTTTCAGTCCTTGACCTTCAAAATGAGTTGTTACAACTACCAAGATTTTCTCAGTGTAATCAGTCTTTGACCTTACAATTCTGCCAGACCTTTTACATTTAGCAGTAGCTCAATAAAGCTCAATAAACCTTGCTTAGGCCTAGGTGTGTTTGTGTCACCATCTATTAGAGAGCAGCACTGTATGAAATGTATCTATAAGGGACTACTGCAAAAACTGCCAGAGTATCCCACCTGCTTGTCACTGATACGTTTAATACCAGATCACAAGACTGCATAAGGCTAAGGAGGAAAAGAGGGCTTTTAACATTTTTTCTCCACAAAAAAGGAATAGGAAAACTAGATACTTTGGTGACACAATTGCAAATTAATAACCTGGTAGCAAACTTGCACCCGTTTTTAGTGTTTTATTTTTCAGTTTGTATTGTATTTTAACCAGGGCACACATAAAAAAAGAGAGCCCAGGTGCTCTCATTGGGTTCCCCTGTGTAAATAAAGATAAAGAAAGATCGTTTCAGTGTAGTTAGCTCCTCCCTTCATACAATAGTGTCCACTTGCAATCTGACCACTATTGTAGCTGCTTGGGTGAGCTTAGTCCATCTTCTCGCTAAAACTTTTTCTCCAGCTGACACAATTGAATTTTTCTTTTGCTACATTTTCACCATGTTCATATCGTGCATCTTTGTTGTTGTTCTTGAAAAAGACTTTTGTACAATAGGCTACGGCAAGATTGTACATTTCAACCCTGATATTGGCTGGTTCAAATCAATACTTGAGCACCTGGATCAATATTGTAGATAAATAAGAAACTCCTCTCTGGATGGGGATTAAAGTGGACTCAGCAAACCCACACAAGGCAGGCATGATGGGCAGAGGGATTAACCAACACCCACCTCCTCAGTTCCCATCGTCTCCTCTGATGCCAACTGTAATGTTGTTATCAAAATAATACAGTACATTAGAAAGAAAAAAAGGTGGGCTTCATTCTAAATATATAGAAGCCGAAGTCTGTGTAGGTGTAAGAAAAGTATAGAGGAGGGAAATCAAGCAGTTTGAGGGAGAAATTAGCAGATTAATTATGAAAGGAAGAGTTACAGAGGAGAGAGAAAAACTGACAGAGCCTACAGGCCATATATGCTTCTAGTAAGGAGTGACATAGTGAGAAGAGTAGGAGAGAGGCAGAGAGACAAACAGGGATGAGGCATGTAGAATAGAAAGTCCAAGTCCCAAGTCTGAACAGATCAAACGCCCTCTACAGATAAAGCATAACACAGAATGGGTGATGAGAAATGACAGCCAGCTCCCACAGGCTCCAGCCACGGGAATGTGTGGATCGCGATGCCAAATGCAGACTCAAATTCTAAGGTTTTCATCATGGCTGCAGTCTGAGATGGACTGTAAAGAGAAATCCCATTAAGCGAACAACACCAGGCTTATATTTATGACAAGGAAGGACTCAACTATTGTATTGAAAAACTTACAGATACAGAACAGAGGCAATGAGAAAGCCAGTCTATAAAAATCACAATATCAAAGAAACACAAGGGAGGAAAGACTTGTCAGTGAAACGCTTCTGGAACAATATTCATCCAGGGGACCATCAGTCAAAACATGGCAAGCAACTCCAAATTATATGGACTTGTTAATACGACACTGCACATTACGCATTAGAGGCCAAGTTATACCATATATAATTCTCCAGCTACTTCAGTACTTCTGACCATGAACCTGGTCAGGCAGTGAAGTTCATAGAATTTTAATCAAGATCAACACCCCGTCATTTCTAGTTAGATGAAACTAATTTATGCCACTGACATAAAACCTAAGAGCAGATTTAAACCACAAAAAACTATTTGAAATGTCCAATATTGTGAAGCATGAATGAAACAGCAGAATGAAACACTTTAGTACTTAGTTTGGATCTATAATGAGTCATAGAAGTTATTAATTCAACCTTTTACAGCTTAAATGTAATCGTATAGCAAAAAAATTACCAAAAAATTCCTAGTAGTGTGAAGAAAATGTGTGCATATAAATATTCACCCCCAAAAAATATTGTTCCAGCTTTCATATATTGAACGATAAGTCGGTATAATAGTTATCGCAATAGGCTTATTTCTATTCAAAAGTGTCTGCAGCTCAACCTTTGTCACAGAAAGCACATGGTTTGGAGTTCAGACTTCAGACGAAGACATTTTACATGGTTTAATCTCAATGAAAAGTCTGTCTTCTTTAATATTGAAAGCAATTTTATGATTTTAATAAGACAAAATAAAATTAAAAATGGTTACAGATCAATATCAATACATATATGACTAAAGTCTTCCAAAACATGTTACCATATTCTTAAAGCTCTTATTTTATGTTTACTTTTCAGCAAGCAGCAATAATATAAAGTAAATTGTAAAATTGTTTATGTTCTGGAAAGGAATATTGAAAGCAATTTTTATCTGTTTTTAATAAGATAAATCAGAAAAAATTGTCATAATTGTGTGTCATTCATTTGCAGTGTTAAAGTAAAAACATACTTAAACCCACTGAGTGCATCGTTTGGACAATAAGCTGTTTCATTTCAGTGCCTGCCCAGAGTGTATTTGCAAAGCAGCCATATTATAAAGCCATTATAATCTTGCAAAGCCTTTTTGTTAGGACCTTTAATTAAAACGCACACAGCGCAAAAAAGCTGGTGGCGCTCAGAGACAAAGCTAGGGACTCGTTTGGTCCAGAGGCAAAGACAAACTAAAAAAGACAGTTTAGTAGCGCTATCATTATTACAGCTGTATATCACATCACTAGACACTTACAAGACGTTCAAAATGAGAATAAAAACATTGATTTAAGTGTGTGTGACAAAGCCTCAAATGAAATGGTGAAAGGACAGTTTATGCACTGGTACACTATAATTACACACACACACTGTCAAACTTGATCAAGATTATGAACCTCAATTTCTCAAGCAATATCACGATAGACGAAAAGACAGCTTGACAGCTCCACAGCAGCTGTTAAAAAGCTCTCATTTAAAGTTAGCAAATTGTTTGTCTTTATGTTTTTGCTGACTTTTACTTAAGCTACCTTGTAATAGTTGTGTTTAATTAATCTGCTATTCTCAATTAGGATTAACAACACCTTGGCATTTCCGCGACAATATGGCATCATCAGTTATATGAGATTTCACCAAAAGAAAATGTGCTTTGTAGAATATAATATAGGGCAATAACTGAGTGAAATCTACAGGGAGATGAGCAGATGTCACACCAGTATCTTGGCTGAGAGGGTTTCGAAGTTTGTTAAAGAAGACCTATTGTGCTTGTGTCTGCTATATATTTATAATCTATGACACTCGTGGATCATTATGTTATAATTTCCACATTTTAAATCACAATATTCATCTAAAATGACTTAATAAAAGAAACAAGTCCACAGACTTCTGAGTTAGAAAACTCCGATATGAGAGCCGATGTTGCGGTAAACATCGTCACAACAAAGAGCCGTGAAGTTGTCTGCACCTCTGACAGACAGCTACAGATCACGCTAGTGAGCAGCACTTTTTTTTTTAAATTTGTACCAAAATGACATAATGCTGCTGAGTCCAACCTGTATCACCACATAAGATAGTAAAATTGGAGAGTGAAGTAAGTAGAGAGCAGTGGGCGTGTACCGGTGGTGAAAACGGGGATTGATCGGCAAAATGGAGTCTTGAAAATAAGCAATTTAAATATTGCTCAAACATGCACGAATCACTCCAAATACAACTTTGGATGAGTAAATGGGGAGTTGTCACAACTCTAACATGGCTCTGAAAAATCAATTTTGCAGAATAGGTCTGCCTTAAATAGTGGGACTCAAGAGATTTTTAATTAGCTCAACTGAGCTCGAGCTACATTTGTATTGTGACTGAGGAAACACACGAGACACTACGTTTTCAGCTAAACTTTGACAGATGTTATTGATAGTTTTTGGTGTGGGCATTCGACCATAGCATGAAATAGGGAAATAGGGTTGCTGCTTACTGGTAATGGCTCTCTTAATAATACTTTTTAAGAATAATAGCTGTTGAATATTACAGTAACATTATAATAGTAGTTTTTGGAAGGTTTCAGTCAGGTCTGCACAATTTGACAAAAAAAAAAAAAAAAAAAAAAAAAAGTGTTTTCCTCCTATTCAAAAACCAAATGCCTTTCAATATTAATTTACTGAACATAAACCAGAAATGACTTTTACTTTACTTATTACCATTTGAGACTAAAAATGTCAGATTTCTTCTTCCTCAGTTTTCTGCAGCTAAAACCTGGAACAGTCGTCCTGAAGATGTGAGACAGGCCTCTACTTTGACTTAATGTTTAAATCCAGGCTCAAAACACTTCTGTTTAGCTGTGCACATGACTGAAAGTTTTCTATTCTGCACTCTTCTCTTTTAATGTTAATTTTATGATGATTATTTATGTTTTAATTTGTTTGTATTGTGATATTAATGTCTTTCTTATTCTGTAAAGCACTTGAAATACGACTAGTGCTATACAAATAAAGTCGCTTTGCCTTGCTTGCAGTTATTTGAAGGCAGCTTTGAACAGGTGAGTTTTGAAGATGGTGAGTGTGGATGTCTCTAATGTGTTTGACAGGGACTTCCACTGCACATCACTGCTCCAAACCACATCCTTTTTCATGACAGACGATTGGCCTTACACCTCTTTATTAAAAGTCCCAATGCGCATCATTGACAATTAGAAATGACTGAATCTTGATCTAAATTTAAACTGTATTAATTGCCCAGCCCTGGCTTTAGTGAAACCAAACACAAAAATTGTAGAAAGCTCAAAAAGTTGCCATAAAGCATCAATACCCTTGCCTGGAAAATCTACAATGATATCTCTGTATTTTTTATACAGATTGATATCAGTCTTGTCCCCACATCCTCCGCTGCATCTCAAGCCCGGTCAAAAGTGATCATCCAATCAGATTTTTTTTTTTCAGTGACACATGTGAAATGAAGGAGCTCATTGGTCACCTATGATTTACAAATAAAATCATGTGTCTCACCTCAGATTAACAGGGTTTAGTGCTTCACTTATTGGTTCTGCAGAAATTAACAATGATTTTCAGCCCAGTGTATATTTTTTTCTTTTCTTTTTTTCTGATACAGACGGCCCATGCCTGTCCCTGATTGGCTAATCCACCTGTCAATCACATCCATTTGAAAAGGGGGGATTCACAGTGAACAGACTCACATCGTTGTAAAATACACTTGATGAAGTGTGTGTTCTGGATCCCAGCCAAACAATAGCCAAAACTCTATAACCAAAGATGAGTAACTAAAAATGTCACTCAAGTAAGAGCATTGTTACTTCAAAATAATATTTCTAAAGTAGAAATACAAAGTAGTGGTCCAAGAAATTACGCAAGTAAAAGTAAAAATGGGAAAAGTAAGAGTAGCATAAAGAGAGTACCTGTCAGGACATAACATGATTTATAATTGAAGTGAGTGTAACTGGAAGGACAAAGCATTAAATAGTGCACCAAACCTGGTATTTTCCAAGAAAGTATTGGCCATTGTTGTTGATGCAAAACTTTTGTCACATGTAGACTTATTCAGGGTGAGAAGAGAAACCGAAACTCTTACTCACGTAAGAGTTGTGTTAATTCAGTAAAAAATATGACTAAAAGTATCCTGCTAGAAAAGTAAAAATGTAAATATAACTGAGAACTACCCACTCTGCCAATAACCAATTGGTTATTATTGGTAATGATTTATAAACAAACCAAGCCGTTCATGCCAGTTTATTACATTTGCAAGTACGACAAATTGTGCAACCTTGTGTGCAGCAGTATATAAGACTTTTCTGCGAGCCCGTGTCCACACTGGTCCACCAAAGCCAACAGAAGGGATTTTTGCGTGCCCATCTGCAGCGAACAAACAAAGCGGAAGCCTGCAGAACCTCCTGAACTGTCTAAAGGCCTTCTGCTGCCTCACGACCCTCGCACACTATAGTCCAGGCAACCAGGCGTGCACCCCTCATCATCATCATCATCACTCCAAAAATAATCCAACTGCAACATTTGGCTTGTTTGAGTTTAGTTGGTTTGTTCTGTACAGTGTTGGGTGTATTGAAAGGCACATCTAAATAAAATGCATTATTATTATTATTGTTATTACTATTTTTATTACTTGAATATATTTGAACATATTAAACTGTGTGTTTAGATTGCTGTGACAACCGAGCATGCTTTGAAAAATAAAGTCTTATAATAGCATTGTACCCAAACTGCATATTTACGTCCATGCTTTAAGATGCTATGATTCACAACCATAGATAACTGACATCTCACAGGTGTATAATACTGATAGGCACACTTTGATGCCAGCAATAGTAAGAAATCTTGAACATCTTGAACAACATGTCTGCATAAAGATAAACAACCACACCAGCACTTGAAAAGGACAGGGTTGGAAATTAAACAGTTAAAGGTCCTATATGACACAAAATGGATTCTCGTGAGCTTTAAGCCATGTTATAATGTTGTTACCCCGGAATTGTGTTTTGTTTCATTCATGCAGGTTTAAGTAATTCTGGACTAAAGTTAAAACCTTGTGATGTCATTTAGAGCTAATTTTCAAGTTAACAGCTACCTATCTACCTTTAGTTCAGTAGAGATTGGCATTTCCAGGGCTGAACTCATCCAAATGATTCTAGTGAAGGTGTATGTAGTATAGAAACACAGTGGAGCACTTTCTGTATTACCACATGACATCACAAGGTGGAACAGAGTGTGAATGAAACAAAAGACAACTTCAGGTATGTCTTTTATGAGGAAACAACATTATAACATAGATTAAAAAAAATGTGTAATATGGGCCTCTCCCGTCAACAAGTCACAAATTATATCATTTCTTTTTGATTGAGACAAACTTCAAAATAGCAACTTGGACCAAGGCTTTGTGAATGTCCAGCCAGTTCGTACAATGGCGTCACTGGACTTGTTGGAAACTGCTAACAGATTGGAGATGGCCATTTCAATGTTGTTATGGAAACGAGATGAGACCGCGCGACAAGCTCGTCCTTATCACACTTTTTTAACTCTTGTGCATTTTACTGGATCTCATCCTATTGGCAAATTGCAATTTTTATGAGCTGACCCCAAAGACCAAACTTTTAATGGAGATGGCCATATTCCAATTTGTGCTCGAATACAGCCTAGCACTCTATCTGACAGTTTTCCTCTCTCATGGCAGCCCCTCTGGAGAGTTAAGCAGCGAGGTGAGAGATACTATTTCCCTGGTGTGGTCTGGGTTAAGAGCCCACTCGTACAGATAAGACAGCATTGTTTACGTGGCCAGGCCTTGTTTCAACACCCACACACTCTGGGCATCCCTTGTGTGCGCTTCTGCAGCACTTGAGCAGCCACTTATTGAAAACAGCAGGTGGACGGGTCAGAGGTGAGGAGGAGAGTGATGGGAGTGAAGCAGGTTATTAGAGGCAGATAGTAAAATATTGGCCATTGACACGATGAGATAATAGTCACCCTACAAATATTTTTAAACATTTTGTTTCCATGGCGCTCTTTTTAACACAAATCAAATCCATCAGTCCTAATCTTAGTGGTAGTAACATTTGCTTTGAGTCCAGAATGTAATTAACAGACAAAACAAATGTATGTCTCTGAAAGGTAAAAAATAAAAAGATGAGATTCACACTCAAAGATGCACACACACACAGCCCACTCATCACCTGTCACTGCCTTCATTTATTTAATAACACAGCTAGTTTGTAGTTTATCACAACATTTTGAGAATTCTGTAGGTCTGAAACTAACCATTTTTATGACTGACTTCAATCAAACTATTATTTACATTACACTTACACAATGTACATTTAAAAATAAACTTTAAATCAAATAAAGTTTCAAATGTAGTGCCTGAAGATGTCTTGATAGAGAACATTTACAGATAAATTTATCATGACGAAAACCCCCACTAATTGTTAATTATTTGACAGTTTGATCCAATAATAGTAAATGGTAAATGGTCAGATTATCATATAGCGCTGTTCCATTTTCAAGGCACTCAAAGCGCTTCATATCAAGGAACACATCCATACACAAGTGTAAACAGACACTGGGGGCAAGGTGGGTTAAATGCCTTGCCCAAGGACACAATGACAGCATTCATTTGTGGGAGCTGGAATCACCCCGCCAACCTGTGGGTCAGTGGCTCTGCCTGCTCTACCAATGACGTTTACGACGAGGGCGGGATTCAAACCACCAAGCTTCAGGTCAGTGGTCAAACGCTTTACCAATGAGCTTCTTTCTTTGTATAATCCAGATCACAATTCTGATGATCAAAACATAATTATTTTAATTGTCGACTCGCCACAATGATTCTGATGAATCTCCCCAGCCCTGACATACATTTTGAGTAATATTGATATGATTATGTTGATATGTTTGTGCTTTCTTCTTTCTGTTTGGAGTATATACGGGGGTCTATGGGGCTATAAAAAGACCAGTAACTGAGTGTGAGCCGTTTATGTTGGTGGAGGGTACATACCGATACTTCATGCCTGTTTGCTTGGCGGTGGACTCCTTTAGGTTGTGGTGGTAGCGGTGAGTGAAGGAGCCCAGGCTTCGGGCGATCAGGGCCACTGTGCGAAAGCGTGCCCGGGCCTGGCTGGCTGAGTTGGGGCTGGTAGCATTCTGCTTGCTGTGCTCACCGTTCCGGGGGGCCTTTAGCCCATGGTCTGTGCACGCAAAAGACACCTGCATGGCTATGTGAGAGCCAGAGACCACTACTGAAGGAGAACTGTGGAGACTCTGTGTCCCACAATATAGATTTAAATATAGTGTACACTGTTAGTATTTAGATAGGGAATCTCAAGCCGGCGTAGAGTCTATATTGAACATAGCTGCAGAGGTGTGTAGCTTGGTGAATGCAGAGCTGGGATCCTGCACCGTCACGCCACCTGAAAACATGGGAAGGGTGGAAGTGAAGGAGAAAGATGGAGGAGAAGAAGTAACTTGTAAGTTGCTTGAAGAGTCACTCAGTTTAAAGACAAGAGTTGAGCAAAAGGGGGAAATCCATGTGTCCATAAGTTTTACACTGTCTCCCACAATGTGGGAACATAACAAATAAGAAAGCATTTGTCCTACTTTCTTCATTCAGTCTTGTTTCAACCTACACTACAGTTTCTAACAAGAAAGGCTCCCCCTCTCTATTGATTATCCTGCTCAATAATTCTTGATTGCATTTGAATTTGTTTGCCTTTAGGTGCTTTGCTATGTGGCCAGAACTTGCAGGTGTCTCTGGAGTCTTTCTTAACCGAATAAGCCTCTTAGCCAAACACCTGGAGTGAGCAAAGTACACTGCAATGCAAACAGCAGAATACCAGTGCATGCACTTTTACAGACTCGCACATCTGACAAAATAGGGTCACACATTTGCACGAAACCATTACTGAAAACATGTATTCTTACATTAAATTAGTTGACCGATCACTTCGCAACAACGCAGAAAATTTTGACTCCTCTCCCTTAACTTTCAAATGAGCAAAGTAGACGCGGGAAGGTTCACATCTCATAAAGAACAGCCGGTGTTTTTGTCCTCAAATATGTCCTCCGCCACTGTCCCATCTCCAAAGTCCCTAATGCAGCAGGTTTGCGGTCCTCTTCGGCTCCTGTAATGAGACAGCCCTGTTGTGGTAGCGCGCCTTTGCAATAGTAACGGACAAACGGGGATGAGGATGAGAAAGAGGACGCATGGTACTTGAGTTCAGACACAAGAATGAGAGCAGAGATGCAGTGAGGAGGCGAGAGGGAGAGGACTGCACAGTGAATGGGGGGAGAGAGAGAGAACAGCAGTAGTGTGTGTATGTGTATGGAAGCTACACCGGCATGGACTGACTGACTACTGGCTGAAAGATCTGCAGTGTTTTCATTACGGTGCCACACTGTGAAACAAGAAGTAGGGTAACATACAAACTAAATTATTATCTAAAAAGAAATGCTTCCAGCCTAATGCATGTAATAGTGTGCCATATTGCAGCTCATTCCAGTAACCTAGTTGTGTGTAACTGTTGTAAGCACGCTTCACTTATCTGACTCCTGGCAAGCCCACTCCACTGCAGTTACCTTGGAAATCAAGTAATAAGTGTTAGCAGCTCCTAACCTTTTGCAGTCTTTCTGGTATATTTATAGACATTAATCTACTGTGGAGTGAAAATATAAGCTACACTGTATGGTGAGAGGCACATGTTCAACTATAAAAAAAATCTACTGGTAAAAGTCAAGCTGTTAAAAAAAACCTTCAACATCTGCTTTCATTGCAATTACTAAGCAATGGGATACACTGGTAGGCTAAAAACATGATAATGTTGCTTTTTGAGAGCTCAAAAATAGATAGTACATTGATTTATGCCTACCATTGACACTCAAATAACAACTAAATAGCCCAGATATATAAATAAATGCAAAAAAGTGTAGAATTATGCTAGCCAGTCGCTTTGGTTTACTCTTATCTTCAGCTTACTCAATCAAAACAAATGCTTCTCCTCTAAAAGTACTTGAACCGATGATGACACAAACAAGCAAGCGCAAAGTCAAATATTTGCAAATTAAAAACTATGAAATAAAACAATATAGAAGCAACTGACCTTGTGCATGTCTCCTTAAAAATGGCACGAGCTTCATTTTGCCACTATCATATCCAAAGAGAGGAGGACTGGCTATTCTATCCATTAAACTCAAATGACAATAATAACAAACAAATGATCAGCTGGTTATGAGTGACAGTTTAAAAATTACTATGAAAATAAATAAGGACTAGTTAAAGCGGTTGCCCAGTTTCACTTTCCTCCCCCACTGAGAGGTAATGTGACAATGTGGGATCTCATGGTTCATTGAGCATACGCAAACCTCCAGGCCAACCCCAGTTTTATTTATATCCTGTGATTGCATTTGATAATGGGAGACGGTTGTTGAGAATCAAAGGCGCGCTGGACTCACAGGTCAGTGGCAACTTATAAACGGTAAACGGTAAATGGTCATATTCTTATATAGTGTATTTCCACCTTCAAGGCACTCAAAGCGCTTTACATCAAGGAAACACCCGTTCACGCACACAATCATACGCCGGTGTATGCTGACTCTGGGGGCGAGGTGGGTTAAGTGTCTTGCCCAGGGACCCCTCAACCAATTATGTTTATGTCGAGAACATGATTCCAACCACCAACATTCGCATCAGTGGACAAACACTTTACGAACTGAGCGAATGAAGTACACACACAGGAACACAACTTAAAAAAAAAAAAAAAAGATACAGTAGCCAATTTCTTTTCTGTTTATTTACCCCACTATGACATTATTATATAAGTCGTAGTAGTCCATATGTTGTTTTAATCAGACTGGCTTTTGTTGCAACACATTTTCTCTCCAAACTAGTGTAATTACAGAAAATGAAACTCGACTGGTGAACGCTGAAAGAACATTTTAGGCTTGTTATTACTGACACTGGCACTAGTCTTGTAGCCTCTTATGTGCCTTTCATATTGGAACAGTGAAGTTGATCAGCTGACTAAACATAACATTTCCCTTGGGGCTTCATAAAGTTATAGAAACGTGGCTATGTGCACACAAATGTAGCAGAAATATGTTGCTGTTAGCATGTAGAATCTTCACATTATACTGAGCGATGATGTGATTGAGACTGACAAAGCATGTGGAGAAACAGCTACTCTGCTCAATGGAAAGTCATCTGACGCTCACAGAGGACAAACCGTGACTTTATCTCACACTCACACTTTACTTTAGGGGTATATGTTAATAGTAAGATTTATATTGTGAATGAAGTACTCAATTGTGTTACTTAAGTAAAAATGCAGATACAGAGGAAATAAGTCAAAGTACCACATGAAAAATCAAGTTAAGTAAAAATATTATAGTACTCATTTAAAAATGTACTTTAAGAGTAAAAACCCCTCAAATCATATGAAAAGTCTGGTTCAAGTCCAGTTCAAAAATGTAGTGGAGTAGAAAGTACAGATACCTGCTCTCAAATCAAAGTAAAAGTAAAAAGTACCCACAGTAAAATTTACTCAAGTGAAGTACAGATGCCTACAAATTATACTTAATTACAGTTACTTTACTACTTGTACTTTGTTACTTTCCATCACTGGTTTTAGGCTATTGCAACTACCACATTTGTACATGCAAGGCCTTCTATTGCTCACTAAAGTAGAAGCTAACTAAAGTCCACAGCAAATATTTCCTTTCTGACACCTAGAGGCTGCAGTATTTTTATAGTATCTCGCAATGACTCAATATCTTCCAACACTGAACATTCCCTGACACAAACTCCTCAACAAATTCTGAAGCTGTACCTGCAAATATACCAGCTTTTTGTCACCTACATTTTATTCCTGAATCAACCATTTTATGAGAAATAGTTTTGTCATTGCAATTTCACCGTCTCTTTTGGCATTCCAGACTTGTGCCTGTTTTTGCAAAGATCTGTTTAATATATAATGCATCTCCTGGGTTACAATTCCCTTCCTGCCAATGCCGTTTAAAGAAACATGTCACTCAAAAATGCCATGTTGCGGTGTTGTACATTCTCCAGTACATTCCCTAACGGACTCTGCTGCTGCTACCCCGAGGCAGCACTTTAACTGCTTCACAGCCCTCCACACTGAAAACACTCATATTGACAGTGACGGGTTCTCATGACTTAGCATTTGGCGAGGCTCCCCAAATACCACAATTTCCTCTAGGTTGAAACTTGGATTATCTTTGCAGTTGTGCACATAGCCAAAATGGCAAAGTGGACCTTATTAGCCAAAAATAACTCCGGGCTGCGACAGATTAATGTCATGTAATAGTAGGCTATTAAGAATTTTAGTGTTGCAAATGAGGGTTATTCTCAGGGTTATTCTCTTCGGTCTAATAGATTTCTTGACAGTGCTAACCTCCTATTGCGCGAACAGATGATAATGAGAGGGGAAACCTTTCCTATCTATATGTGACGTCACTGCTGCAGCAACTCTCCCTTCTCTCCTAACAGTGTATTATCTACCCCCATTCAAACCTCCCTCGTTGCTTCTTTCCAGTCTATAGCTTGGGCTTTTGCCGCAGATTAAGCACAAGTCATTATAATGCAGAGAGCGTACTGCGCCATGAGGAGAAACGCTGGTTTAATCTCGCCTAATAGCCAGACAGCATGCGGATGTAATTGTCAGTGTTATGAAGCTTTGAAAAACAGAGCAAAAATCACACGTATCACTTATGCCATTTCAACTGTCATAAAAGCTACACTATGTAACTTTTCTCATGTATGGTCCATCACCTGGTTTTCTCCATGGGGATGTTACAGCCTGTGATGTTCCACCATATGACATTAAATTGATCTCATTCATTTATTGAGTGTTGGAAGGTAATGCAGTATAAGTAGTAAAGTACAGTATTTAAGTAGAATTTGTAGGTATCTGTACTTTACTTAAGCACATTTTACAGTGGGTACTTTTTACTTTTATTTGACTACATTTAAGAGCAGGTATTTGTACTTTCTACTCTACTACATTTTTAACTGGACAGAAAAGTAAAAAGTACTTTTCATATGATTTGAGGGATTATTTTTACCGTGTTCGTGGTAACATCCTGACTAAAGTTTTCAATGCTTTGAGAAAACAAAAATAAATACACAAAACTCAAAAGAAAAAATTAAGAAATGAATTAGTATTGCTACTGTTGACCAAAATCTGTATCATTTTAAAAAATCAATATCACAACATTCAGCACTTTAAAAAACGAACAGCACTTGTGTGAAATATTTTTACTTTTTACTCTTAAAGTACATTTTTAAACGAGTGATTTAATACTTTTACTTAAGTCGACTTTTTCATGTGATACTTTTACCTCAGTATTTCTTTGCGCCAATATCAGTACTTTTACAACAAAAATTAATACTCCTTCCACCACTGCATTTATTCGGTTGCCTTTTTATTTTATGCTTTTGCTTTTTTTTTTTTTCTTAAAATGTCTTGAAAACATCTAACTTGTAACTTGGCCTGGTGTCATTGCCTGCTTGTCTCCATGGAAACAGACAGGTTGCCAATGCCATACTGTGGAACATTGCAGAGAAGGGGAAGGCAATGACATCTCCATGGAGCCAACATTATACCCTACTATTATCATAAGTATTGTCTTCCTCTCCCACACTGACAGATCTTCCATTGGCTCCTTTAAGATCACTGTGGAGTCTGAAGTCAGTCCAAACCTCATTGAAATGGCTGCACAAGGCGACACTGATGTGAGCTGACAACTGTATTGTGATGGGCCCCTGCAGATGCCTACTGACCTTATGTTATTACCCAGCAGGCACACCGCCTCATGGGACTGATTTTGAAAGACAGGAGGAACTTGCTGCAGATCTGAACATATGTTTGGAAAGAACTCCTTTCAGTAAAAATGAGGTTGAAACATTTCAGACCCATCTTATTTTGACTGGGCCGAGCATGCAAGAACAACACAGTATTTACTCTTCAACACACACACTGACACACACACACAAAAACACACACTTCTAAGCTTTTGCTGCATTTAGTTTAAAGGGCCCATATTACGTTATTTTCTGATCTGTTATAATGTTGTTTCCTCATCAAAAAAACATACGTGAAGTTGTGTTTCGTTTAATTTACTCAAGTTTAACACACAAACCCTGCATCTTTAGGCTGAGTTCTTCACTCTTCCACCTTGTGATGTCATGGGGTAATACAGGAAGTGCTCCATTGTGTTTTTAAACTACATACACCTTCACATATGGATGATTTCAGTCCTGGAATTGGCTATCTTTACTGAACTAAAGGTAAAAGGAGCTGTTAACTTGAAAACCACCACTTCATGACATCACAAGGTGGAACAGAGCAATTTGAGCTTTGGAGATGCAGACACACTAATAATGCAGGATTACTCGAACATGTGTGAATGAAACAAAACACAACTTCAGGTGTGTTTTTGAGGTGGTGACAGCATCATGACACGGATTAAAGCTCCCAAGAGTCAGTTTTGTGTAATATAGGAGTTTTAATACTTTAACCCTTTTTTTTTGCCCTTATTTCTGTAGCCATCATGCAGTTATTTGCATGGGTCAAAGGTCAAATACATTAGCTCCTGTTTTGAGCCCTGATATACTACAACTAGAAGATAAAGTCTTAGTATAATGTAGAATGACAAACACTGTTTCCAAGCGTTATACTCAACTCAACTGAGCAAACTTTGTCTTCAGTCTGTGGTGACTTTTCATAACAAGCCCGGTTATGTGATTTTGAGGGTTATTAACTGTGTCAAACATCATGTGGACTGCTTTTGCCTATTATTTTTAAGGAAGTTCATCTGTTTGGAGGAACTGTGAGGGTTTGGGACACTGCACTCAGAACCTCGGCAGAGAAGATAATTGGTCAGATTATTTGGACACATTCTCATAGACAGCAGTGGCGGAAGAAGTACTCAGTTTTGTAGCTTAAGTTAAAGTACAGATACTGGAGCAAAAAAACTCATGTAAAAGCAAACAAATCACATGAAAAAATCAACTTAAGTAAAAGTACCCAATGTAGTTAAAGAGTAAAAACTAAAAGTATTTTGCGCATATTTTGAAGTCTTAGAAGGCTTCAAATGTAAGGATTTTGATAAAGATGTGTGTTGAATTTTGTTTAACGGAAACAACTGAATCAAACGATTTTTTCTGGCTGTTTTTATTTGTTTATTTTACTTTGCTAAAATGATGAATTTGTCTTTTCAGCTGGTCTCAAACAACAATAAAAACATACTTACTTTTTCAGTCCAGTTCAAAAAAGTAGTGGAGTAAAAAGTACAAATGCCTTCACTCAAATGTAGTGAAGTAAAAGTAAATTTACTCCAGTAAAGTATAGACACCTAAAACGTGTACTTAAGTATAGTACTTTACTACTTTTCCTTGGCTACATCCCAGCACTGATAGAGACTATGATGCATTACACAGACTGTGATGATAGCCTCAAGTGCCTTTACCTTCAGCCTAATTGTACAAGGAATTAATTCTGGGTCTTCTTGAGCTGGGCATATCTTATCTGCTGAAGATGAAAGTGCACCGCTCCACAGAACAGAAGTCCCACTGAGGCGTGCTCAATTTTCATTTCAACATGCACCTTTTTCGTAATTAATACAAAGTAGACCAAATTCACTGGCATAACAAGCTATTTAGGTTGACTGGGTCTAAGAACGAGCAGTGCACATACAACTCCACTGTGTTACTTACATGAGAAATGTAAAGAGCTCTGAAGAGCACACCTCAAATTACACCATTAATGTTAAGCAAAATTAAAAAAATAAAAATATAAAATACATATATAAATGTATAATCATACAATGCTATCTCCTACTTTTTAATAAAATTAAATAAAATACAATTTCATTAAAGTTAATTGAAGTGGATTTACTAATCTTTGCTTTCAGTTGACATAAAACAATTAGGTTGCTTTAAAATAGTAGGCCTATTTTTGTACGTACAACCAATGGCAAGGGATTTGGTTACAGTATCGCTTACTGTAGGCATAGTAAAAGTCACTGTAGAAATAGTAAAAGTCACTGTAGGCATAGTAAAAGTCACTGTAGGAATAGCAAAAGTCACTGTAGGCATAATACAGTCACTGTAGGCCTAGTGAGTCATTGTAGGCCTCGTGAGTCACTGTAGGCATAGTAAAAGTGACTGTAGGCATAGTAAAGACTGTAGGCATAGTCAGAGTCACTGTAGGCCTACGCTACACTTGTACAACTGAGGAATAGATCAACTAAAGTCAAAAGTAATTTAAAACACGAATTACCCTAAAATAAAAATGACAGTTTTCCTGTTCCTCTGTAAGGTGGTTTGTTATGTATGTATATGAGGTTATGTCTTACCTGTAGACCATGCTTGCACTCGGGTCCGCGCCTTGGAAAAAGTGCCTGTGAGCTCGGAGCAGCTCCTCAAAGCTCTGCTGCTCCCTGCTCCGGCTCGTCTCAAAACTGGGTGGCAGTGGGACACACGTGGTGGGACTGGAGGGGAGCGCTCTGCACACAGAGCCCTGTCTCTGCGTCTGCTGCTGGACACTGGAGCAGCGCTCCAGCCTGGGACCCCCTCTCTGCCGGGACACGGGGATCTCACTGCAGGCCGCCTTCAGGTACATGACTTTGACTTTTACTGTCCCGGGACACTTTCCTTTGCTAGTAAATCTCAACAATATATTTAGTCCTGACCTTAAAAAAAGTGTGGCCAAGGAGCAATGTTGGACATGCAGAGCAGGGAGGTGGAGGTCTGTCTTCTGCCAGGTCCAGGCTCTCAAATCCCAGCACTATTTCAAAGTATATACGGCCACAGAACACTATTGCAACACTGTGATCGCCTCTAAGAGGCACTACAAAGGCCAAACGCACCTGTGATGTCAGCTTTATTCTTGGTTGATGGATAAATTAGAAGACAAAGGGGGTTTAGGTTAACCCCTGATGGCTCCAGGAGAACAGCCCGGCTCGTCCGTGACTCAAGCCGAACAAAGCCGCGGGGATATTTCCGTCTGCTCCGGAATAGAAATATCTCACATGTGTTTTAAGAGACAGTTCATGTTCCAGAGCGGCTCAGGCCTCACATCGGCTCATCCACATTGTGTGATTGGATTTACTGAGGGCAAATGCTGTGGGAAAGAAAGTGGAGGACGGCCATGTTCATGCAAGTATGACACGAGCTTTATCTAAGGATCAGTGATCACATACTCTGAGTGATATGAGGGGTCCAGAAGTCAGGCCTGTGTTTGTTGGGTTTGCTGTTTTAGACAGGAGCTTTAAAGACCCAGATGTCTCACCAGAGGCATTTTAAACTAGGCCCGCTGTGGGACACCTGCTCTTTCACTTTGTACAGGCAGAACAGGTGTCTACAGCACATAGACACACACTCACAGAACAAACAAACAAAACAAGATCATTTATCTGGCCTTGTGCTTGTGTAGGCTCTAAAATACCAGCAGAGGGCGCAGTGACACAAGCTGCTGGAGCACTGGAGAGTGAAGCAGTTCAAGTTAAAATAGGCCATGTACAATCAGACACTCAGAGGGTTTTTTGAACCAAAGAGACAAATGTAAGGTAAGGAAAAATCTGGATTGTAAAAATGTGTAGGCTTTATGTGAGTTCAGGAAAGTCCTTGTGGGCATCTTATTCATAAATGTATCAGAAGAAGAAACATCATTGGAGAGATATAGAGAGATATAGTTTTATAAAACAAGTGTCCAGTAAACATTAAAGAGGGAAGATAAGCAGCCCATTAGAACTGTCTCAGGTTTGTCTTTATGTTTCACCTGTCTGACTCTGCCATCTTGTGGACAAACTGAATACAAACATTATGGGCATTTAACGACACTTGAGGATTTTGGGAGTGTATTTTAGTATGTAGTAGACTATGGGCCTGTAGAAGTGGAGAGAATATTAGGTGGGTATGAAGCTCTTAGACAGAAGATTGCATAGAGCTGCTGATGAGGACACCTCTGCGTCTGTCCTCCCACACAACGTGCTGTGCCAGTCTCACATTATTGATATGAGGCAGCAGGCAGGCTGTAATAAGCTCATAATAGGCTTTCAATCACTAGATGAGCTTGAAACCGTAACAAATTATACTGATATACAACTCAGCTTTAAATTTTTTAAACTATCACCAACATGAAAATCTATTACTCAAATGCCTTTTTGTGCCATTAACACTATTCATGAGATCTGGGTCATTATTTCTGTGACTCCAGTGAATTTCACACAGATTGAACACTGGCGGATGCAGTAGCTTGGGACGCCCCCTATTGGTTTAAAATGGTATAACAACCCAATCATGAAATTCAAAACATGTTCAGTATGGCAATGATGAAATAATATAAGCTAATATGACAATAATACAGATTTTATATAGCCTAGTAGTTATTATTCTCTAGATAGGCACATTACTAAAAAATTACATTTGACCTATTCATATTAACACTGCTTGCTTCAGCCTTCTACAGTAAACAGATGGATTACTGAACAGGACAGTAGTTTCCACCCTCTGCTTATAAGGATTTTATCTATTACCTATGTCATCTTGATAAAAAGCTGCTGTTATAACTTAATGTGCTGGTGGCTGTGTGGGGGAGCTGAGAGAGCCGTGTCTGCTGTGTCCTCCCACTCAGAGCAGGCTCACAGCGTTTAGACTATTTCAGTCCTTTTCTTCACTGTTCCCTCCAAGACCAGTGACTCATCCACACTCGTACACAATCTGACTCCTGCTGCCAGCCATGCACTAATGCAATCTCAGTATCAGACAGGGAAATGTTCGTCATGGAGATTATACAACTGTTTCAGCTATTCTTTTATGTTAGGTTTGATCACGGCATTACCATTGCATTGTTGACCCAGGCAGTGTAATGATGATACCAATAATTAGAGTGGTGCTGTTGACATGTCTGTCTACGGCTGCAAGTCTGGAAATGACAGTTACACAATGTCATTTAAATGCATGGTGACTTATACTGATTGGTAGTATTGATAAGAGTCCCATTCAAATATCCCATTGAACTCTGTGGATAATCACCAGAGCTCAAATGTTAAATTCATAGCTTAACGTCAAATAGTCACACACAAAAAAGCATTAGCAAGGTTTATTTCTGGCTTCTCTAGCAACCAGTGTATTCCCTATGCAGCAATGTGAGCTTATTATCTGACTCACTAACTTACCTTGAGCAAAACAGAATATGTTTGCTGACTGTTTTCTGCATAATTTTACATCTTTCTATGTGTGAAAGAAAGCTGGTTCCAGTTCAGTTTATCAGATCACACTGTCGAACTGCGCATCAGACCCCAATGAAAGGAATGTTGTAGGAGAAAGGGCATCTGATTTAAAGTGTAAGATAAATCAATTGAGCAAAATCACTTAAGTGCTGAGAGATTTGCTGGTGAAGTTTACGTGCTGATCCGATCTGCAAAACCAAATGTATAATGTCAGCACTGTTGTATTATCACGCTTTGCATTCTTTCTGGACTTCCATATTGTTCACATGGCATAGGCGTTCACTCTTCTGGGGTCAGACTGTGTTGTCAGCTGTCACGCTGCATTGGATTCACGTGCTTTAGCCATAATAGACACGCAGATGTTTCCCAAGAACGTGAACTGGGATGTGTCTTTCAAGTAGGAAACCTGGTAGAGACTCATGTTGACCTAATTGTAGATTTAACTGAATGATGTGCTTAGATGTCTATTTCCAGGCTGTTTGCCGCGAAATAGGATAAACAGATCGATGAACAGCTGCGGTAAGTCAGTTAGTGTCACATGATCTTCAGTCACTTTAAGGTCCTATATTACACATAATGGATTCTTGTGAGCTGTTATGATGCTTTTACTTCCTCAAAAATATACCTGGAGTTACCTGTTTTGTACCTGTTTTGTTTCATTCACACATGTATGACTAAGCCTTTATTATTAGTCTGTCTACATGCTCTGTTCCACCTTGTGATGTCATGAAGCCGTAGCTTTCAAGTTAAGAGTTTCCTTTTACCTTTTGTTCAGTAGAGACAGGCAATTCCAGGGCTGAAATTATCCAAATGATTCTAGTGAAGTCTGTGGAGTATTATCCACATGACATCGCAAGGTGGTGTTTTCCATTTTGAGAGAACTCAGCCTAAATATGCAGGGTTTATGTGTAAATAAACATGTGTAAATGAATCAAACACACTAGGTATGCTTTTGATGAGGAAACAACAGTATAACATAAAGCAGAAAATAGCGTAATATGGGTCCTTTAAAGTTTTCTCATCTACAACCTTTTTTTCTTGGAATAAGTGAGTTTTTTTAAAGCACAAAGTAGTAAGTTGTTGTAGTTGAAGCTGTCCTTTTGACGTGAACTCTCATGTAAGGGCAGACTACACTCCAAGCATTTGTTGCCTTATGCTATGAGGAAGTTAAAGGCAGTTCGCATTACAACATTAGAGGTGGGACTAACCACACTGCCCATAATCACAACACAAGAGAAGTGACATCCTTTGATCAAAACTTAACTACACAACCTACTCATCAGCACTGATTCAGGAATACATAACTATTCATATAGATAGTATAAAGAGGATCCCACTGCTAACAAATTAAACTAATTAAATGTGTACAGCTAAAGCAGATACTAACACATAACAATAACACTGGTGTTCATTCATAGTGTAACAAATGAGACTTGAATGTGCACAGAAAAATCCTGCTGATGTCAGTTTCAGGTCATATGACCAGAGCCCTGCAGGCATGAAAGTAGTTTCACAGAAATGTCTGACAGAAGCGGAACACACTCTGTATTGCTGTAAAAGTAGCCAATTAGTAATTCAAAATAACACTTCAGTCTTAAAGTACAAAGCACTGACCTAAAGGTGGTGACATTATTGCATCATTACAAAATTACTTATCAAACCTCTACTTACTTTTGTCAATGAGGTCAGATTTATACATGTTTTGTTTGTTGGCTTTATTTATTCATTCATTCACTGTCCAAAATCTTAGTACTATTAGCTCTTTTCAAATATATACAATCTAAATTTAAACACCCACAAGTTCAACAGTGGCAGTGATTAAAACAGTAACATCTGACTGTCTGAGTGACAATTTTCTGTCAGTCATTGTCTAGACTCGCTTCGTCCTGTTCCGTTTTCTTTTACAACTGTAGTGTTACATTACAAATGAATTCTATCTTAACAGCACAGAGATGGTGGGAACTTTCTGGAGACGTGTGATTGGTACAAAAGATCCCTTCAGTGTTCATTTGTTTTACTACAGTGAATGTACTGTTGGGTTTTCAGCTGTGAAGATGAAAATTCCTCACATACTAGCTCCTTATGTATATTATTAGTGATAAACCCAGCCCTTTGACTAAATTTGGTAATCTGACATTGCATCTCTGTGGTCTGGGGGACACTTGATTGGGTGAATACCAGCCGGTGGTATGTACGGCGGATTGAACTTGGCCGGGGCCACAGAAAGGCCTCTCTGTGCTGCACTTGGCGGCTCTAGAAAACATGCAGAGGGAAGAGGGAAGCAGCTCTCCCCTGGCTAAACACTCTACTGGAAACCCTACCCACAAGCTAAACAACAGCACCGAGAGCGTTTTATCGGGGATCGCCCGCTAAGGCCGCTATCACTTACTCAACAATCAGGAGCTGGTTTTGAATGTCATGTATCCATATGTAAACAGTGGGTATTCACTCATGGAGCACTCTGCTGGACACACGTCTGCACAAGTGTCAAATATTGAGGACAGAAGAAATGATTTTGTCAGGATTTTGGCTGGTTAACACTGAATAGCAGAAGAAGGGAAAAGTTCCTGATTTTGATAATCAAGTAAAAGGATGTTGAAATTTGCTTTTAAAAGTAACTAAATAAGTTAAGTTTCCAAATGTCTACAATTAAACTTCCCCAAACTGCAAAACGAAGCAGCCCGTCCTAACCCAGGCCTGTAGAGATGAAACACAGAAGTCAGTGCTTATGTAAAATGTGTTTTGTATTACAAGTTAATTAACCGACAGATGCATGGCAGAACATTTGCCACGATATTGGTACAATTACAGTAACTCAAAAGGTCACATTTTATAAAATAAAAAAAAAATAACCTAGATAATACAGATAGACATGGCTTGCCATTCAGTGATCCAAAATAAACTCCAGTCTTGGTTATTCTTGATAAATAGTACCTTGAGACCTTTTCTTACAAGTCTGTCTGTTCACTTTGACACTAAAAAAGTTCTGATTGCCATTGAGACGCACTGCAGAGGAAGCCGGGCTCATTTATTGGCACAGTCACAGGAGTTTTCTTATAGGAAGGCACTTTACATGAGGGCTTAGTGTACCCCCCCCATGTAGTAATAGATAGCAATTCAACTATGGTTCTTTTTTTTGCTTGTGCACTCTGAGGAAAAATGTCATCAGATAAGTGCAACCAGGGAAAACAAAAAAACAATGTATTTTTAAATGTGTGGGAGCGCGGTCCACAGCTTTAAACAGACAAGCACACGGGTGGGTGGACCTACACCCCTGGGAGGCTGGGTTAGAGAAAACCTATGCAAGGCTCGAGTGGTGAGTGATATGAGAGTTTTTAAAAATACTAAAAACAGGCCCCTCCAATTTGATCCTCCCCAAAAACCACCATAAAAAGTGTCCAATCCCTGCTGCTTGCTGCGCTGCCAGGTTTTGACACATGTAACACCTCCCCCATTATCACCAAAAACAAATCTCCAAGGCAGAAAGAAGAAATATTAACCAGCCTGAAATAAGTAACAGTACAACTTGACAAAATCCACCGTTCTATGAGGACACAGACTGTAAATAGGTGTCTCTTAGGTTTGTACAATAAGGGTTCCTTTGTAGCTATAGACTGTATGTAAAGATAGATGAGCAGATTATCAGATTATAATGATCACAAAATTAAGCTGAGAATAAGCTGCCATATACTTGTTTGCAGTGGGAATTGATATTATGACATCCATTTTTTTTAAAAAGGCTTTGTTTTGGTAGTGAGACCTATACTGTCATTTAAAAGGATATCCTGTAATGTTGCTTCAGACTTTGACAGATCCATCTTTCTATACAGTCTATAGTTGAGGCACATTTCCAGAGAAGTGTCAAATACAAAGCTATAAAAAAAAAAAAAAAAAAAAAAAAAAAAATCCAGAAAAAACATTCAAGTACTTTATCATGTAAACACTTCCAGACTATGATACATCACCGATTGTTGTCATCGTTGATTTCTGTGCAACAATAAGACAGCAGTGTGAGGTGAGAATACTTTTACAAAGGGACAACTTTAAACCCCCTGGGGTACATGTGCTGTCAGGTTTGTGCGCTCAGAGCAGGACGCAGGAACAGCACTGATCTCCACCGCTGGGAACAGTGGAGTAGTTCATCTGTCTCACTATTTCTGCAAAAAGTTCATCCACAGACCCTTTATTTTTGGCTGATGTCTCCATAAAGGGGCAGTTCCAGTCCTGGGCCAGGGCTTTCCCCTCTCCCGAGGACACCTCTCTCTCCCCCTCCAGATCCACCTTGTTGCCCACCAGGATCATTGGGACCCTCTCGTACCTCTTCACCCGGATGATCTGGTCTCTCATGGGCTTGATGTCCTGGAAGCTCTGCTGGTTGACCATGCTGTAGACCAGGATGAAGCCTTGGCCGTTTTTGATGTACAGGTCTCGCATGGAGGCGAACTGCTCGGTGCCAGCCGTGTCCAGGATCTCCAGCACAGACGGAGAGGAGTCCACTTCGATCTCCTTCCTGTAGAAGTCCTCTATGGTGGGGTCGTACTTCTCGATGAAGGAGCCTGTCACGAACTGGACCGTAATTGCCGACTTCCCGACTCCTCCCGAGCCCAGTACTACCACTTTATACTCCCGCATGGCTGTTTCTACACGGAAATAATGCAGATACCTCCTTTAGCGCAACGAAGCCTGCTGCTCCCACCCGACGACCAGCCCCAGTGTTTTCAGTGCGCGTCTGGGAGGCTGCCCACTGCCGCGGAGACTCCTGAGAGGGCCAATGCTCCGGGCCTGCTCTGGTTTGAAGGCGGCTTACGGATCCGAGGAGAAGGGCCGCTCCTAGACATTTAGCGACGCCAATTACAGCGCATTTTGATCGCACTGTATTGTGCAACAGCGCTGAAAAGCGTGATCGCCTTTCCCTTGTTGCATGGCGTTTCCTGCCCACATCCTCAGTCAGCAGCGTCAAAAGCCACGCTCTGTTCCGTTTTCTTAAAGGAGCCGTAACTCTGTTAACGGACAAACCAGCACATTATTATGACAAATGATCAGACATGAAATCATCTGCACTGGTATTAAGCCTTTACCATGTCAACTAAAGTCAACTAAAGCCAACTAAAGCAGAGCAGTGTCAATTTATGTCAGTCTTTTTTAAATCCAGGACAGCATGGAATAAATGTCCTATTATCATGTTTATAGAATAATACACAAATTTAGATACAAATAATAGCTAATATATGTAAATTATATTTGGCAGTAGCAGGGTGAAATAATAAAGGAAGGTTCTGAACTATATATAGATAGCTAAGCGCATATCCCACATTTAATTGGCCTATGTGTAAACTTCAGTCTTAACAGAGACAGTGACACAGATTTGCATAAGCAAATGAAATATATTTTTATTCAGATTTTTTCATCCATACAGCAAGAGTCAGAGATATGGCAACAATAAAATGTGCATTAAACAAATATGAAGACAGAATAGTTATACATTATTGTGTGGCATTTGTGGCAAATACTTATAACTGGTGGTTGCACTTACAAGGAAGAAGCAGTTAACGAAGCATGGGTATGTGCCCCCAGCAGGGAGGTGAACCTTAAACATCTGGTTTGGACAAAATGGTGCTTTGGTTCTAGCATCAACACAGCAGCTTCAAGTCATGCAGACATCAGCTACTGTTACATTCATTTGAACAACTAATTGGCCAAATATTTTTGGTGTGGCGGTGACCTTGCCTGCTGAGTGCACAGCGGTGTCAGAAGAAACAACCTCTACAGTGTTGAATGTGAGTGGACGAATGCCAGTCTTTATTCTTAATGTTTAAGTAGCCTTTTCTCATTGAAAATGACCTGTTTTCAAACTAAATTCCCCATTAATGTGGATGTTACATAGTGTATTGTGTATTCTTGACATGTAATACTTCCTTAAATATTTGAGTAATTTTTTTGTAAATGTGTGTATTTTTTACATGCAATAAAATCAAACTACGTAAGTAAGCAGGTTTTGAGACTGGACATCAGTGGATATGTCATCCTACAAGGGTGAAGTTAGCATGGCATGGGCATAATCCCATATAACATTCCCTGGCAATAACAGATGCAGATAAAATAAGACAAAAAGCGCATAGCTTTCTCTGAATGCATTGGCCAAGAAACTAGTGCCCTTCTTTGCAAGCAATTTTAGCTGGTCTTCTAATTTAAGAATTTAAATTAATCTAACAAAATTCCTTATAATTATAGATCTTTTTTATTCAAAATAATATCTCAATATGATACACATTTTCTCTGTTCATTTGACTATATACAGAAGTGCAAAAAGTCAACCTTCTTCCCTTAGGTTAGAACTCATCGTCTGCAGCATGTCGGACTTGACCACATTGGAAAAGTCGTTCTCTCTCCTAATCTCACCATCCACAAACATCCAAACACCCGTCTATCTCACTGCTCATTTTGGCCTGACATTCAGGGCAAACTTAAGAAATATTTAAAACAAACATTATCTTATACACATCTTTTTGAAATGGATACAGTAAAAAATAAGTTTTACCCTAAAACATGGATAATCTATTTTCCAATACAATATATTTTCAAACATGTTACATGGAAAACCAAAAACGATTTCAACATAGTTTGTCTACACTGATAATAATGTATCTTTCTTTGCATCCAAAATGTCTTTCTTCAGCAAACATTCTCTGACAATGATGATGTAACATCAACTGAAAAGACATCCAGCTATATGAATGAAGTCAACAGATTATAATCTATATCGTATATGAAAAAAGTTATGAATGTCAAACTACCTTAAAATCTACAACGGCTATATCAATGTTGTCAAGTAATATATAGTAAGGCAAAAAGAAACAATCTATAACTAGATACCTCAAATATTCAAATCCTTAAGTAGTACATAACACAGATTTAAGAGTAATTGTTACTTTTACACAAAGAGAAAAACAAATTATAAGCGATGTGTGAGGAAACTATAAAAACATCATTGGTGTATTTAACCTGCATATGATAAAAATTACATTGGAGTGGGCTGAGGCCCATAAACAGTAATCTAAGGCTTTGTTAGGTACATTACAATCTGTAAAGACACACTACACACCTCTGTGAACACGAGAAAGGCAAGTGATCATTAACTAAGAACTGAAGGAATAATGGCTGTACTATAATTGTGTAATTTCTATCAAATGTGACAATAAAACTGTGCTTTGGTATCTAAACTCAGATCTAGAGCCTTTGTGATTAAGAACTTTCTGGGAAAAACAAGGCAAAGACCTTGATTCCCCAGGCAAGCTCAGGTGGAGTGGTGTTTAAAAGGGAATCCACATAAACATTCATCAGGTGAACGTGGTGAAGATGACCTAATATAACTTTGTTTTTCCATCAACACATGGCTCAACAGTGCTGCACTCAGACACAGTTGGAAAAGTCCTCTTCAGAAGAGGTGGCACTGTAACACAACTAAAGCTACACCCTCCACTTTTAGAGTCGATGGACTTCTCTCTATAAACAAAACACCCGCTAGTTATTGATAAAAACAAGAAAACTTCTAAAACTGATTAACTGAAAACCAGACGAAGGTAAAAAAAAAAAATAACATAAAGAACATAATAAAATCAAAATAATACAAAAGCCATATAAAACTTTACCTTCGGTAAACAAATAACACTGGTGAGATAACACTCGGGGTTAGCTGTATGGCCTTGATGGCACACCGCAAGTTAAGAAAAGCCTGGCTGTGCTTCAAGGTACACAGGTATGTTGGTTTACCCAGAACATTCATATGTCCAAGACCCTCATTTCACTAGTTTCACTAGCCATAAAATTACAATACTGTACAATTATTTTGGCAAATTAAATTCCTGTTAAATTATTGTGCCTATTATTGTTTAGAATTCTAATTCAAGGTGCATGTTTACATTTAATTTGCAAACTCTGAAATATGGCTATTCAAAAAAGAACAAATATAAAAGGAAAAAAATATTGGTCTACTAACGTACCAGCAATGTGGTGCTATGCAGCCACATCAATGACCTGCGCGTGCAGAAAAGAGAATAATTCAAACACAGAGGTGTAACATGGGCCGATCTCACTCTGAGACACAGTGACTGAGGCTCCAGACCTCCTCCTTTCTTTGCTGGACACTACATTAGACACTCTAAGTGGGCGGATGGCACAGATCAAGTGTTGCACTCGGGATGTTGACTCGTGTGATGACACCATCGTCATGGGCTGGTTTGGAGATGGCA
>JAIEZT010000026.1:5970928-6188428 GCA_019594935.1 Periophthalmus modestus | reverse complement strand
ATGGCTGCGGCGGCTGTGGCTTGGTTCACCTGGTGCTGCGTGGCCTTGATTTTAGCCTGCAGATGGGCCGGGGGGTGGAAGTACTTGCATTTTTCCCGGGAGCAGCGGCCCTTGATGTAGTCCATGCACACAGTGACGGTGTTGTCGTTGGTGTCAATCATGGTGCTGTCTGCAGGGTGGGCAAACCGGCAGTCGTTCTCTCCCCGCGAGCAGTTACCCCTCTGGTACTCTCGACAAACCTACACACATAAGTAATGTTTTCTATAGACATCATAATAAGCTTCACTAACTGTCACTAGACACAGTATTTTTGTTTTTGAATATACCTATAAAAACCACCAGGGGGCAGCACTACATTTGAAATAGGTTCACCAATGTCAGTAGTATTGTTTAATATAACATAAAACTACCATTCTACATTAAGTAGCATTTCTGTGTAACACAGACCACTGTGTAACACGGAAATGCTTTTGGTCTTTTGCCAAATATATGTTCAATATTATTATTAATAAAATGTTATGTTAATATTATTATTTGAAATAATAAAAGTTGAGAAGAAGTGGAATGATTTTATGATTATTTACTTAAGAGCTACATTGTATTCGATTAATGGTATATTTAACAGTTTATTAGGTTCTTGGAGATGCCTCAGATGCCATAAAACAGTTATTTGCTTTAGAAGTTTCTCATATAGAGCGTGTTTTACATCCCCGAGGCTCTTTACAAATGGGTAATTTTAGCTACACAAACATGTTCAGTATTGGGACAGTCAGTATGTTTGTTGGTTCATTACCTCGAGTCTGTCCGTCCTCAGCAGTTTCTGGGCTGCGGCGGCTGCAGCATTGGGCACCTGGCTGACTGTGGGGCTGGAGGCCATGAGGACTGGGGTGCTGGGTAGGATCTCAGGGGGCATCAGGCCGGGGGACACAGGGCTCAGATAGGGATTAAAGGCTGCAGCAGCTGCAGCTGCGTTGGTAGCCAGGCCGGGTGAGACAGAGAACATGGGCTACAGGCAAAAAGACAAAACATTAGAGTAAACAACCAAAGTGTTATTGTGAGGACATGGGACAGGTCAGGACGTGCTCTGTTCATGTGTGACTCTCACCATCGGGGAAAGCTGTGTGCCGGGCATCATGGCATTGGCCAGCTGCATCTGCTGTGCCAACATGGCCATGTTCTTCTGCTGGATCAGGTTGTTGCGCCCATTGATCTCCAACTGGGTTTTTAGGTGAGGAGGAGGATGCAGGTACTTGCAGTTCTCCCTGGAACAGCGACCCTACAAACAAAGTTTTTATTAAATAAATAAATATACAATCAAATATAAAATTATCACTGCTTATAGATTCCTGCCCAAAATACATATTGGTAACGCAACACCCTGTTTATAGTTCAATGTCAGACTTTGAAATTGACATGAGCTGAGAGCAGCACTAATTGTTAACAGCTTGCTATTTGAGTCGGTCCCATGAGGGGCATGAGTTTGTGTGTGTCTGTGTGTGTGTTAGCTCAAGGAGGTCATGACACTACTGCTGCTCTTTAGACATCCAATTTGGCTACAACACTAGCTGCTACAGCTAAAAATACTATGAACTCATATGATCCATATTGTATCAGCAAGTCATCTGAAGTCATTCAGGGGTCACACTTCAAAGTCTGGGAGTAATTATCTAAGAGAGGGTTCCTTTTTGCAGCCTGCTGTATTTATAGTGCGATATATTGCAACAAGAAGTCAAACACAAGCACATTCTCATTGGAGCAAGAATGTATACGCAATGTGTGCACAGCGGGGTCAAGTTCATGTAACAGGTGGGAGATAAACGTCACACACACACACACACACACACACACACACACACACACACACACACACACACACACACACACACACACACACACACACACACACACACACACACACACACACACACACACACACACACACACACACACACACACAGTTAAAGAGGCATATACTTAGTGCGAGCCCTGGGGCATAGTGTGGTGTTCCCCCTCTCTGAAAGAGCTGTCCCCTCTGGGAATAATCTGAATCTGTGCCATGACTGCAGCCTGTCCTCCTTCACTTTCACTGACACAGGAGCAGATAGGACAGGTGTGAAGGGACAGGGCAGGGGCCAGGTCCCAGCAAGTATCTATGACTGATGTGTAAACAGTTATAAGTCTGATGTACTTATTAAACCAGATGTGCTATTTTGGTAATATATTGGTCATGACTCTTAACAGTGCATTTTGATAATATTCTAAAGCAAATGTATGTAGTAGTGTATGCAGTATGTCAACCACTGAGAATGGACTATACTTAACAGAAGCCAAAAGTGGGCAGCAATCATTTGCTCAAAATGTTTTGACTGTCTACTCAGAGTATCGTCTATCTAAATAACATTCATTTTATGATCATAATAATAATAATAATAGCATTCAATCAATCCTTCAGTGGTGTGGTTGGATGCAGTACTTAGGCCAAGCTGGCATTGAGCGGTATCCTGTCACTGGAGAAAGTGCGTGTGTGTGAGGGGAAAGTGGGCAAGTGTGCCAATTGAAGAGGAGCCGATTCAGGAGCAGGCTCCAAAAGCACTCATCCAGAGAGTGACAATGGTATGCACAGAGGGGAGGGGCCGTGTGCGTGTGCAAAGAAGGGGCAGGCGCGATCATGTTGCTCTCACCCCATATGACCCTGTCTGTCGGCTGGCGGATTCACCCCTGCACTGATATATTTATGTATTTGTTTAAGAGGTTAAGGCCGGGAGACAAATGATACTAAAGCAGGATTTAACCCATAACAGCTGCCATTTTGAATACACACAACCAAAGAGAAGGTAACAGTAGCAAAGGCCTGATCGCAAGGATAAAATTAATCATGTTGATATGGCTGTGTCAAGGGAAAGTTAGAACTTGCGCAAGAAATGGTTAGCAGCATAGATGCAGGATAGTAAGAAAGCAGAGATCCGAGTGGAGGAAAAGAGGAACGCCCCCAACCTGAGGTTTATGGTTGCTATTATGACATGAGTGGCCTTGAGGAGCATGGAGACGGTGTCCACGGCAACGCAGCGCTCCAGACGTGAATCCCTGTGTTTCTGCAAAAGCTATATAAATGTGGCATTCCTCTAGTCTCGATTTACTAGAACAGTGTATTATTACACATTTTTAAGCCAGAAATGTAAAAAATGGGCAATATGTATATAGCACAAACTAAATATTTGTGCAACTGATGTAATGATTGAAAACAGTAAACGTCTACTAAATTATGCATTGACATTGCCACAGACTGAGATAATTTCATCAGAAGAAAGATCATGGCAAAGACTAGAAAGTTTCAGGGAGGACCATTGCCATAGGAGTTAGGCAATTGAATTGAAAACCATTTTCATGTATATTATATAATCTTTTTTCCTCTGTCTGACCCAAACTCCAGATTAAGCCAAGAACTTAACTCCTCCAGGCTACTGTGCAGTCTGATCGAAGTAGTAATAACACGTCCCACCCGGGTTGCACTCTTTTAGGCCTTGAACCACAGTCAACACACGCCCTACTTTAGAGATTGTGTGGGATTTAATAAACAATGAACAAATGTGTTAAGAATGCTGGGTGGGGCTGCATCCCATCCTTTGGAGAAAACAGATTAACAGTGAGATATTTTAAAATACTAAGTAAATAAAATAATAATAATAATAATAATAATAATAATAAACACCCATATTACACAGAATATGGGAAATGGCTTTATGAGCTTAAATACTGGTAGGACAAGTCAGGATTTTTACTTATGATGCAACAATACTGGCAAAATCCTCAGAGAAGAGAAACAATGAAGCAAAAAATACAACTCCAGGCATGTTTTTGAGGAAGGAACAAAATATCATAGTTAACAGCTCAAAAAAGCCAGTTTAGCATAATATGTAATAATAATGTTTTGCACTTAGTTACATCTTCTTTTGCATTATTTAAATAAAAATATATAATGATTTTTGTCAAACTGTGCCTATTTAATCAACATCAAAAAAGCATATCTTTGTTGTTAAGTATACAGTATTTTTGCTATACTTCTCCATTGAATTGTACACGCTGCTATATTGGTAGAAAATTTATGAATGATGGTCTTTCTGTGTGATATTTCCTTCATAACACATCTGCAAAGTATACAACTATTTTCCAAAAAAAAGTGCTCACCTAATTTCATCCTTCTTGAGATCTTTTTGTAAACCCTCTCCAACACCAATATACCAGGTAATATTTATTTTTCTCACACATAAAACCACTGCAGTCTACTTTGGTGTACCTGTTTGATTCGGTCCTATTTTGGCACTAGAATGGCCTGTCTGGTACTAGCTTCCCCTGCTTTGATGTGATGCCGTGGCCCGGTGGTGCTATGATGTTGTGGTGTGGAGCAGCTCTGCGTTCCTCTGACTTCTGTCCAAACATACGCACACATGAAAGTCCTCTCCCTCGCCTGCTGTGAATGAAGCTTTGTTCTGCAGGAGTCCGGCAAACACTCAAAGGGCCAGCACCAGCGGTCGGTCTCTTTGTCTACTGTTTGTTCAAAATATAGCAAAATAGATGCGATACAACTTGTGTAATCAAGGTTTACGTGCTTTATAAGATGTGTTGCAGTATCATTAAGTATTTTTAAATGCTGATAAATATAACAGATGCAGGCCTGTCACCGTTTTAAAAATTTGGAGTATGATATATTGAAGAAACTATAGGTGATAAATGTTAATATTGAATGCCATTATACCACTGACACAATAATCCTAGAGCAGGAATTTCCCCCCAGCTATTCTGTATAAATAACTGAAACACTTAGTCATATAAGTTCTTTTTTCAACCTTCTACAGGCGAAATATTTTTCTTAGAACAGAAAAAATTTAAAAAAAAGTTTCCCCACTAACACAAAGAAAAAGTACCTAAGATTAATATTGACCTCAAAAAGGAATTGTTCCATCTATCATGCATTGAACAAGTTTATATACTAATTATTGTGACAGGCATAAACAGATGTTCAAAATGACTGAATAAAAATATAGATAGATGAGGGTGGTGGAAAAATCAAGACTGCAATTTAGGCATCGCAAGAATAAGAATATTTTTCAAAACTATATATTTTGTGTACCAGGATATGTAAGTAAAAAGAATACAAGTATTCCTACACTAATATTTGTGCTTAGTTTTTGACAAAGGGATCATTTATTTTAAATAAACTTGTAATGTAAATCAAATATTGTTAAAACTATACAGTTTTAAAATTAAACAAAATTCATACCACAACACCAGAAAGGAAGACTTGGTTTCAAAGTGACTCAACCTAATTAGAATTTCAAGGGGAAGAAGATAAGCAGTATCTTCTATAAGAGCAGGGCTGCTGTGACTTGCATTTCAGCAGAGACAGCTCGTCATAAAGCAGGTCATGTTTCTATCGCTCAGCTCTGTGCTCCAGGAGGGGATCAGACCATAGGGCTGATGCTGATATGAAAGAGAGAGGGAGTGGTCATCTACGATAAATGTTACAACAATAATAATATGGCCTGAGATGTGGCCTGAGTGAAAACATGGAATACATGGGGAGCAATAGGATTATACAGATCAAGTCTAGAGCTGCACTTTAAAAACAATAGCAATGTTTTCAATAGTTCAGTAGCAGCAGATACTAATTAACTAGCACAAAAAACCTTACAGCAAAAAATTAATAATTTGAAATATTAAAATAAACTTTAGTCTAATGTTGAAAGACTAATTCATTTTCAGCAGTTGTAAACCTGTGCTGTAATGGGAGCGTCCCAAACTAGTATAGCGTGTTGTTCTCGTATGAAGCAGGTCTGAAATGGTCAAATTATAGATGTCAGAAATGGGTGAAACACAGAGATGACATGGGAGAGGCACAGAAACATATCCAGAGGTTTATCCAAACACACGCAGCATTGAGTTATTCACACTTGAGTGGTGTGTAATGCCTCAGGTCAAATGTCACGTACACAGGGGCAGTGCATCCAAACTTAGAGCTCTCAACTCCTCCCCCCACCTGCACCTCACTATCTCTCCACACAAACACTTCCATGTGACTTTATCTCCACTATTTCCATGTACACAACCTTCTCTGGTGCAATGGGACTTTTGCTACAGAAGCTAACAAGGTTAGCTCCCACCTTTTCATTATCAGTAATAACACAGCCATCGCACTTCTATTGATTTGAGGCGCTTTATGAAAGGTATCCACTCTGTGCTGTGTGAATGTTCTGGGGAGCCTGGGAATGTTCATTTAATCATTTTTGAGCTCCTACAATGAACAACAACAAATCGTGACAACATAATTCACAAGTGACAGTCTGCAGCAACACGGTTTCAATAACCTCCTGTTTTATGTCACATCCATGTGCTGCAAAATTACTGCAATCGATTTTTTTCTGTTTTCACAATTTTTTCAGAAATATATTTTGTCAGTAACCATTTTGGCTTGGAAACACCAGCCAAATACTAGTGTGATTCTGACGCACTAGAAACGGGGAAAGACTTATGTGGTTTGCAGCACTAACAGATTTATCTGGCATATAATATCCTAATCTGATTTTGCATAGTGTAATCCTATCCTCCGCTCTAATCCACAGTCAAATGGCCTAATCCTGTTTCTGCATGTGATTATTGTTGGTGGTCTTGGCTCAAGCTTAAGCATGTTGCTTTCAAACCATCTACAAGTTTATTTGATTTGTTTTCATCAGTAAATGGCAGAAATGTGAAACCTGTTCCCCTGTCCCCTCACCTGGCCTTTGTTCAGGCTCGCCTGTGCTCTCAGGTCGGCCAATCTAATTACAAATGGTAGCTTTACTTTCTAAAATACGTTTGATACCTATCTTTTTTTATTATTTTTCTTACTTTTGCCTGTCCATCTAAGGTTACTCCAAGATTTATAGTAGTAGATAAGAGTTAAGAATTCATCAAAATCTGCTTGAGTGAATTGTACTATTGGCACAGACACACAATGTACCATGATGAGTTCATAAAAATATATGATCTGCAATGCGGTGGACCTGATAAAAAAGCCTTGTTGGTTTCAAAGAAAATAAATCAAGTTTAGTCAAATTAAACCTCGGGTGGTGCAGCTGTTCAAAGTTGAAAACAAGGACACAAAATAGAGGTAGAATCATTCTTCTGTCACACTCAGGCATTCACCTCCTTCAAAAACCACATAACACAAACTACATTCAATGGTCCCTTTATAACATAAGTACCTCTCCTATTTTGTATTGTATTGGGCCTGCAAATAAACTGGAATTTTCACATCTCAAGAAAAAAAATAAATCAGAGTCAGAGTGAGAGTGAGTTCTGTGGATTCCAGATTAATTTGAGGCGACAAACAACAGTCCTTTTACTGTTTTGAGTAAATAAATAAATACTATGAAGTAATCTATGCTCCACTTTATTTTTACATGAGCACTGCAATACTCAAAATTTGCAATAGTCAGAACAGGCCCGGACATTTTGATTATGTGAAGGAATGCACTTGTGAACAGAACGCTAGATGGACAGACTTCAAGTATGTTTTTGCAGAGGCTTAATGACTTTCAAGAGCAGACATTGCACGTCTCAGCTCCTGGCACTGACTCATTGGCTTTTGAGAGGAGGGCCACAAAACACTTGACTGATGGCCCTAACAGCTGGAGCACAGAGGGAACGGCCAAACTGAAAGGGTGCTGAGAGAATCCAAGTATAAGTAACACCGTGGCCTCAGGCAGCACTCTCACCTGTCTGATCTGAGGATAACGCTATAGGCACTAAATGAGGACGACGTGCGTCGAGGCTTTACAAAGTTGAAATACTAGTAGTATTTCCAGTAGTTGTGGTAACGGAAGTACAAGCATCGGTAGCCTTGTCAAAAATCATTATAATTTTTTCAGTAGTAGTAGTAGTAGTGATGGAAGGATATAGAATGGGTAGTATTTGTGTCAGCTGTGGTAGTGTTCTGCTGGCAAGACACACAGAACTAATTACAGTTATTATATAGAGCACTTAAAGTTCTGCTTTACAATGGTGGGTAGCGTAACTGAAAATGTACTCAGGTAGGAGTACCAGCATTTCAAAATACTATTACTCAGAGTACAAAATAAAAGTATAATAAAATGGTCCAAAAATGACAAAAACTGTTGCTATGTTGACAGTACAAAAGTATTTGAACATTTGTGTTTTTTGCTCCACTTCTTCAGAGAGAATTGATCGATTAACCTTTAAATAATAGCAGATTCTGTGCATTATTTTATATTTTGTCCATACAATTGCATTTACTTCAAAATATAAATCAGATTTTATGTCCACCTAAAAATATTTGTGGCCACTACTACTCAAGAAAGAGAAATTGTAAAAGACATCACAGTGGAAAGAATGACCAAAAGTATGAGGACCTGGAAATTACTCAGAAAAGAACAATTTTATCAAAAAATTACTCATGCAAATACATTTGAGTGAATGTAGCCAACTATAACCCACCTCTGCTGCTTGACACTTCATTGTTTTTGTTGTTCAGTCTTATCTAATAATGATTGATTGGCTCTAACAATAGCAATGTTTTTCTATTCTTTGTGGTATTAGCTCCTCTGGCCGCTACCTTTTAGCTGCAAATCCGGCAAATCCTTGGACTTATTGAGCTGTCTTTTTCTGCTGGCTCAAGACCAAAACTGTGCTACAGCTTTGCACTGTTTGCCTTTAACACAATAGCAATTATGTTAATGTTATCTGAGGTTTACTCAAACACCGCTGTCCAATATTAAAGTAAACAAATGTGCAATTAACTTATCAATTGTAGTTGTGTTCACACCAACTGTGGCATTGCATGGGAGAAGTAGTCTCAACATATATCCCCAAGTATAGAATGAAAAGGTATACCATACGCCTGTTGTGATAATTACAATATAAACTTATCGTTCAATATATGAAAGCTAGAAAAATATATTTTGGGCCTCAATATTTATCATGAGTACCTTTTCTTTGCTAATTTGGGGTATTTTTGTTTTAATGTGATCATTTTGGAGCTGTGGAGGGGTGAATAAGCCCTTTTTATGGTTAATTATTGGTACATTTTGCTACTTATTTCTTGCAGCTCATGTCTTTTAGTCTAACAGTCTATTTAAAAATGGTTTTACTGGGATTATCTTGAATTATTTACATCTTAAATAGTAGCATAAAGTAGTTTCCATATTATCATTTATCTATCGTACTAGTATACCAGAAAAATAATTGTCACATTAATTTTTAAAATAGAATTCTCTAAAAAAAAAAAACAATAACCAGATAATAATTAATATAAAAACTAGTATTGAAACTAGATACTCCGGTCTATTCAACAGGTATTGATATTGGACACATTATATACATAGCACAAAACTGAACCATTCCTGAATAGTTTTAGAATGGTTTGGATTAGTATAGACCAAATTGTATTATTGAAAAGATTTTTTTTTTTTTTTTTTTAATTAATTGTTAACAAACCCTGTCCTCAAAAATCAAGTTTGAAATTTTAGTATCATGACAACAGTTCTTAGAAATAGTTACAACAACAATGTATAGCTACAACTACTATTAATAAACTAGCGATAAACCAACTACATCTGCAGCTCTTGAGGCTACCAAAAATACTCTTAATATTGCCAGCATTAAAAAGTATACTAGACACTATTTTCTTCCATATGAGTAAGCTGAGGCGACAAAACAAGTTACCACAAGCCTATAGTGTATGCGCCACAGCAGTAAAGATTGTATCGGTGGTATAAAGGGCTCAGTGTAGTGAAGTGATGGCGGCGGCTGACACAGAGAAGAAGACACACTGCGATCTCCCATCACACAAGCCCCCACACACAGAACCAGGCTTGTCTGACACACACAATCAAAGCAGCTCCTCTCTGGTCCACACTGGCCTCTATCCAAGACCAAAGCACCAAGATTAATAACTACTGTAGGAGGCAACAAAAGGGTCTTAGCTCGAAAGCCACCATGATATTTTATATAGAGTAGATCCTATATCAACTCATAATGTCTTACCAGTGGGAGAAAAGGAGACACTGGCTATGTTTAAATTCACAACAACAATAATAATAATAATAATAATACATCAGGCTAATACAATGTTACATCTGTGAATAAAATAATTTAGTTCTGATTGGTCACACCTGTGATGGCTTTTACAAAAGTGATGATGTAGCTAATAAATCATGTCCTAACCTGGAAAAATGATTGTATAGTGATTCAGTGTTTTTCTGTTTAGTGACGCTCTATGTCTTACACACATGCCATCTTCACATTCGTTTCTGCTATTGGTCAGCTGCTATTAGGCCCTGATTGAGACACAGGTGGGTTTATTTAGTCTATAACAACTGTAAGATATAAGATAACTGTAAATGTGCTATTTTTACTTTTACTAAACAAAAGCATGTTGTTGTTTTTTTCATTTTGTTTGTGTATATAGTACTAAAAAAGTAAAACTAAAAACTACTTGGAACAGACTTGCATCTTCTCCACAAACCTGACTCTTATTTGGCCTGGAGGAAGGCCTCCTCCTGCTGTTGTTTTGTTGTGGAAATGTTGTACCTTTGGCTATAATCTTCCACAATATGACATACAACATAACTCCATGGAGAATGTTCAAAGGATCGTTTTAACTTTCTATTTCCATGGAGTCATGCAGGTACCTTTGGCATAATATGTCAGGGCATAGAATGTGAATGAGACCTTGAGTCCAGACATTTCACCTGATAAACAAGATAACACATTTTTAATGACATGTTTATAATTTTCACCTCAAACTTTCTTCCATTTTCGAGTTTTTCTTGGTTCAGAATTTGGCTCGGAGCCTGAGAGCAAGCAATGTGAGGATCACACGTCTTTGGATTCCTCACGCCCATCTGTGGCTGTAGACAAACACAGCGCTCGGATTGTCTGCGAATGTGGCACAACAACAAGGTACAAGTTTGATGCCTTTAAGAAGGCTCCAAGTTATTGAGGCTAAATGATACTGACTATAAAGAGCCCGATGGGGAGTGGTGTGATCAACAATTATACTGAAATAAAAGTACAGTTTGTTGGAAGACATATCTGATTTATGTTTTTCTTTACTACTGTTGTTACTACTGTTATAAAAATATATATATATATATATATATATATATATATATATATATATATATATATATATATATATATATATATATATATATATATATATATATATATATATATAGAGAGAGATAGAGAGAGAGAGAGATAGAGAGAGAGAGAGAGAGAGAGAGAGATAGATAGATATTTAATAGTAAGGCACAAGGAAATTATATATTTACAAAAACATTTGAAAATGAAAAAAAAAAAACTGAATACAACTGGGAGAGTGTCCAAAAATGTACTTGAGTAAGCAAACGGTTGCATCAAAAATGAGACGAAAAAAGCATGTTTGCCATAAAACGGCAATTTGAGGTACGATTTATTCATAGCCTCCTCTGACAGGGTGACAACATTGCCAAATAAGCATTAGCCTTTCTGAACTTGTAGCCATATGCTTGTACAAAACGTGTTAGTTTAACTGCCCAGAACGCGGCTGTATAATTTATTTGAGGTCATAAAACACAGTGTGGACTTAGCAACACGGCTAATATTTACCCCACAAGAGGTCTGGCTGTGCACTTCTCACTGTATGTATGAGTTAGTGTCTTTGAAGCTAACTGAATGTAAACACACTGCCAAAACAGAGCTAGCAAAGGCCAGAGCAAAGACAGATAGAGATGCAGACGAAGGGGAGGGGATGATAGAGAAAGCCACACAGATAAATACATGGTTCATATGCCCTCTGAAAAGAAAGAATGCAATCCTGGCTAGCCACACACTAGTAACACACTTTAATAATAATACTACCACAACTCACTTTACTCACTTTAAGATTTGATAGCATAGGTGCGTCAGACTGGCGAACAACAACTGTTTAAGTTATTATCCAAATTGAATTGAGTTAGTGAGGGTGGTAATTATTAGCTGACTGGATTTAGGATCATGACTAATAGCAGTGACTCTTATGTTAGTATCCATGACAACAAATGAAAATAAAAGAACAAATTTTATATATATATATATATATATATATATATATAAAATGTATGTATGTGTGTGTGTCCTGAAGACTTTCTAGAACAGCTACGGCGTGAAATGGGGAGAGTGAGTAGAGGTGGCATATGTGCAATGCCTTAAACTGCTACACCACCAGCAAACACATTGACATAGATTCTTGATTTGATTTTACCACTGAGAGATTCAAAGGGCAAAGAGAATTTCTCTCCATAATTAGGTCAGTGCACTATACTTTGCACATGGGCAGATTATGCCAGTGGATTGACAGCGGTCACAATTTTCCAAGCACTTGAAGTAAAAAATGTTTCTCCTGTTATTTTCATATGGATATTCCTCTTTTTCTAATCCTATGAATGCTTTTGCACTGTGGTTGTGTGGTGAAATAAGTGATCTAATAATTATGGAAAAGGTTGATAAGTCACAATAATCATAACTTTACTTGTGCCAGTCAAGACTTGCCACACTATTCATTTCTGTGTGGTTCAGATGGTGTAATGTGAACCATCTTGTCCAGTGGTGGGTGTGGCCAGGACTCAACGAGGCGAAGAAACCAGACTGAGCGGGAAATCAAGTAAAAGCAGCTCCCTACATAAGGGTGGAGAATGAAAACAACTGCAAATACAGCGCACCAGAATAGACTCGAGTTAGACAGTTAAAAACAAGTTGGTAGTGGGTGGAGCTGATGTGCATGATAGTTCTGCTAGTGTATTCAAGCTTGTGTAAACTAATGGGCTTGGCGACGTTATGGAAATCTGTACTTAATAAGCAAGTAAGTGAATGAAAAGTCAAGTTTAAACCAGGTAACAATACTGACTCATTTCCAACATATATTTATATTATATTAACAGACTACTACTATACTGCTACAAGTTATATATTATTGTCAAAAATAGTTATTACAAAATCATAGTATTCAATATTATGACCATAGACTGGATAAAGAAATGGACTAAGTGAGTGTGGCATCACCCATAGTCTTCACTCCTACGTTTTGTCCAGTTGCCATATTTAACTTCAGCTTTTGTTATGGATCAGACCTGGACGACTGAGGGATTATACAGATATCACCTTGTTCCAATTTATATATATTCCAACCGCGAATATCATAGGAACCAAAGAGCCAATCTGGAGCCAGGCTGTTGAAGGTAGAGCTTCTTCCCGTTCGCACCGTTGGTTTAGCAAGGGTCAAACAAACCTGTTGCTAATGCTAGTGGGAGCAACCTTGGAGAAACCTAATATGTCTGTTATTAATGTTTGCATCTTGATTTAAGGACAAAATAGCAAAATTAAGACACCAGGATAATGTAGTGCTGGTCAATATGACCAAAATGACGGGTCTAAAATGGAGGTGGAAGAGCGCTCATACTCACTTCCTATCTGGAATGTGACAGCTAGCGGGTTAGCTGTGTCCATTTACATATATTTACAGTCTATGAATATGACCCAATAAAAACAAATAACATACATAGACATTTTTTTTTAGCTCAAAGAAAAGTTCCAGCTTTAGTTTAACCCCACTACTACTACACTTCTCCATACATTATACCAGTCATGTCATTATTTGCTATTCTGAGTCATGCAGCCCTAATAATGTACACCAGGTCACCTCTGAAGCCTAAACTCTACTTTTCTCCAAATGTAAGCAGTAGTTTGAGAAGATTTACAATGGCCTAAACCAGTCTAGTAGTTAACCATTAATAGGCATGGAGCTGACTTTAACATCAGGGAGTCCAGGCAGCCATTATCCTTCTCTAAATATTTACACAGCTTTGACATTGCTAAGCTGTCTGCCCCACGCTCACCAGATACACAGACCACAGGCAGAGCACAGGGATGCTCCGTGGGGTTAAGGTCAAGTTCAAGGCCCACACATACAGCCCCAAGGTAGATCTACGAGGTTGCATTTGTCCCAAAAAACAACATGCAACAAAAACTACTCAAACCAAGTGTGGCCAGCGCAGATTAGCAGCCTCACTTCTGACACTCTACCCCAGGGCAGCTGTGGCCACAGAAGCAGCTTGCTATCAACAATTGTGGAGTGAATGAATAACTGCAGCGTGGCTCTTTCAAAAGCTTGCCAAGCTTGTAAAGTGCAATGCAAGTGTAAAGTGTGTAAAGCTGTAAATGACTGTAAAAATGATTAGGGATGCAATGATCTGATACTGGCATCGAATATCACTAGTACTGAAAAATTTGCTGGATCAGTGTTTGGGTTCCAAATATCTGTGTAGCTGATTACCTGTTTGGACATATAAATTGATGCAATAAGACTATTTAGACTATTTAGAAAGTCTTATTTACACAAAGTTGGTCTGTGGTTACTTGAGAGACAAACACCAGCTACATAACACACTTGGATCAGTTTTATCTTGTTTATTTTTGTTTAATGGAAATAAATGTGGTTTTCAGTCTTGGCACTGGCATCGGTTAATGTTAAGCATCGGCAAATAATTAAAGTTATAGTATTGGAACTGTAAAAGCTAGATTGATGCATTCATAATACTTATACTCAAATGTTGTTCTTCCCATTTCACAAATAATCACACACTCAACACCAAAGAAATACGTCTCCATTGGCTAAAGGACTAGTTGCTATTGGAGAAAGTAGAAAGCCACAAAAAGCAAAAGGAAAACAAAGCATGGTGAAGCATGGTTAGCTATTGACAATGTATTCACCAGTGTCAATGAGGCATGGACCACTGTTGATTCAGAGCAGTCTAATATAAGCCCTAGGATTTGTATTACAGACAGTCTGTTTTTAATGTATTGTGATGTTGAAAATACATATATAATCACATTATCTCTTGTATTGGATTGTTTGGGTTCCACATGAGGATCTTGCAATGAAAACCCACTTTTCTCCAGTTTCATCTTGTTCGTTTGAGACTAGGGCACACGTTGTGGTGAGGCAGTATGGCGGATGGGGAGATGACAGGGTTTGGGTGTGTCCTGCTTGCCTGTGTGCTGCTGCTACTGCTGATCATGTGAGACCTGTTCTAATTATACACTTTTCTACAGAAGAAGGTCGGCCCTGTCCCAGTGGGCAATCAGCAATTTCAAGACGGGGCATCTGTGTGAGGGACATGAATAACATGCACACCACTTTACAATTAGGTGACTCAATTAAGCAGACAACTCCTCTCATTAAACAGCTATAATAATTAAATGTTTTCAGTCAGCCTTCTTTTCTGAGTTTCATTAATCAATGCAATTCCAATTCTACTGTTTGGGGATTCAAGATGAAAGTTATACTCGAACAACTCAACTACAACTACTATTCTTCTTCCACTACCAGAGCAAATGGATGAGTGTGGTTAACCAACAGATTATTTTAAGCATTTGTCAACTATGATGGAAAGAATGCCCAACTCACATGCTCTCCATTTCTTTACAAAAATGTTAGCTTTTTCTGCTAAATACTCCTTTCTATGGGTTGTACGCTTTAAATGTATAGCTATAATTCCAATAGTGTTGAGTGAATGACTGTGTTTGTGGTTTTAGGCCTGTTCTCCTCTCTCTCTCTTTCTAACCTATCAACAGCCTCCTAGCCTCATTTCCACCATGTTTCTTTCCCCACCTCTCTGTGTCTTTACTGCTGTTTCCACTGTGGCTTTCAGAGACCTGCTCTGTTTTTCATTACCAGTGGAAAACACGAAGGGAACGGGTAAAAAAGTATCGCCTATCTACACTAATACACAAGTCCTGGTGGAAAAGTCCAATCGACCAAAATAGACCTCAGCTTTCTCTATAAAGCGCCTACCACTGCTTTCCAGTTGCTGACCTTCCTCTCAACTAGTACAAAGAAATGTGAACGCCCTCAGATAATGTTGTGGTATTATAAGACCATTTGTCTGCCTGTACATTGTTGCACTAAAAAAGTCATATATGTATTGTAATAATTATTATGCAAGCTGCATTGAATTGTGTTAGTGTAATGTGTTTATATATGTATTTATTTGTTATTCGGACTTTCTGAAAATGGTGTGTTCATGGCATTTCTCTTGAACAGTAAGAGATGGGACAAGATCTCTCAAGAGAAAATTACCACGGGATTGTGCATACATGTGAAAAATGTGATGATAGCTCAGACAAAAAAGCACTCATGAGTTAGATCTCCTGAGAAGTCACAGTTCAAAAAAGCAAAAATAGTCCATGAGAAATATGTAGCCAAAATGTTTTTAAAATTGTGTCAAAGTCTGATTGCGCCTAGTTCTTGCGGACCCAATTCGTGTCTCGTTTCTTCACATGGGAAAAGTCTCCTTCCATCCCTAGTAAAAGAGCATTGACGAGCAATAGGGAAGAATAAGTTGTATGAAAAAACAAAAAAAAAACCTTTAAAATTATAAGTTCTTAAATGAGGAAGCTGCATAATAACTAAATCTAAGTATAGTACCATCACAGTACCGGATCTCATGATTCCTAGTCATATATAAAGCATTACAAATGTGGCATTTCACTTGGATCACATGTTTTGGTATAGAAGTAGAGATACTGCTGAACATATGCACATCTCATCAGTAAACAATAGAGTCAAGTTAGGGTCAAACAATGATTCACTGTCCACATGTGGCCCACAATGCTATCTAAGTCAACTCACTCACATGTCCCCAGCCTCACCCTGCCCGACTATGACATACAACAATAACCACCGCTGTAAAAACACACAACATGTCCCTGCATATGTCAGTACAGCTCCTCCCATTTCAACTTGATAAAAATGTCTGATTGTGAAATTACACAGGGGAGAAACAGAAAGTGTGTCTCTGCTGCTCTGACCTAAAAATGGAAAACTACTGCATGCGGTGCCCCAAATCTACCCCTGATGTTAGCCACACAAACATGCCCAGGAAGTGGTTCAACTGACAGGGATGCACTCAATAACACTATCTCTGCATGTTGTTTATGTATTGTGCTACGAGTTGCTCAGTTTCAAATGATGTTTTCGTTATTTATGCCTGTGCTGGAGCAGAGCGTTCACATAGTCGGCCCTGTGTATGGTGTAATCGGCTGCAAATGTGGTTGATGGACTAAAAATGCCTCCCAAATTGCAGTAAACATTGGCCAAAAGCCTTCAGTCTGTCCTCGAAAATTCCACATAGCAGTGTCACAATCGCCTGACTCCTGCTTCCTGAATTGAGAGAGCTCTGACCTCCTCCCTCTTTGCTTGTGGTCACATGTCCCAGTCACCTGACCAGAAGTAGGCAGTGAAGAGGAGCACATGCTGTGGCCAGATGGTGTGGTGCATGATACAGACACCAGACTAATACCATTTGCTGCTTGTTGCTCCATATATTTCAAACCACTTCCCAAACAGTGTGTGTATGTCCTCCAGATGTCCTATTAATAACTGTGCGTTGTGTTATTCTTACCTTGAGGGAATCAAAACAGGCAATGACTCGTCCGTTGTCCACCTGGCAGCTCTTGGCTGGGTGGGCAAACTTGCACTCCTGGTCTGAACGTGAGCATGTGCCCCTCTGAAACTCTCTGCATACCTCCAGGGTCAGCCACTTGGTGTCACGGATGTGTGTTATGTTCATTGCCATGGCAACACGAAAGCACAAAACCTTTACTAGCTGTTCAAATGTGAATAAAGTACCTTGAGTGTTTTAATCCACAGTTTTTCTCTTGTTGCTGCCTGTGATGGCAAAATGAAACATTCAAGCAAAGGTTCTTTTGATTGAGAGAGCTCCAGAGGGAAATGATGAAGGACACGGTTAGCTGTGGATGCTATTGGGTCATTGTCCTGACAGAGCCACGGATGAAGTCCTTAGATTATCAACACGTTGGTGCCTCTTCTGACCTCACTTTTATTTTAGTGATGGGAGCTTATACAATGTGTCAAACAGGAGACAGGAGCCCTCAGTTAGGTGCAGTGAAGCAGGCAACAAAGGTGATAGTCTCTGTGTAGCCCACCACAGGGAGGTTAAGGGCACTGAGGACCGAATGGAGGCCTATGGTCTAAAGTTAAAGGCAGGTGGGTGAGAGTGTGCGGGCTGGGGTGGTGCTGTAAGGCTGTTCAGTGGAGAGCACTTGGCAGCGGGGGCTGGTCGGTGAGGACAAGCTGGAGATGGACTGAGGGACAGAGATGAAGGTGTGGCCACTGTCCTTGGATTCAGGTTACCGCGGCAGCAAGCGAGCGAGGCAGGGGGGAGGGTGGAGCTTCAGCCGGAGAAGCAGGTCAAAGCTGCAGCAGACATCAGGGAAGGCACTTCCTCTGGAGGCAAAGAGATGGAGAAAAATTAGTTTGATCACTGATCATTGTTACATATCTCAGAACAAGTTTATAGCCCGCATAAAGTTGTGCAAACACAAAGAGACTGTGGGAAAGAAGCAGTTGTATGTCAGTTATGCAGAGGTGTTAGCTAAAACAGCTCTCCTCCACCCTTCACAAACTCAACACACAACTCACAAAGAGAAAAGCACACAAAACAGCATTAACAACATTTGTGCATTTCTGGTGATGGACGAAAATCAGATCAAACCTGTATCACTTACACTGAAATATAGCGAAAGCGGCCATGGCTAATGTGTTTAGAGGTGAGTGAAAGGAAGAGAGTGAAAGCAGGAGGGGAAGTCAGCCAGGGTTAGTCATTTCCCTTCTTGCAAAGTGGAGCGGGAGAGTGGACCAATGAGAGTTGCAGCAACATTCTGGGCTTAGCGCCAGGTGAGAATGAGGGAGGAGCCAGTGGGTCTGACCTGCATGCAGCACTGTGCAAAGAGACACTAAACTAATGCTAGGTATGGGATATGAGATTCACTTCATACAATATAGATAAAAGACTGAGGTAGAATCATTATCATCAGGAATTTACTATTTTTCTCTAACATCACAAAAGAAGGGTCTCTCTGTCTGAAAATAACTTCATGTGTTTTCATAAGTTTTGCAAACTTGCTTACTATTTTTGGTCAAAGTCTTGTGAGGAATGTGAATGAGTGGCTCCAGAGGCCCATTCTGCTCTTATCACTCGGGCAGGGCACCACACCCTGCGCAGAGAAATCGCTTATCCCACACCAGCATGTGCACGTTCAGCAGCGCTGTGAACCACAGCTAACTTTACAGCACTGCAACACTGCAACACGCCATATCAGCCCTGCAGCAGTGGAGCATAAGTCACAATGACCCAGCACCTAATACTACGTATATGAGCTAGAAAGAGAAACCGAAGGAAAAAGCTGGATTTCACCTTAAATGACCCCACACAGGAAAAGTCCCTTTGCTGCTGCAGATGACCTTTGGAGTGTTAGCATAGCCATATCACAACAGCCACAACAGCTCTGCCAGCATAAACACACAGAACCTCATGCAATTTCTTCAGGTGGATAAATTATGATTCAAATGAGCATCTCTCATGGTGCACTTTGAGCTTCTTGCAGATGTTTTTCCAGTGTGTTTTTTAATTACAAATGGCAAATAAACTGAATGAATTTTAGAGAAAAGCATAATTTAATGTTTAAAGTAGTTATATGCACTATTTTAATGTGTAATCCTGAACTTAGTATAAGGTCAGTGTACCATAAACATCCTGTGTAACATAGTATGGACTTTTTTTTAGACCGCTGATGTTGTATTGGCACAGTATAGTACCTAAGACACTAAAGCATGTTTACTCTACCAATATACACAGGAAAATAAATAGCACACCCGTCTGATTATTTACTTTACTATCCTTTGTAATTGAATGGTAATGATTAAGTGTCAAGTGTAAGATTACTAGTAACATCTGTTTTTATGTCTTATAGTGGCCAGACAGTACATATGTAAAGGGGCTCCAGAGTTAAGCATTGTGTAAGACAGTGTCTGACTAATAATGAAAGCTCATTATGATCCATCATGTCTGGACATAGGCATCCGTCCGCTATTGATTTTTTCATCTCCATGGAGGTTCTTGTCAGTACGCCACTCCCCCTATCTAATTCCACTTTAAATATCAGGCATTCATTTCAACAGACGACTGCCAAATATGATCCACTTCTCTGGCCGCAGCATTTGTTTAAACAGTAACTTGTCTTGAGGTGATACTTTCTGTTCCCCTACCCTTTTAGTCTTTCTATACATTTGCTTTCAATATGACCGAGTGACCAAGCTTCCAGCATCCACGGCTGCTCTCCTCGGGACTCCCAAGGTCTTGCGAGCTGGTGCAAGGTCAACTATTGGACGGAGCAAAGATGGCGGAAAAGAAAACCCATGTGCTTCCTATCCCGTTTATGACACGTGGTAGAAACATTACAGCAAAAAGAGGAAGCGTGTCTCTACAGTATGAGAACATCACTATATCAGCTCTTGGTCATATGACACCAGCATATGCAGTAATGGCGCAAACATTTCTGAGGCCTGCGTTTTTAATTTGTTTTGATTACGAGTCATAAAATAAATCTTCCTTGCCTCAACTTCGCTGGAACTATGTGTGAAACCTGCCAGCGATTAGAACTGATGGATGGTGCCAGGATGTTTGCACTCCCAGAGAAGTGTTTTGTCATGGGGGCATGTTCCGACTGATTGAAAAGCGGTCAAAGAAACATGCTTGTTACTAATCTGGGCTGGTCCTGGAGTTGTTGTAGTGACTAACTGCCAGAGCTTGTGCTAGACAACGTGAAGAAAAGGGTGTGGTTGACAGTTATGACAAGACTTCCTGAAAAAAGATGTACAGCTTTTCAACACAGCTTGACATCCACATTAAGAAGAGAAAAAGTGTTCTATTTTCAGCTTTGACTGCAGAGAAAAAGAGATGCAGTAGCCCTCTTTCTTGGCTCGCTGCTGTTAAGTAAAAAAGTGGTTTCAGCAAATTGACAGAGGTGGAGGTAGGTCACAGCAGCAGAGGATGCTGGGAGAAATGCTACACCCAGGGCCATGCTACTGCTGCCGCTGCTCCATGTGCTCAGAATATAGCATGTCAATATTGCCCCCAATGACCTTCACACGCACAGACATGCCAGCGGACAGAGACACGTGAGCGTCTTCTCCTCGTAGCATTTTCCTTACAAACATATGGACGCCAGCCAGAAGGTTGTGTCCAGATCTTGTATGCAGTAAAGTAGGTTTTCATTGTAACTATGCATCATTAACAGAAAAATAAAAACAAGCTCTTGGAGATTTTTGGGGGAAAAAATAGGCATTATAGGTAAAACTTGGAAAAGTAGCCTGGATGCAAGTTCAACCAATGATTTTTTTCAAGAACCTTTTGTGACCAATTTAAATGCAGAGGTGTAAGTGTAAACAAATACATTTGGCCCAGTCGAGAAATTAAATTATGTTTTTTGTCCTGGGCAATGACTCATAGTTTTAGATAATGTGAGTAACAATCCAATCTTTCCTCCCTGAGTTATGCTGCCAACAGGCCAAATGACCAGTCAACAAACTAATGCCAGCAAAAACATACCCTTGTAGGCGGAGATAAGAATACCATGAATATCTGCTTTCAGCCATCATCTGTTTCTTTATTTAACAATTTCAAAACGATAGCTTCAATAAAAGGTAAGGCTGCCCGAGCAGACAGCAATTACCTCATAAGTGCAATGTCGTCACCATACTATTACCACCATAATCATCATCGTATCTTAACTATTAGTTTAACTGAATGGTATGTCATCAGGGTGAATGGCATAGGCAGAGAAAGTGAGTCTTATCCCAGAAACCGCACAACAAACAAAGCCTATTGATTCCACTGGGAGCCGACTTCTCCAAGACAATACGAGCTCTTGTTTACCGTAAATAGAGAGACATGCAGACAAAAATGCACAAAAATGCTAATTTATGCTTCTGTGTGCACACTTTGTATACAAATGTGTGCTGAAGTCAGAGCACATTGCTGCTAATAGTTGGACTTAGGATGTAATGAGTGGCTCATCAGTTCATGTTTGTTCAGGCGTGGGTTCAGTAGGATGGAAACTCAGTCTACCACAGCTTAGTGCCGTCTGCACTCAGGCAGGTGATAAGAGGTGCCCTATGCATGCCCATGACAATAGCTTTGATGCCTAACAATGTGCTAACCACGTCTGTGTTATTGAGTAATAAAAATGTAGACATAATATACTGCAGTAAGCTAGCTTCTTTATCTGCATATTTATCAACTAATTCTTTCTACATGCTATAATTGCCCCCGACCACTGCTTGATCTGAGGCCTGCTTTGTGCTAAGTGCAGCGATCAGATGAAAGCACTGACAAGGTTGAGAGGTAGCTGCAAGGAGACAGGACAAAAGTGTGTTATTAAATGTTATAGAGCTGTCTAAAAGGAGAGAGAGGTCGCCAATTGTGAGGGGTTGTTGCAAGTGCGATATAGAAAAACAAGGACAGGCTTGTGTTGGCATGTGTTCCTCTGTAAATGTAAAGCAGCTTTAACACACGCTTCACCTGCCTATTTCTTCTTATTGCACAGATGTTCCATGTACAGACTGACACAGGCTGAGTTCCCTATGCAATACAGAAATGACTGGAGGCAACGTCTTCACAGCGATTGCCAAAAGCCTTGCCACAGGAATGGTTCTTACTGAGACAAATCCCACAATCATATATCAAACCCTATCCACGTTGCAATATACCTTTTTAATTCCAGAATAAATGTTCAGTCAAAATGTTGAGATTGTGTAAGTAGGACACAGTAGATATATATGAAGAATCTCTTATTTAATAAACCTTAACCTGCCAGGGTACATGAAGTCATCCACATAATCTTGTCTCTAGGGTACTTTATAGTCTTTCTCGTAGCATTCTTACACACATGCGGTACTTGCACAGTAGTCTTATCTCGATTTGCACACCATTCTCACAGACAGGAACGCTACAACAACCTGCAGCTGCGCCCCCGGGTTCACAAAAGTTGCAAAATAATCTACGACTTGCGTGTTTGTATTCCAAAACTTAAAACAATTCTATTGATAACAAATAGCAACTTAACACTGTTCGCAACAAAAAACTCAACACGCAAAAACAAGTTGTAAACCAGGATTACTGAGAGGAAAGCAACATTACGATTTCAAAATAAATTTACTAGCAATGACTATCAAAAAGTAATTTTCCAAACTTTTAGTTACGTTAAGAACTTTGAATCATGAACAATAACACACTAACACACACAAGTGTATTCAAAATGTAGAAGAATAACTTACTTTTATATCCAATTCTATATAGATAAGTGATATTGCTCCATTTTGAATGTCTCTGCGTCTTCTCCACTCTAACCCTCTTCCTCTTCAGTTTTCTTTCTGAGTTACTCCCCCTCTGTCAGGCGCATGCAAACACTCACTTAGTAGCGCACACATGCACTAAACACACATACACACTCTCACAGACAGTCACCCTCTTACACAGTCTCTCCTCCCGCGACCCGGAATGCTTGGCCACTTTCAACTGTACTGAAATACTGTGCACTCCATATAAGGTAGCGGCAGCTTCACATGTCACAGATAATTTACATGCAGCGGGGCGGGAGTTTACCTCAGAACGTATACACACACAGGCCCGGGACACATGCAGGACCATGCTTCACTGTGTGAAGCAGGAGGAAAGGACAAAATATGCACATTCTCTGTTTAAGCCGGATAACTCCTAACATGTCCAGTGTTGAGTCAGACGAAGGGAATGAAAGCTGAGTGGGCGATCTATTGATCCTCTTCTCCTCTGCTTCCTGGAATGACCGTGGCTGTCCAAAACACACACACATGCACACCAGCAAAATTTTTCTTGCTAACTAGCGCTACCCTGAGGAAGTAAGCTATTGTGTGGCTGTCTACTTTGAGCCAAGAATGTGTCTTTGGACAAGGTGTTTATGTGGATGTGTATCTATAAAACAAGCTGTCACAGTTGGGTCTTGTGGCCCGCATACTGAAGAGGAGACAGGAGACACTCAGGCAGACAGACTAATTCCCAAATGTCTACCTATGCTGGAAAAAAATTAAGACTGCAGCGCATGGGGGAAAGCTCTAGATGACCCAATAGAGAGACAGAGAGGAGGGTTTCTCATCTAAATCTCTTACCTCTCACATAGCTCTCCGACTTGTGTGTGTGGTTGCTGCTGCGCTTCGGCTAGTCTGGAACTGTTTATGCGTATGTTCAGACAGGCCCCGACAGCAGACCCCCAGGCACCGGCTGGACCATTCTCAGGGCAGGAGGCGGGCAGGCGGGCACAGAGCGGAGCAAAGGCAAGGAGAAGAAGAGGCAAGCGAGTGGTGAGCGGTGGTGTCAGCAGCAGCGAATGAGTTGAGGGAGCTGTGCGGAGCCAAGCGGCGCGGACGGTCTGCTACAGAGAGAAAGAGAGAGAGAGAGAGAGAGAGAGAGGGAGTGAAGGAGAGCAAGGGAGGGATAAGTAGAGGAGGAGTGTTGCGCTATAGTGGATCCCCTCCCCTGCCTCACTGGTGCTGGGCTGCGCTGGGGCTCAAGGCCGGGGGATCGTCTGTCTGTGTGCCGCTGCTGCTGCCTGGGGAGGAGAAAGTGCTGCTCGCTCGTTCAGCTCTGCTCAGCGGCAGTAGCAACAGCTGTGGAGGAGAAGGAGGAGGAGGCGGGACTGCGCTGGCCCGGCATACAGATCCCGCAGTCCCTTCAACCCTCCCTCGCTTCCTCTGCCTAATGTCTGGCCACGCCCCCCTGGTTCCCCCAGCACCCGCCCACCCCCTAAAACAACACGAGGAAGTGCTGGCTCAGTTACAGCAGCAGCAGCGTTACCCTCACCTATCTAGGCAGCAAGAAAGCAGAGGGAAAACTGAGAAAACACAGATGGAAGATAAAGAGAGGCAGGAAGAAGTAAATTAGAGGGAAAATAAACACACAGCAGGGGTAAACATGTTGACAGGGAATCAGCATTCCAAATCTGGCACTCAAATCTGAAAACGGTTGAGTAGCATGGTGGAAGAGATGGCAGCTGCTGTAATAAGTTTAATTTCCTTCATATATAAATTATAATACTGGTTTTATTTATGTTTTCCACTGTTTATATGTAAGTTAAAAAAAAAGTATAAAAATAATAACGGAAAGTATGGTATTATTAATAATAGTAAGTATAATAAATGTTAAAAATGCTTCTTCTAAAATAAAGTTATGGGCTAAAGTTGCCACAAAATCCCTCCACAGATATCAACTATTTCAGATGAAAAAAACAGATATAATAGCATATTGCCAAAAAATATTATGTTTATATGGTTGCTAAGGGCATTAGCAATCACTTGTAAGAAGTGAGTTGTAGCCACCCTCATTTCATCTGTTTAAATCCACAAAACCCACAGAACAGAAAATGTAGTAAACTGCAGGGAAAGAAGCCAGACCAAAGTAGGTTAAGTACTGCTAAAAATGAAACTAGACTAGTACTGCAGATCGGTGGTCTCTCATCTCAAGCTATCTGTCTTCTTTCCTTTGTGGTTCACAAAAACGCCTGCCATGACATGTTGTGATCGGGGGAAAGCAGGAAAGCCAAAGGAATTTGATTTGGACCTGATGTTGCAATATCCAGTAGCTATGGAGACACTGGCTCTGGAGTCACCATGGATGCTTACAGATTGTAGTCAAGCGTGCTGGTGCCAACTTTTCTGTCCAATCTCGCATATTGTCTGTGATTCACTTCGTTTGATTTTGATTAAAGAGAACAACAAGCCTTGATAACATTGCCAGTCTGAACCACACTTTCATTGACAAAGAGAGCAGTCTAAATGCTATGTAGACTGATTAACCTCTTGACTAGCAGATCAAAGACACTTGCCTTTAGATCTTCCTTAATATATAAAATGTTCATGTTTCTGCAGCCATTTTGGGCACTGGATCTGCATTCACTCTTTCAAAGCTCTGTTTAGTCTAAAGCCAGTGATAAGTCACATGTAATTTACACAGCGGAGCCCTAATCCCAGGTGCTGGAGTGTGGAAGAGTCACAGTTTTGGTCCTTTCAACCAAATCAATTTTGGTGCAAAAAGAGTGAATCCAAAATAAAACACCAGCATTTGTACCAAACATCAAAACTTGTAATTGGCCAAATATGCATGCCATTTGAAAACACAAACCACTATACATACAGCAACCACACTGTAATCATTTGGGCATTTAGACATTTAACACTACAACTCTAAAATGAAATGAAATTACAATGTGACTTGCAATATGCCTTCTGAGCCAGCGCGTGGCTGTGTAGATACTGGCTTTTTTTTTTTTTTTTTTTTCTTTTAACTCTATTTGAGTATCAGAAAATATTTTGGCAATCCAAGAGAAATGCAGACATATCACTTAATAATCTTAATTGCAATATTAAAACACAAGTTTGTTCCATTTTTTATTTTTAATCAGCTCATTTTGCAGCATTCTGAGACATTCATGGACACGATATTATGAATAAACCTGGCTATATGGCTGTAAAATGTATGGCTGTAGATACAAATTAGAAACAATTGAAAGTGTAAGTAGTAGAGTTCTGGTGCTGTTCTGGTAATAGTCATAACCCCCTAAGGCCTTAGTTTCCTGTGAAACTTTGAGATGGACAAGGAATTTCCCTCATTCTCCTGCACCTTGCTTTTGCCTTTATTTTTTGCTTGACAATCAATTTAACTCAGTCAGTACAAAGACATCATTGAGTCCATTTCAAACAAGTGCAGTTAATCCAACACATTTTTTTCTATACTGTGACACTATTAATAGTAAAAAAAAAAAAGTGTACCAAAAGTCAATTTCATTTCTACATCTGTAGTGTAATCTTGTGTTTTAACTTCCTGCTCCACATGTGCAACTCAGCGATAAGAGTGGCATTGATCAATGAGCTGTTCAAGCAGTTAAAGTATCGAAGAACAAGCTCTATGCAGTGTGGACCCAAAAGTGCATGCATGAGCTAATAATGAATAGTGAAGCAACTGAAAAGAGGAAGTGAGAAGAGTGAGTGCACCACAAAATACAAAGGGGAATTCCACTTTATTTACACAGAGTCATTCAGTGTGTACCTATGAGAACTGATCACTGACTACAGCAGGATTTAGAGCTTAACATGGAGAATACCATTTAATACAAAGGGCATCAACAGAAACAAACTGAAAACTTCCTTTTTCATCACAAAACAGAGGAGGAGGAAGTCCTTGACTTAGTACGTACTTAAAGTAGAAGTGGTCAGACAAAATTGTCCACATAATATTTTCCATACGCATTATTACAGCGATAACATTACCTACTACTGAAGCCTGAAATTGATCTGACTTTTGCAACACATTGAATAGTGAAATTAATTTAATAATATGAATAAAGTACAGTATTGTCCACCATTTTATCCTCATTTAACACCTGACAACTCACTTTTCCCCAGTGCATACGTGTAACCAAGACCAGACGACTTCCACGTAAAGGTCAACAGCTCCTAATTTTAAGACATAACATACTACTAGCTAAACGTAAATAGCTTGCGTCCAATTGTAAAATAGAAATTGTTTACGATCATACGTCCTTATTTTCTCTCCCTCCTCCCTGGTGAATGCAACTTTCCACCTTAAGCTTCCTATCATCTCAGCGCTGTGCTATTTCCCAGGCCTCTGTAAATGACACGGGCTGGCTGATCTGAACTCTCACTCCACTGAAGAAATGTCCCAGAGCCTCCCTGTGCCAAGCTCTGACGGCTCATCTATCACGAAGGCCACAAATACACATTACACTCCCATTACAGATCATCACAGCAACAACTGCAACACAAGACAGTGCGACAGAAAGCTCCACAGTGGGGTGCTTGCATTCAGTCTAAGTCACTTCACTCTTAAGTTTATTTTGGAGGAAGAATGAGACAGCAAACCAATGTTAGTGGGTGCCTTGGTGTCCGTGGGTCATTGCTCATATAAAAGCAATTGTAAAGGTTTTCTGGGACTAAAAAGTTGATGTTGGCCAAAACCAAAGGCTCTATATAACAAATGTAGTAAAACCATGTTCCCTTTCTGATTGCCTGGTTTCTTTCTCATAACTTCTTTCCACTTAAGCGCGGTAAGGGCAGGCAGGTGCAATTGAATCTCGGATTGAAATACACAGAGAGGAAATAGCACTGTGCCTTGTCCCCATGTGACACCATGGTGAATATGTGTGTGCGCCTATGCACACTATTTGATTTGGTACTGCAAACATTAAACAAGATTCTGAAGAGACATCCTTTAAACATCCGTGTTTTAAAATGCAAACAGCTGTTATTATTGCAAGTTTGATTTTTTTTTTTTTTTCATTGCACAAAAGAATTGAATGAGTTTTAAACAAGTAATTCTTAAAAATAACATAACAAAAACAACTCAAGAAATCTTTAAGTTGGCTAAGGCTACAAAAGTTTAAAAAAAGATGTGTAAATTTCCACACTGCATGCTTACCTGTGTGTCTGTCTAGTGCTGACGAGTCACTGGGACAGACAAAACCACTTCAACACAAGTTAGCAGCTGCAATGCATTATGGGACATCTAACATCTTTATTTCTCTCTTCCGCTACTTTACTCACTCCCTCATAATAGCACCTTCTGCTTGGCAACGGCCATACCACAAATGCAGTCAGGTTTACAGCGAACCATCACTGCGCAACATCAAGTCACCATGACAACCACTTCTAATCTCATTTGCATCTCCTGCTTACATTATCTACCCATGCCTAATATGGTACATTCATAGTACTGCAGCTTGCACCTTTATAACTTCCCATTTTATTAACACAAATACACTGCTGTCAATGATGTTTACTAAATTGGTCACAGATAGAAGTTAATGTTTGAAATAAGGAGGAAGTAAGGGTGACGACAGACTAGTTTGCAGCAAGAAAGATTGGCAAGTCAACTTCGTCGTTCAGGAAGTGTGTTTAAGAATACTGTTAGGATGCATGAAACTAAAAAGGGGAAACGTGTTATCATAACCTTTGCACAGCCCAGTTGCCGAATTTCAATTACCTCCTCAGATCCCAGTGTGCATCTGGCCTCCCCCTCTTTCTCTCCAAAGGACAGTGTCGATCAAACCATCACAGGAATGTTGAAGCAGGCCCCTGGAGCCCACACAAGCAGTCGCACTCAGCAGCACTCAGCACCTGTCTCCCACTGCCACCGAGGAGAAAGAGACGAGCTCGATCAAGACAGACAGCACTGCAAAAGCACAAGAGCACACAGGAGACAGGCCCACAATACCATACACTGATTATGCAGTAATATAGACGCCAATGGCCATACTTGTAAGACCATGCATTCCAACTGAGGGAGGACAATATTGACTAAATCGAATATCTCTATAGTTTTTTTGGATTCCTTCAGCAAACACTATGGAGCAGCCTCTCTCTGCCTGTCAGATCCTCAGTCTTTAAAGCAGTTTAACACTAGACTGAAAGCCCACCTCATTTCCCTGCCATTTAAAACCATTTGTTCTTCCCCTATGCTTTGTATGCATGTGTATGTATCTGTATATCAGCTTTTTTGTTGACTTTTGTTGTTTTTAAATGTGCCATATAGATAAAAATGGAATTGAATTGAAAAGATAAGATGATATTTTGGCAATCAATCATCACTTTGCTAAAAGATACACCTAATTGTAACAAGTATTAAAAAAAAACGTGAATGGTGTAATTGTAGGACAAAAGTGCATAACTACCACCTTATAACATTACAATTTTAAAGGTGCACCTTGTAACTTTCCTGGCATAAGGCCTGTCACCTCCTGCTTTGCAGGAAATGTTCCACAATATAGGATTAATCTTATTTATTTCTATGGAGACAAGCAAGTGTTCACAAGATATAGGTCAAATGTGTAGAGAGGCGACCCGGCGGTAATGTATGCAAAATAACAGTTTAAAAGCAAGGACATCTTTATGCATAAAATCAGGTAGCAGACCCTTCACCAGAAATGCTAGTGAAGGGTCTGCATTGTCTTTAAAGTGTTCCTTTAAAAGCAATGTACTCATAATTCAAATTTTGCATACCTTCAAAACCAATATATATCACCCACTTCTAACGGTAGTCTACTTTTATTGTATTGATTTAATACACTTTATGTTTTTAATGTTTACAATACAAGCTGCATCCTCTCTACTTCTCACACCTTAGCTTACCCAGTGTCTATAATGGTGCAGAGGATGGATACAAGGCTCCGGTGCTGCTGCGACTCTGGGGACAGCGAGTCAATGAAAAGCAGGCCTAATTTAGCTGCTCCTCCGCCATGAGCTGCCTGAAATCAGAGTGAGCCTGCCTTCCCTTTTTAGGGCTCCCTGGACACTGCGGTCTGGAAGTGCCACTACTAGATTCCTGGATATGCTAAGAGAGAGGACAAAACAACTTACCACTTTTGAGTAAATAGCAAAATATAAAAAGAAGTAGGACAAAATGCAGCAATAAATTGTTACATCTGGCCATTTTAGAACATGTAGTGGCTTAGGTACCACATATCAATCCAGGACAGAACAAGGGCTGTTACTTCCCACCACTTTACTCATAGCAAAGATAGTCACAAATAATTTAAATAAATAATAAGTCTTAACTAATATTTTCTGCAGTAGTAATACAACTATCAGTACAGAGTAAAAACACACTTTAATGACAGTGTTAGAAATATTGCATTTGCATTATAATACTGCTTATTGGGTCCACCACATTTGTAAATATACTAATACTGCATACAGAGGGTTATATTCACCCCAAAATAATATTTTTTTTACACCAAAGAAGTTTAAATTGTCAATAAATTTTCTCTTATAAACACAGACATTTGCTGGTTCTACAAATTCAAGACAGTCTCTAGCTTGATGTCACAACAGCTTGAAACCAAATACCAGTAATTAGGTGTGAAGATGAGCCTAATCATAGAAGCTATACTTAAACTATCTAGTCAGCCGGGTCCTGACTCTGTGTCATGTAATCTTTAATAGGATCCTGCTGCAGTGAAATGCGATTCTGCAAACCTAGAAGTGTATTTTTCGTCCAGCATGATTGCGCCGATGTTCATGTGACACAGAGCAACACAAAGTAAACAACAAACAGTACATCAAAACTGCTGAATAAAAGTATTTTACTGAAATGGTGCTCCTGTTCTTGCATAAAGACCTCACAATTCCTACCAATAGGAAGCAACCAATGTTGCTATTAAATTTTATTATTGTACATTTTATTATCTACAGCAAAATTCTCTTATTTTCAGTACCCTGCAGGCACCCTACAAAATAGATGCCTTTTATGGCTTTTATGTGAAATAACCATAGAAAAAGCCAATTCAAACTGAAATAATCACATTAAGTTCATTTAAGGTCCCTGTCCAACCACAAAACACATTAAAAACCTGACAGAGACATTGTGCAGAATAATCCAGGCAGTGACTAATACAACTTAAATCATAAAGCAACAAGGATGAGAGATATTTTGCATTCCAATAGCCTACTTCAAGAATATATTTATGGAACAGTGAAATCAGTGGGCGGCACTAGCACAGCAAAGTAGTACAATAGGTGCCAACATACACAATCATACATATTCTTTATAATAGTAGTCCTTGGAGTAACCTAGCAACCAGCAAACTCAAAATGGCATCTATTGTGACTCTAAAACTAGCTAAGCATCCACAAGACATAATTATATCTGTTCTCAACCAATCACGTAAGGGTCTGAGCCATAAATAACAGCCTGCTCCCCTACAGAGTACCAGTCTGCGCAGAAAAGTCAACAAATAGTTTCTCCAGAAGCTAAAGCTAACTGATGCCATGGTCTTACTTGGAGAGGGATGTCTAAAGGGAAAGAGGCACTGGCCTATAGGATGACAAAACAGAAGAGAGGAAAAGAAAAACAAATGTAGCCTATCATTAGTGAGTCATTATGGAGGTTGGTGGATGGGAATGTGGCTATAAGCTATATCATTAAACACTGTGCCAAATGGCTGGAAAACTAGTCTCCATTTAAACACTGGCAGACTGGAGAATGAAGGCACAAATTACTGGAAACAATCTTAAATTTGTCAAAGTTAATATACAAATATAAATGCATTAATAGTATTATAAGCTTAATTTCAATTTTGATATCTAGCAACGGGGTAATACAGTTTACTGTGTTAAAAATAATCTACTATTTACTCGTTTTAAATTTTAGAGACAGAATATAGAAAATAAATATACTTTTTTATTATTAGAAGATATTTTTAAATAAGTCATACATGACGGGTGCTTGTTAAACAGTACAGCTGCTTTCTGCAAAACCGTTTAGTCACCAAGGCCTTATATATATAGATTTTATTACCAATATTGAATTCTGATCCAAGATATTTTCAGAGAGATTTATGATGTCACTGTTGGAAAACTACACCCTCAATATTATCAGGTTATACAATACAGCTGGATATAAGTCAGTTTGTCTAGTTCTTGGGTGAGCAGTGAACTACGGGGGTCCTAAGTCAGTGCAAACATGAACTATAATCTTTAAAAGGAAAAGCAAATAACACTATACAGGCATGTAATAAACACGTTCTATTTAAACAGATGCCGTGCCCTTATAGCATCTGACAACCAATGTTTTTTCTCTAATTTACGGTTTCTCATATGGCTATTGAGTGTGTAACATGTGCCTTTTTATATTGAGCCATAACAGTGTATTACTTGAAATAAAAGATTATAGTAAGTCAACAGCTGAGCTGAATAAACACAGGTTATAATATTGAGGCGTGAAATGAAACGTGAAGGTCAAACATGTTCTCACAGAGGAGACTAGACTGTGTGTGATGTTACCAAAGGAATAGCAAGGCCCTCCTCACAGCTCCCAGGACGTTTTCTTCTAGCCTCCCTATTGGGATTCTGGTAGCCTACATTCTCCTCCTCAAGGTCGACAGCAGTGGCAAACTAAATTACTTGTCCTGTTTTGTGGCGTTGGCGTCAGATCAACAACAACTTGGCTAAAATGATGAGTGCAGCATTCTGAAGGGAGGTGCTTTTGTCCTGACCCTCTGTAGTGTCATGTTTGCAAGGCAAGTAGCCGCCACAAAAAGAGCTGAAATCAAACACACTGTATTAAATTCTGCATGTGTAATCACTTGCAAAAAAAAATAATTTAGTAAAAAATCAATTACCTCTGCTTTCAAAGCAGCACATTATATCACTATTCTTTGGAATTAAAACTCTGCTGTGAGAGATCACACAAGGAGAATATGTAAAACACGCCTCCTGCTGGCTATTTAGGGTAAAACTGAAAAGAGATGTGAAGCACAAGGCTACAGGGTTATATGCCAAAACAGGTTTAGGTTTACATGTATTAGTATATATTTGTAATTGTAAGGACTTTATGTTTTGGATAATAATAACACAAATACCATTAAATTACAATTATAATGATTAGGCAACTGACAAACAACAAAACAACAACAACAAGACAACAAAATAGCCTGAAATACTATATAGGGTCATGAAACACATACTTTTTAGACACAATACAGTACCCTGTATCTTCACTCAGAATAGCTACAAAAGGCTGTAATGATTATAGCATACTTTCTAATATGAATACTATTAAATAAATAAATATGTTTCTTTTGTAATGGCCTGTATACAGAAGAGGGCAGCAGAGACAACTTTAGAGCAACAAATATGTTGATGTATGTTCTTGAAAATTAGAGCGCAAAATGTGTAACACACCTTGAAGATAGTCAAACATCATTTTTGAGAAGTGAAGAACTGAAGTGGATATAGGAGCTGCCACTACGATGAGGACTCCTCTCCCAAGTGCCTTTTGTTTCTTCAGGCTGACAGACAAAATGAATATTTAACAGGAAGAAGAATACTGGCGACCATCAGCTTGCAATGAAAGAAACAAACGTCTGTACCTTTGGACAGTAATACCACTGTTTGTCACATTTTCAAATTAGAAACACTTCTATTTCTAATTCATAGAGGTAAGTTTGAATTTTAATATATGTTCTGATCTTAATTTTGTAAAGTGAGCTTTGCATAGTTGATCAAGTAATAAGTCTTAATTAGAACATATGGGCCAGTAAAGTAAAGTAAATTCTGTGTGTGGTCAGAACCATGGAGACTGAACAAAGACTGATCCAGGTGATTAACACAATGAAGTCTGAAATCAGAAAACTACAGTTGGAGAATCTGGGCCTGAGGGGAAGAGCTGGGACACATCTCAGAAAGAATCTATCAGCCTCCTTTATGGCAACTAAATGCAAAGGTATATTTAGGCCTTATACAGGGTGGCCCAAAAGTCACTGACAGTTGAAAAAAAATCATAACTTTTTTGTTTCTAAATAGTTTTCTTCTTTTCAGAGCATTTAGAACTGCCCTTCCGACATTAATATGAGCAAATATAGCACAGAGGAAATCAATCAATCAATCAAACTTTATTTCTATAGCACCTTCCACAACGAAAGCTGACCAAAGTGCTGTACAACATTAAAAACAAGATAAAAACAATAAATACAAGATAAAAAACAATAAATATCAGCAAAGTACATTACAGCATTAAAAGGAAGGAAGTGTCACAGGGCTACGTGTTAAAAGCCATTCTAAATAGGTGGGTTTTAAGTTTGGCTTTAAACAGAGGCAGATCAGTGATGGAACGTAACTCGATTGGCAAAGAGTTCCAGAGTTTTGGACCTGCCACTGCGAAAGACCGATCGCCCCAATGTTTGCCCGGACCGGGGGACCTCCAGAAGATGTTGCCCAGCAGATCGTAGAGTTCTGCTGGGTTGGTGAGGGGTCAGAATCTCACATAAGTAGGAAGGTGCAAGGCCACTGAGTGCATAAAAACAAACATTAAAATTTTAAAATTAATTCTAAAATGAACAGGGAGCCAGTGCAAGGAGAACAGGACAGGGGTGATGTGCTCATGTTTTCGACAGTTTGTGAGCAGGCGAGCTGCAGCATTCTGCACGAGCTGCAAACGGTGGAGACCAGCTTGATTGATCCCTATGTATAAAGCATTGCAATAGTCTATGCGGGAGCTAATAAAGGCATGGATAGCTTTCTCCAGGTCACCACGGCTCAAAAAGGGTTTAACTTTAGCCAGAAGGCGGAGCTGAAAGAAGCTTGCTCTGACCACAGAATCTATTTGTTTGTCAAATTTGAGACTGCTATCTAATATCACCCCCAAATTTTTGACAGCATGGTTAACATGAGGGACCAAAGCAGCAAGACCAGGAACTGAGGTACTGAGCAGGTTGGATGTCCCAAACATAATGCACTCTGTTTTGTCCTCATTCAAACAGAGAAAAGTTCTTGGACAGCCACAGTTTAATATCATCTAAACATCTGTTCATGGATTCCAGACTGTCAGAGGAATTAGGGACAATTGGCAAGTAGATTTGTAAATCATCCGCATACAGATGGAAGGACACATTATGATTTGAGATAATTGCACCTAAAGGCAACATGTACAGAGAGAAAAGAAGAACAGGGCCCAAAATGGATCCCTGTGGTACACCAGAGATCAAAGGGGCTGAGGAGGAGGAGAGGTCACCAATCATAACAGAGAATGTCCTATCTGTTAAATATGACCTAAACAACTGCAGCACAGGTCCCTGAAGGCCGACCTCTTGGGCCAGACGTGTTAGGAGGACTGAATGGTCCACGGTGTCAAATGCTGCAGTAAGGTCTAACATGACTAACAGCACAGGCTTTTTCACATCAAGAGATAAAAGAATGTCATTCTGCACTTTGAGCAGTGCAGATTCGGTGCTGTGTCGTGTCCTTAAGCCAGACTGGAATTTTTCCAGAAAAGAATGTAACTGTAAGAAAACAATTTTTTCCAAAACCTTGGACAGAAACGGCAAATGGGACACGGGTCTAAAATTTGACAGAATAGCAGGATCAAGGTTGGGTTTTTTTAGAAGAGGTCTGACCACAGCATGCTTGAAAACAGTTGGTACAGAACCTGATCTGAGGCAGCTGTTTATGAATGAGAGGAGACAAGGACCCACTGTATTAAAAACCTGTTTAAGTACCTTGGATGGAATAATGTCCATAGGACAATTAGTCGGCCTCAACCCCTGGACCACCTTAGAGAGGAGAGGCAGTGACACTGGCTCAAACACATTAAACACAGAGAGTACAGGAGAAGAGCGCAAGTCAGGACTGTAACACATATTGTTAGTGCTCTGTCTAGCAGAGGCTACTTTGTCCACAAAATGATAAAGAAAATCATCACAGGTTGACTTTGTTGCATGCTGAAGAACGTGACTAGTCCCAATTTCTTCCTGTGAGGCTATCTTCAAGAAAAGGTGTTTGTGAAAAAACCTCAGACAATAAACAATTTAAAACATAATATCAAGGATCACATAAGAGCGATAAGCCCGGAAATCCTTTCAAATGTTATGCAAAGTGTGTTGGATCGGGCTATTCAGTGCAAAACCCAAAACGGTGGACACTTAAAGAAGATATTATCTTAAAACATTAGGTCATTTTTACTTCCCCTAGTTTAAGTAGTGATAAGTTCAAGTGTAGGTAAACAATTATAACCGCATATATGCCAGAAATCTCGAAAGATTCTGTTTACTTACTGATAAAATTTGGTGAGTATAACTGAAGAATTACAGGAGCTATTGAAGATTTAAAAGTGTCAGTGACTTTTGGGCCACCCGGTATAAGTTTGACTTAAAGAATATGGAAAAATAGAAATTTATTACTGCATTACACATAGTACGTTTGTGCTTTTTCCTTACATTGCAGGGAGTGTGGTGATGACTGTGAGGAGATATCTGGTCTTCCAACCGCTGGCCTGCACCTGGACAACACAAGGGAATGCAAAAAAACTCAAGTGAATTTGTTGGAGCATCGTTTAATTAAATAAAATGAATTAATTCTGCTGATATATCTCATTACACGTCAAGTTTATCTGAAAGCTCAAAATATATTATAAAATAAACACGTTCTTTCACAACTCTAGTGCACAAAATGCCGAACAGAATTATCAAATTTAACACGTTTAACCAGTTTAGCTGTTTTTACTGTTTCAGTGCATGAATTGTTAGTACATCTCGTAAAAAATAACTATGGCTATGACTAATAAGTTTCGCATATGACGACTTTATGACTCTTGCTAGCTTGTACCTGTGGCATGCACCTGTCCGTTGGCCTGTGAGATCTCGCGAGATTACGACCTTGCGCAGTGGAACCATGCCCATCCGCCATCACCGCCTCTCCAGCTAGCATAAGCATAAGCAGACTAGCCACAAACCAGAAAGCTCAAATCGAGTGACAACAACAACATTGCGGATCGACCTAATTCCCACAGGGGAGGCTGTCGAGTGTCTTGCCTCAGTCCTGGCGTGGAAAACAAACTAGAAAACGGTTTTAATGTAGTCTTCAAGCTAATTTGGAAGCGTTACTTAAAAACTAATCATGTCTAACCTAAAAGGCGGCACCAAGAAAGACACCAAGATGAGGATACGAGCGTTTCCCGTGAGTATTTAGTGTATCTGTGCAGAGTTAAAGATCATATTTGTGATGGAGTAACAGTAATTTAATATTGAATGCTAGCAAGTGTCCCAGCTAGCCTCTCCAACGAGAAAAAAAAACAACAGTTAACTTGCTTTCCAGGGTATTTTTTAAAACATGCGGGGATTGTGGCACACTTGGGCTTCAACATATGACGATGACACTGTGTTTTGTCATCTAGATTACAGATGTTATGTTAAATAGTTCAAATACGGTCGTGGGTAGGGTATTGGATGAAGCTTGGTTAACATTAGCAGGCCCGAAAGGCTAGCTTACTTGACAAGATAAGTTGCTCCCACCTCTGCTCTATGGCAACGCAAATGCTTTGTTTTTTTGCGGTAGCTGGTATGCACAAGTCAGTGTTACGCTACATAAAACTGCCATGTATAAACTCTGTGACATTTGTCATTGTAGTTGTTGGTGTTGCAGCAGCAGCAGCTGTCAACTTGCTATAAATGTACGAGTGTATATATCACGTTTCTGTTGTGAATGTAGACTCCAGAAGTATGAAACGGTGACAAAAGTGTGTCTGTGTGTGATAGAGTTCATTTGACCTTACTGAATGTATTAACTTTCCATCCTTGTACTATTCTATGATCAAACTGGTCTATTAGTTACATAATATAACAATGGTTGTTACAAAAGAATTTGATTAGGTTTCTTGGTATGTTGTGGTGATGGGTGAGCAATGTGCATGCAAGATTTTTTTCCCCCTTGTCACTAAAAATGATCAGTTTGTTTTTGTTTACTTCCTGGTGGTGTAACATCACCTAAAATTGAATGCCACAAATTAAGATTTTGTAGTTGTTGGGTATTATAACATGATTGTTTGTATGTATCAACACTACAGTCTAATACTTTAAAACCTTCTGCTTCCTAGATGACCATGGATGAGAAGTATGTGAACAACATATGGGACCTTCTCAAAAATGCCATCCAGGAGATCCAGCGGAAGAACAACAGTGGGCTGAGTTTTGAGGAGCTGTACAGGAATGCCTACACCATGGTTCTCCACAAACATGGGGAAAAGCTCTACACTGGTTTACGTGAGGTTGTAACTGAACATCTCATCACCAAAGTAAGTAGACTTTAATAATGATAGTATTAGTAATAGTAAAGATATTTCATTTGGGCTTTACCATATATTTATCTGTGTAATTTTTAGGTTAGGGAGGACGTGCTTAACTCTTTAAATAATAATTTTCTGCAAACACTGAACCAAGCTTGGAATGACCATCAGACTGCAATGGTTATGATCAGAGACATTCTGATGTATATGGTAGGTAACACTGTAGTAAACATTTCAAGACAAGCTAATTATATATTGTTCTGCTGAAAAATGTTTGAAGACTTTTGAAATGGCTGGATGTTATTGTTAAAATATTTGTGTAAAAGTGTTTTTTCTTTGGTTGTAGTCATTGCTACAAAAAACTTCCTACTTGACTGTATCATGTATAACAAAGAGCCTTTGTGCTTCTATTTCTTTTCTTGTTTGAGTAATGACTAAAACAACCTGTTTTTGTTTCAAACTTTTTCTTGCAATGTCTTCAAGCATATTGTTGCTAACTTCTATTGTCTTTCTTTTTTTCCTTCTTTATTTCAGGACCGTGTTTATGTCCAACAAAATAATGTGGAAAATGTCTACAACCTGGGCCTGATCATATTCAGAGATCAGGTTGTGCGCTATGGCTGCATTCGAGACCATCTTCAACAGACACTACTGGACATGATTGCACGTGAGAGGAAGGGAGAAGTCGTTGACAGGTCATCCATTCTAGTCTAGTTCTAATATTGTTCTGACTTAAGCATTTATTTAACACACATGTACAACATGTATTGTGTTACTTTGTAGAGGTGCCATTAGGAATGCTTGTCAGATGTTGATGATCCTTGGCTTGGATGGAAGAACGGTATACGAGGAGGACTTTGAAGGCCCATTTTTAGACATGTCTGCTGAGTTCTTTCAGGTGAGACCCCAGAACCTACTCTGTTTGCCTTCTGCTTTTCTAAAATATCCATGCAAACTAAAATATTAAAATGTGTACTACTAGATGGAGAGCCAAAAGTTTTTGGCTGAAAACAGTGCCAGTGTGTACATAAAAAAAGTTGAGGCCAGAATAAATGAGGAGATTGAGCGGGTTATGCATTGCTTGGACAAGTCCACAGAGGAACCCATTGTCAAAGTGGTTGAACGAGAGCTCATTTCAAAACACATGAAAACCATTGTGGAAATGGAAAACTCTGGGCTTGTACATATGCTCAAAAATGGGAAGACGGAAGGTAATTTAAGCATTTGGAATGAAAATAATAACAAAATTGATTTCAACAAACTAATGTGATTATACAATAATTTTTTCACTTAATTTGGAAATGTTTTTTTTCTTTTAGACTTGGCGTGCATGTACAAGTTATTCAGCCGTGTGCCAAATGGTCTGAAAACAATGTGTGAGTGTATGAGTGCATACTTAAGAGAGCAAGGCAAAGCACTTGTGTCGGAAGAAGGAGAAAGCAAGAACCCTGTGGACTATATCCAGGTACAATGCAATACTTCTTTGAGCAGAATTTCCGTTAGCTGTAAATGTTGAACTTAAGTTTAAAAATAAGTTTTGCAACAGGGTTTGTTAGATCTGAAGACAAGGTTTGACCGCTTCCTCCTTGAGTCCTTCAACAACGACAGACTCTTCAAACAAACAATTGCTGGAGATTTTGAGTATTTCCTCAACCTTAACTCGCGCTCACCAGAGTATTTATCCCTTTTTATTGATGACAAGCTCAAGAAGGGAGTCAAAGGGGTATGTTATCATCTAATAAATTCCAAGCTTGTGATTATTTTGTGTAAGAATTTGTAACTGATATGTTTTTTTCCTGTGTAGCTGACAGAACAGGAGGTGGAGTCGATTCTTGATAAAGCCATGGTGTTGTTTAGGTTCATGCAAGAAAAAGATGTGTTTGAAAGGTACTACAAGCAGCATCTTGGCAGGAGGCTTTTGAGCAACAAGAGTGTGTCAGACGATTCTGAAAAAAATATGATTTCTAAACTTAAGGTGAGTTTAAAATATATTATCTAAATTACATTTATTTCCTCATGTGAACTAATTTTGTTTATCTTACAGACAGAATGTGGCTGTCAATTCACCTCAAAACTGGAAGGAATGTTCCGAGACATGAGCATCTCAAACACTACGATGGATGAATTCAGACAGCACATTCAGACCACATCGGTAAGATGAAGGACTAGGCTAAAACTAACCAATCAACACATATGTAAATAATGTGAATTAACATTATTCAGGCATCTCTGAGTGGAGTGGATCTTATAGTAAGAGTTCTCACGACTGGGTATTGGCCGACTCAGTCAGCAACTCCCAAATGCAACATCCCCCCTGCTCCCAGACATGCTTTTGAAGTCTTCAGAAGGTGAGGCTTTGATTTCATCTAATCTATAAGTGAAATAGAGGCTTGATCTGGGGTATTCTGTTTTATAGGTTTTACCTCGCTAAGCACAGTGGTCGACAGCTCACACTGCAGCACCACATGGGTGGCGCAGACCTAAATGCAACATTCTATGGTGTGGTTAAAAAGGTAGAGCTCTAGTTTATTTACCAAGTTTGGGAAAGGATTTGCTTTTTGTGTTGAGTTAGATGAGCCTTAATTTTGCTTTTGAAACACTTCACAGGAGGATGGTTCTGAGGTGGGCGTTGGCGGTGCTCAGGTCACAGGCTCCAACACCCGCAAGCACATACTGCAAGTCTCCACCTTCCAGATGACGATCCTTATGCTTTTTAATAACAGAGAAAAGTGCACATTTGAGGTGAGTGCAGAGTCTACAAGCTAACGCAGACTTTTACATTATCTTACTCTCTTGTTGTTAACAGGAAATTCAACAGGAGACTGATATCCCAGAGCGAGAGTTGGTGCGAGCGTTACAATCTTTAGCCTGTGGAAAGCCCACGCAGAGAATCCTCACCAAGGAGCCCAAGTCCAAGGAGATTGAAAATGGCCACGTGTTTACAGTTAATGATCAGTTTACTTCGAAGCTACACAGAGTTAAAATTCAAACGGGTCTGTATTCATATAAATGTCAGCATTTCAAGATGATATAATATATTTAGATATGTTTCAGAATTGCGTATTAATTTTCATAAACATGTTTTGTTTCAGTTGCTGCTAAACAAGGAGAATCCGATCCTGAACGTAAAGAAACTCGACAAAAAGTGGATGATGACAGAAAACATGAAATTGAAGCTGCCATAGTCCGAATTATGAAGTCACGGAAGAAGATGCAACATAATGTTTTGGTTGCAGAGGTAGCAATGAATTTTATAGTTATTTGAATTTTAGTTGAGTTAATTTCTTGTTTTTTAACCGTTTTGTGTGTTGTTATGTTAACAGGTGACTCAGCAGCTTCGGGCCCGTTTCCTCCCCAGTCCTGTGGTTATAAAAAAGCGTATTGAAGGACTAATAGAAAGAGAATACTTGGCAAGAACACCAGAGGATCGTAAAGTATACACCTATGTTGCATAGAGACACTTTTACTGATAAAAGGAGGTAAGAGACTGGAAATGGAATTTGTTTTATTTGGACTGCTGTTTTTCATCGACTGGAAGGTTACTTTTGAAGACAAACGCTGACGTCAACTTTTAAACACCGCAGAGACACTTGAATGGGGAATAAACTGCACATAAAAATCTCCCAATGATTTTTAATTTGGTCTTCCCTGTGAATTTCTTCAAGCTTTTCACTGTTTTACCCTGATAGAAAAGTTACTGACAAATCCTTGGGGAAAAATGTGAATGCACCACATATTTTTTGTTCCGGTAATAATAAATACAATTATTAAAACAGCAACTGTGGATTGTTTCAAAACAAAAATATGTGCTTTGATTTTTTTTTTTTTCCCACATGCTTTAATAGCCCTTGTAACTTAATGCTTTTTGCATAATTTCCCCGACATCTGTTATTGATGAGACTTTTGGTCAAATCTGGACAGCACAGCAGTTTGTTCCTCCCTCCACAGCAACATGGCCCTGGGTTTGACTCCCAGCCAGCCAGAAGAGTTTGCATGTTGTCTGAGAATTTTCATTTTAAACAGTGAAGATTCTAAGATGAAAACTGGTAAACACATTCATTCAAAAGTTTTCTGACACTAGTGTGATAGCTTTTTACCAGTAGTGACCCAACGGTTCTTTTTTGCTAATGCATTTGTATAGACATTGGGCATGTCAGCCATTAATACCAGTTTTTGACATCCTATCCCAAGTTCCATACAAAATGGCCCTGCCAGGTTAATTCAGTCCAAATCAATGAACAAAGCAGTAATCTCAGAAAACTTTCTAAAGTAAATATTTATTTAGGTCTGAAGCATACAGCTTCATGTATATTATTAGACATTATATATACTATTGTTATTATTATTATGACCCATATTAAGTTAATGGCAACTATTTGAAATGAAATATCAAAATTATACCTTATCAAATTAAGTCTTATCAATTCAAACAAATTGGGGATTGGTAAAATCAGGGGAATTATTGGGGAGTACATCTGGTCTTTTTGATTGTATGGCGTTGGCCAGAGCTTCCAATTGTCCCATGAAACACTGAATATCCTCAGAAGAGCTGTGAGTCCAAGCCAGAGGCAAGTGTACAGGGACAGGTTTGCGATCTACAAAACAGTGTAAAGAATGAATAGATCCGTTTGTAGAAAACATGTGTAAATAATCTACAGAAGGTGTCTGGTTACCTTGAAAGAACTGCCCACTACGAGTTCTTGAAGTAGCTCGGCACAAAGCCAGCCAAACTACAGTGTCAGCTCCCTGCTCCACAGTGCGCAGCCTCCCCTTCATCATCTTGTGAAACTCCGGCATTGAAGTAGACACGGCTAGTTACCACAAACAGTTATACTTTTCACAAACATTTTCAAACTACACTCTTTATTTCTGATGGTACCTGGAGTATCCACCCAGCCTGGATGCATCACAGAGAAGTGTATGACAGGGTTAGCTTTGGCCCACTGCCTTGTTAGCACCACCTGCTGTCTCTGGAAGCAAAATAACAACACTGTTTAGCTCATGATGAGTGCAGTTACATGCAAATGGGAGCGTCAGAATATATTTTTACCTTATTTTGGGCATAGACCATAACTCCATCAAAGCGACTGTCTTCCGACTGCAAGTCATCAGTTTTGAGTTTTTGAACAAGCATACCGCCTGAGGACACCGTGATCTAACAATTGTGGAGAAGCGGAGCCACAAATGAATACACAACAGTGCCATTGTGTTGCACTGCACATGATTGTTTCTGTGTCTGACCATACCACCCTTGGATCCCTGCTCTTCTGTAGAAGGGGTATGAGGGTCCGAGTGAGCACATACGCCGCTGGAGACAGATAAAGATCACAATCATGACACTGGACATTTGAATTGTTTTGACTCACCCATTGTGTTGGTGGCAAAACTCTTCTCCAGTCCATCAGCATTCAGCTCTCTCTTGTACAACATGCATCCTGCATTGTTTATCTGCCAAAGGACATGGCACAAATATTTAGTTTGGTATAGGTAACAGTTCTAGGTATGATAATGATATACTCACTAAAACATTTAGGGTTGCATATTGCTTTCTAAACGCTTCTGCAAACTCCCACACTTTCCGTGTCTCTGACATGTCTACAATGTGGACATGCACCTCCTGAAAATACATTTGAATACATTTTTGGGGATTTTTAAAAGCTTTAGAGAGTGCTTTCATTTTGCTGAGTTATCTAATGTTACTGTGAGTTAAGACACTGTGTGGGCTGTTTCAGACCCAGTTCACACTCACTGAGTTTCCAGACTCCCTGATGATATCAGCTCTGGCCTCCTCAGCTTTATCTGGATTCCTGCACACCATGTGTACAGTACCACCTGACCAATAACAAAGTACAAACAAACTATATCTTTTCATACTCTTGTAAATTCTAAGCTTTTAATTTGAGTACCTTTCTTTGCTATTGCCATGGCAGTCACTCTCCCAATACCACTGTTGGCGCCTGTGATCATAAAGGATCTTCCCACAACTGATACATCCAAATCATGGGGATCAAAATGTCTTGATGCAGTCTCATATCCCTCTCTTTAAAACAAAACAGGGTTTATTACTAAAAAATGAGAAGATGAAAACACATTACACCACATACAGTATACAGCTTACTGTTTATTCTATGTCTTGTTTCAGCAATAAAATCAGATTATTCAAATGTCCATGCCAAGTGTTAACCTAATACAACTGTCAAAAGACCTTTAATGTAACAGGACACAATTATTATTATTATTATTATTATTTTATTATTATTATTATTATTATTATTATTATATTACAACATATACTGGAAAATCTGTGCTACTATATTAGTATATTAAATTTCTACACAAATCTTACCTTGTATAATGTCAAAATATTCAGATTGTCTTATTACTAAAGGATAAGTTTTCCATAGGCCTATTAGAATAGTTCAGTAACCTAGTAAAAAAGTAAATCAACAATGTACTAACCTTGTGTAGTGCTGAATGCCATTGAGAAACCACACAGTATTGCAGAAAAGAGACATTAAAACCTCGTTAAAGACAGACAGTAGCAGCAGAAGTCTTGTGGACAGCCTCTGGACGGATGAGGAGACTGTGAAAGAAAACAGGAATGCGCCTCAGTGCTGCCCTCTACTGGTGACAAACAGAACACCCACACTACTATTACGATCTGGTTCATTATTTTTATGTTTTCTTACTGGAGTCGTGTGTGTGCCCTATACATGCTTCCCAGTTCAAAGTATGTGGAATTTTATGTCAGTAAGTGAAAGTAGAAAATGAGGCGGAGGTGCGTTTGGTGGTGCGCTTCCTGTCCGCCGTGTGCCGCCGCGGGAGGGCGGAGTTTATGAACTTTCACACCGAGCGGAGGCGACGACGGACAGATATGTGTTCTGTTGGCTCATTCGACCCTTTGTGAGGGTTTTAACTTCTTATTCGTAATTCTTTTGTCCCAAGTTTGTTTTTTAACCTCTCTGCGCCAAGATGGTAAGTGTTTTCTAGATGATTGTTTCACTTCCTGTGCGCAGTGCCACCGCGGTCATTCACCTGGTGCACCTGTTGACAGGTAGCTCACCTAAAGCTGAAATACATTTGTTGCCAGTTCGATTTAATTATATATGGATCTAATTGTATGAGTTAGAATCTTAGAGGATGAAGTTTACTCTGAGGTTTCCATGATTGGCCTCAGCTGTAGTGAAGCCTGATCCCTCTGAAGCTGATGTTTCCTTAACCCCAGTCAAACAGGTTTCGTCTTTTTCCGGGTTGCTTTCTTCATGGCTCTGGTGGTTTTCCAGGCCGACTGACCTGGAATAACATGAATAATTTGCAGTGCGGTGGAGCTGTACATTGTGTTACTGTAGGGCCTGTGTACATCTGAGTTGGTCTCTGCTGGGACAGAAGTGATGGGATATCCAGACAGAGCACAGTGGCATCCTTCAGAAATGTTCAGCTGCAAAACACTCTTCAAACTGAAGAATTTAAAAAAGTGTAATTCTTTCCCATAATGCATTTTTAAGACCCACTTATCCCAGCTTTAATTTATTTTAAAATACACAAACCTTCTCTACTGTGTCTAAAAGTAACACCACATCCAATGTTTAACACCATTGGATGTGGCTGTCACCTCTTAAATTAAACCACTTTGCACTGTATGAAACCCTGTCATATAGTAAGACTGAAAAAATTCTAAACCATTCTGTGTCATTGTTTGGTGTCACTGCTGTACTGACTCCATTTCCTTCTGCGTTTGCTACCAGTTTAACCTTTTTGTTTGCTGATGCCCATGAGGTCATTTTAGTTACTCTTTAATGCACGTCGCCCCCTTGTTTGACCTCAGCCCGAGGTTGTATGCATGCAGAGTCCGTTAATAACGGACTTAATGTACTTATACCTGTACATTGCAAATTGCTACAATTGACTCTTTGTCTGTTTTGATAGATGCGTTTCCTGCTCCTCTTCAGTCGCCAAGGGAAGCTTCGTCTCCAGAAATGGTACACGCCTCTGACAGAGCGAGAGAAGAAAAAAATAATCAGAGATATGACTACCATGGTGTTGGCACGGCAACCACGATCATGTAACTTCCTACACTGGAAAGACTTGAAAATTATTTATAAGAGGCAGGTCATCTCTAATTGGACTTTGTATTTATGCTCTTATTGTACCAAATTGATGCTCAGATATGTAATGTCTTTTTCTGAAGGTACGCCAGCTTGTATTTCTGCTTGGGTGTGGAAAGCCAAGAGAATGAGCTTTTGGCTCTGGAGGTCATCCATCGATATGTGGAGCTGCTCGACAAATACTTCGGCAATGTATTACACTTTTAAAATTTTTGTAAGAACAATAGAAATTAATAAATGAATAGTTAACCAAAGTTAACTATTCATTTATTAATAATTAACTATGATTTTGTCACAATGGGCAAAGCAACAAAATCATGCTACCCAAAACTGGCCCCTGACAAAAATGCCTAAATGCCTAAAATTCCCTTCTCTCTCAGGTGTGTGAGCTGGACATTATCTTTAACTTTGAGAAAGCCTATTTTATCCTCGATGAATTTCTAATGGGTGGAGAAGTACAGGAAACTTCCAAACAGACCATAAATCGATGCATTGAAAACTCTGATATGTTACAAGAGGTGAGTAATACAAGGCTCAGGTGGTGGTGTGTTACAGGTATTGTTAAACCAAAGCCAAAATGGTTGGGACACTTTAAATGTGACAAACAGGTGACAAAAAATTGCAATTGATAAATGTGTCTGCTTAAGTCAGGTGCGCTGACCAAGTTAAGCCCTTTTGACAAGTAATATTTGGTATGTAGGTATTTTACTATTGAGTAGGGCTATACAATAAATCAAAAGATGTAACTGTGATTACAAATGTGAAAATCAATCTAATCAATCTTTTCTGGATAATATGACTCCACATATTAGTTATGATTTAAGTAACTGCATGTTTTATGCTTCATAAAGAACCCAATAGTGCAGCTGCCCCTGTAGGAGACATAAAGTAGCAGGATTGTCTTACAGAATGAGCATGGTTCTATACCAGCTGTACTGTGGACTGTCTTTTGCAAGTACTTGATTAAAAGTTGCACACATTTACATCATTATTGCACATTTCAAAGTGTCCAATCATTTTGAAGTTTGGGGATGCCTTTTGATGAAATATTTTGTAGCTGACTGAAAATAAGGGCTGTGGGGGTCGTCCTGATCCCATCAGCTGTCTTATTGACTAGTTTGACTTTGTGTGTGGCATGTAAACATCGTAGCAAACAAGTGGCGTAATGAGATCAATTAACAATGGGGCTGTTCATTCCCTGGTGTTTGTGTCTTCGCCTCCTCGTAGCCGAGTGGTTTGTAGTTGTCGTTTTGTCTCTTTGCTTTGTCTTTCCGGTGCATCTCTCTCTCCCTCTACAAAAGTTATAATAAATGAGTGAGAGACAGATTTCACCTTTGGCTCATACTTGTAGATTTAGCCCTCCTTATTTGTAGAGTGAGTGTGTGTGTGTGTTTGTGGTACAGTATAGCTTATCAAACTGGGTGTTGCTTGTTTTGTGGCTTGTTGTGAATAAGGCTCACTAACGCTTAGAGCTGGGATACGTATTGTGCAGCGTAGCCTCGCATTCATTTTGACCATTATCGCTTCAGGATGACAACAATGAGTGGTATGAGGTGGAGCTGTTTGGATGACCGTGAATATGGACAGAAAGGTTAGATGCTCTGCTTGTGTCAGTGTGTGTTAGTTTTCTCAGCAGGGGGGGCATGTAGTGACTCTGAATATTTATTATCAATATATCAATCAACATATCAACTATCAATCATCTTTCTGTGTTTTCTCTGTCCCTTTTCTCAGACCATGGAGGAGTATATGAGCAAGCCTGCATTCTGACCGGGGACTCATGGACCTTACTATAAAACGTTCAAATGTACTGTAAAAATATATATTTGGAATGGAAATTATTTTTAACAAGGAATTATGATTGTTTGCATGTTCTGCCTTTTTTCAAGATAATAATGTAATTGTTTTTATACAGAGTGCACAGTTTAGAATGTGTTTGATCAGGGAAATTAAGGCTATTTATAAAGATGTAACGCATTTATTAAACCACTACACTATGAGGGAGATAGAAATCATCACACATCATAAGGTTGGTTGTTTTTGTAAGTATAATTATGCAATTTTTTTGTTTAAATATAGATGAAAAATATTCATAGTTGAAGTGTAAGTGAAGTGTGAGGTGTTCAGTTTGCTAGAGTGGGTGTGAGGATTTTCTAATGTGCAATTTGATATGTTGTAGCTCTAAATTTAAGTAATGTATTCTGTCATTATGTCATTTGTTACTCCTTGGGTCTGTCATTCACCCCAGACTTGTTGTTTGCTGTACTAGTTTTAATAAGGCAACTGAACCCAGCAAGGAGAAAAATAATACCGCTGATGCTTTATTCTTCTGTGATTCAATACACATTATTGAACATGTACAAAATGGTTTAAAAATGAGCGTACAGAGCACAACCACTGTTAGGCCAACATGATGCAGTATGAAAGGGTTGGAAGGCAGGCGACGGTCTCATAATAAAACTCAGATATTCAGAACAATTATTTCACTAACCCTGAATTAGACATTTGTTCTCTGCTCCACATCTTTTCATCTCAAGGTACTTTGTCGTACGCCTCGACATCTCAAAAGGTGGAATAGCTATAGCTTCAATTTGAAAGGCCCAGGCAGCATTTTACTGAATACATAATCTTGACAAACATGAAAAATATTATTGTTACTCTGTGGATTATACTTGAAAATATAGGCCAGTTTTCTGTTTACAAACACCATATATGTAAACAAACAACATCACAAACGTCACTTTGGGTTTCATATACATTGGTGTTTAGATTTGGCAATGACAGGCACAGACCAAACTAGTTGTATTCTATAGATTGTACCTTTAAATCTCGTATGATCTCTCTGGAACATTCCTGCAGCAAGTATAGGGACTTTGATATATTTATATATTTTACAAAGGTAAAATTGCTATAGTTCTTTTTCAATAGGGTAGATATAATACCAGCAAAACTTAGAATAGAAATCTGTAAACTAGATCACATCCACCAAACTTATTTTAAGACAGTATAAATACTAAAATCTTAAACACGTGCGTCTGATCTCCAAACCTTAAATCTACATTCCTGCCACAACTTTCTCCTTATTCTCGCCCTCTTCGTTGGTGGTTTGAGGAGCCTGTGTCTTGCCAGATGCTGCGTCCTTTTGCATTTCTGTAGGGTTTACATTCTCAGTAGCTATGACCTCTGTCTCCCTTTTGGCCACTGGTCTCTTCTCGTTTTGATCCAAGTAGTCCTTCATGGCCTTCTCGTAAAGCTCATAAGGGAACTGTCCTTTGAGCTGCGCCTGGGTGTCCCTCTTGTTGATGGTGTTGGGGTATTCTGTAAGAATTTTGGCTGCGAGGTACGTGGTCACCTCATCTTCCACATCGTCATCTTCATCATCTGTGTCGGTTTGACGTTTGAGTGGCATTTTGTTAAGCTCAGAAAGGAACAGATTCTCTCTGCGTCCAGAGGGGGCTGGGATTCTAACTGGCCCTGAGCTCAAAGGTGGAAGTGAAGCAATCCTGTCTGAAGATGGGGAGGTTTTCATGGGGCGCTGGATCACTGGGTACTCGTTACTGATGGTCTCCACTCCAATGATGTCTAAGAAGTCCTCTCTGTCCATGTCCTCTGGCTGTGTCTTGCTCTTCACTGGCAGCCTACGGCTGAAGTATCTGATTTTGGGGGTTTGCCCAGTGGTGGTGGAGAAGCGGGTGGATCCCTGGGGTTCACGGTGCAGCTTCCGCAGCTCCTCTGTCAGTAACATGTCGATGAGGTCCTGTGGTGGGACATGAAGCTTCAGGGAGAGCTCCAGCAGCTCTTTGACTGTGCGTGGATCCACAATAGAGGGACGGATCAACCTCTTTTTCTGCTCTCCTTCCAAATCTCTCTTTTTCTGTGACTGGTCGCTCATCTCCAACACTTTGAGCAGGTAGTAGTCCACTAATTTTGTATCATCATCGGCGTCCTCCTGATCCTGGTTAGCCCTGCGCTGAACCTCCTCCTCCTCACTGTCTGGTTCTGCAGCTCTGTCCACCTCCTCACGACTTTTATTCACCATCTCCTCAGTCTCCTCCCTCTCCTCCACGGGGACCCACTCCTCTCCTCCAGCTACATCCTCATAAGCTTGGCTCCTCAGGCTAAGTATGTCCTCGTCTTGGTCTTCGTCCTCCCCTTGTACGGTCCTCTTCTGCACAATGGGCATGCGCCCCAGTTCATCAAAGATGGATCTCAGGTTGGCGAGACTTTGAGGAGTGTACTGCTCATCTAAGTCCTCTGTGGCCCGTTTAGAGGCGTCAGTATTCTCCTCATCCTCAAACATTAGGGGGTATTTCTTGTGCGCCCGGGGTGTGTTGCTGTAATCTACAGGCGCACTCTCCGGCGTTTCCGTGTCTTTAGTGCGGTGCCGGTGCGCACGCCGGTCGTTCCTGGATGTTGGCGGGCTGCTCCTCGGTTCCCCCTGCAGAGAGCGGAGCAGAGCTTTCATGAGCTGCTCAGCGGTGATGTCCTGTCTCTGGAGAGTGCCCGGTGCGGCTTCATCCTGCTGCTGCTGTGTGGCCAGCTGAAGCAAGACACGAAACTTCTCCACCTCATCATAATCCGCAGGCTCTCCACGACCCTCGTTCCTTTGTTTGAGGTTCTCGATGTACTGCAAGGCTTTCATCATGTCTGGGGATGGCTGGATATCACCGTCTCCGCCTCGCAGCCTGTAGTGGCGGGGGAGAGACGCAGCCTGCGCGGCGCTCACGCAAAACGAGAGCGCGAGCAGGAGCGCCGCTCCCCCCGTGGGCAACTTGTGGTGGAAATGCAGCATTATAGGCTTTAGACTACCTGTAAACAAAAACAAACACAGCCTTACTAACAGTGACTAAGCCCGTAAAACGCTACTGTGGCAGTTTTTACAGCTTACATAAAAACACAGTTTCATGAATCGCTTCTGCGGTGACTAAAGGTGTTGTTCTTATTCAGTAAAAGATGGTGATCCATAGAGTCCAAATAAAGGGGGGAAAAAATACATGTGCCTTCATGTCCGACACAGATGTACACGTGTCCATATGTGGTCGCTACATCAGACTTGAAATCAAATCAAACATTTGGTTTGTTTTCGTGCCTGGCCGTACGTTTGGACGCGGTCTGTGCTTTTCACGCGTTCATTCAGCCGTGGATGAGTCACCCGCAGGTTGTTACTGGCAACAGCAGCATCCTTCATCCTCTGCCAGCTCGGCCAAATGTACAAAACGACATCATTTACGGTATTTATCTTAGCAGTCGGTTTGCTCTGTCCGCCGTGATGGTTCTTAGTGTCTAATGGTCCGTTCAATGTTCTATCAGATGTTCACATTTGGAGCGGCCTGGATCATTCATTACTTTAATCATGTATCCTAATGAACAATATATGCTCTGAAATGTGTGTTAATGTTTGTCTTACCTTTGGCAATGGAGGTCAGACAGTCGTGAAGGTGTATGGCATCTCCTCTGGTGCGGCTCTGTTTTCAGCACTTGGACAGCTCCCCCCGTTATAAGAGGCGACACCTGACCAACGCGTCAGCGCAGCGCACGCACGCAAGAGAGGAGGAGGAGAGATCCATATAAATGATTCAGGTCTGTGATACGGTATGCCAAAACGCACGGCTGTTTTTAAAAATAGCTCTGCGTGTCAGTTTCTCAGAGGAGTGCTATTGGCTGGAAAGATCTTTTAACAAGTATCCAGGTAGTGGATGTATAGGACTGTGAATACAGGCTATGTGGTGTGACGTCAGTGCTGTCTTGACAATGTTCTACAGCTTAGAGGGACAAAAAAATAATGTCCAGTTTGCCAATCAGTCCATGGGCATGTCACAGATGCAGGATGTATTGTAAACTGTGAGAATTTGCTACATAAAAGCATAAAATTTGAACAAAACACCACATTCAGGCAAAATAACTGTCCCTGAAGAAAGAATCAAACACATTTTTGCAGTAGAAATGTGTGTTTACTTTCTTCCCTTTCCTCCCATTATAACCAGGAAACACTCAAAAATAAAAAATAATAATAATGATAAAGTCAGGTAACATTCAGGTAACATGTTTCAGCACCTCTTTGCCCCAAAACCTGCTTTTTAACCATCCCTGAGCCAACCATCACGAGCCATAAAGAGTTAAAAAACCTCCAGCGATGACTCACAGGCTTAAACCACCGCGGAGTTGCTGTCGCAGTTCAGCAAACCCTCTCCTTCTCATTGGCAGAGACGGTAAACAAGTCGCTGTCTGCTGCACTCGGGCTGATGATGGACTGATGTGAAGAAATACAAGGTCTCGACCTGATGAAGAGGAGGGGAGCGCAGATTGAAGGGTAGAAAGTGACACAAGAAAGACATTTGCCACTATGAATCCTATCAAATGTATGCGTCCCCAAGCAGCCTGAATAAGATCCCCCATTGACTGTAAGTGCTCTTCCATTTAAGCCCTCTTCCTCTTTCACTGTATAATTGCATCCACGGGTTCCATGTTATGATCTTTCTGTTCCACCACACCCATTTTTATGCTTGATTCCAAACAAGTGAGTTTCTGTTTACAAAGAAATCATCTACAGGTCTAATAGTCCATACTTTTATTAACCATTGCAATGGATCAGACCTGGAGGACTGAGAGTTTACACAGATCTATTAACTATTATTCAAATCTTTATTGCAAAGTGACCCCACTGGGTAATTCTGTGACATCACATTGAGGGCTTCATTGAAAAAAACAGCCCACATCCTGAGAGACAGTATAGTAACTCACACAAAGCAAAAGGACAACAATGTGCTATCACCAGTTAAAGGTTACTTTCACATCTGGCGTAATGGAATACACTTGTTTCCTGCTATCAGTCGGAGCTTCATCACTATGGAAACCACTGAATCGCATACAAATAATGCCTCATTGATCTGGCATACATCAGGTCTGTCACTATGCAACCATGTATTGAGGGTGTGGTCTGTAGCAAAATGGAAAATATTGTCTGGTACATTTTTACATCTCATAAAATACAGCGTTCTTTTTTAGACCAGATACCCATATTGCTTCTCCTCTAGGTTTAATCTTTAAAAACTAAAAACAAATCCTACGCATAAGATTTGAATTAGTGGAGAATCTTTTACCATTTGCTTACCGTACACCGTGATTCACACCTCCTGCACCATGCCAGTTGCTAATGAATATGTAAAACTAATTAGTGATCATTCATTACAAGAATCAAGTCAAATATGGCTGTCAAAACAAGCAATGCCACATTTATGATATACGAGGAGAAACACCTGGTAAAATGCTTGGTGCTGTAGGATTCGGATGCGTGCACAGTCTGCTCTAAACAAGCCCCAAAACTCCCGAAATCCCTGTTGGTTTTTGAGGAAGAAGATGCGCTCGGTAACTTTCCGAATCCTCTCAAGGGTCCATGTTTTGCTGTGTATATGTGCAGCCGTCCACACACTCTCACTTCAAGCCAAGTACTGCTCTGCCCTCTGCAGCAAGGAGCAAATGATAGTAATTAGTTTAAGGGTCTTCAGTGCCAGTTTCATTGTCTTTACTTCCTGGTTCACATTACTCAATTAAGGCCTGTTGCTAACGATGTAAGTGGACTAACTGACACAAAGTACAACAGCTTTTCCAACTGCCACTGTGTATTTGTGAGCCTGTGTGAGAATACTCATGAACAGCAACAAACTCAGCTGAGTCTCAAGAAATGGGACCATCTAAGTCTGTTCAATTAAAAAAGAAAAGATTGACGATGAATGGCACATTGGCTTCTCCCATTACAGTCAGAATTAACGATGACAACTGAGCCTATTGAAATTCAGCAGTTAAAAAAAAAAAAATACCATATATATTTATTATACTTTTTATTTTTACCCAGAGGAAAGGAGTACGCTGCATTTGACCCATCTCTCTAACCAGTGCTGCAGGAAAAACCGGAGGCAGCGGCCACAGGACAAGGGTTGTCAGAAGTATTGAAAATCAGATACTATTCAATACTAAAACCAGTATCGAAAGAAGATTGTCAGTTTACCAAAAAAAAAAAAAAAAAACATGACAAAATTTGACCCAAAATTACATTCTATTGTGTTAAGTGTTTTTTTCATCACTGTGGTGTCAAAAGTGGTATCGAGTATTGAGGCTTTTCCTTAGTATCAAAATCAAGTTTGGGATTTTAGTATTGTGACAAGACAAGGGACTCAAGGGGCTTCAGAACTCAAGCAATGGCTGTGGTCATGATACTTAGATTGTTTTTTTTTTTTATCCAATTTGAATGCTCAATTTAAAGCTGCTGTTCAAATTATATTGTACCTTGAATCTTCTTGGCAATAAATGTTTTAATAGAGATCACTCGTATTCTTCTGCCATTTCATTATTTGGTATGAGGTTGCTTTACCTGGGTGCCTCATTATCTGTCGGAATGTCTGGGGGGATCAAAGATACAGACTTGGAGTAAGGTTTGACAGAGTTTATTACAAACAAGAGGATTTGAAGGAGGAGGAGCAGGTAGTAGGAAGCTGGGTCGGTGCTCCAACCAGTTGTAGGAAGCTGGGTTTGAGGCAGAGGTGCAAGATGGGTCCAAAAAACGGGATCTGGTAAAAACAGAGAAACACCAACTAAGCACTAGAACCATAACCACAAAAAAACAGACTGAGCCAAGCAGAACTGTGCCATGGAGGATACACTGATGATCTGGCAGCATGTGTAGGATCCTTGGTCATTTTGTACTCCAGAGGTGGATTCTCGATTGCTGATCAGCTGCAGGTGTGTAGTGGGTGGTGCCAAAGTCTCCTCCCAGCTCCATGCACAGGAAACACAGACAGACTGGGATCTTGGCATTATCACACTAAACTAAAAACCATGTAAGGTGATGGTTGAACCTGCATATTATAGCATTCTGGTGTAAGGAAACATGCCACATTTTTTCTGGTTTCTGAACACAATGGTAACAGCAGTCTCAGAGAACAAGAGCCAGTCTCCAAAACAGACCAGTGACTGATGAACAGATCCTGCACATCAACTTGTCGGCAAAGCAACCACACAAAACGGTAACATTAACAACAAAACAGATACACAAAAACAACAAAAAGTGTCAACTGTGAACTAAAAACACAATATCAGATCATTACAACATTTTTCTAATTTGGTTTCGTCCTCCCTTCTTCCCTCACATGTTACAGCATCACAATTTGCCTTTACGTGGACTTAAAAGACCAGTCCTGACTCCTACCACTAATGATGAAGCCTTTTGTCACACATCACTGTTTAACATTGTCAAAAACCCAATTACTCTTTTACTAACTTGAGCACACCAGCGTCAATGGCTACACTGAACATTCTAACCATTTTCCAATCATGGCAACTATAATTAGAAGCTCTCACATTTCTGCGTGGCTTCACCTTTGTGTTCTTTTCCGTTGTAAACACTAATAACCCCTGGATGCTTGTGCTGGCTTGAGCTCCTGAGATTTCATTTGCAACCGCCGCACGATGCATATTTAATATCTTAAATCAACCCCACCTCTTCCCTAAAACTCATTACCACAGAGACAAAGCAAATTTGTCATGCCAAATTTGTAACTTCCCCCTGGCTCTCCTGAGGTTGTGTAACTTCATCAGTGATTAAAGGGACATATTACGAGGTGACAGTAGCTTAGTTGGTTGAGTGTTTGTCCACTGATCTGAAGTTTAGCAGTTCAAATCCCGCTCTTAACATAATCATTGGTTGAGCAGTCAGATCCACTGATCCACAGGCTGGTGGCACCGATTCAAGCTGTCAGGACAAATTATGTAAAAACATCTTTTATGAAGTTGTTGTAGGAATCCTGCATTGTCCTGCATTCAAGGTTTGAGTGGTCTATTTCCATCTACTGCTCTGTATTTGCTCATTTATTTTATTATAATTATTCCTCTGGCTCATATAGTGTGCAAACAAAATGTTGCATAGACATGTTTAAATAATAAAAATCAGCCTTTTGCTAATGTGAAATGCCATTATGAAAAAATCAGATATGAAAGTTTGAGCAGGAAGTCAATTGGCTCCGTGCACAGCAGCATGATAACTCGCTCGTTTGGTCTCAAAGCTTATGCTGACTTTAATTAAAAGTATAAAATATAACATCAACAACCAATTAATATTCAAATTAATTAAAAATAAACACTACCAGATTGTTTTTAAGTGTAGAATACTTCAGTTTGTGGTGCTGTTTTAATATTTATTATGCATCAAAAAGAGCAAACATCTCCCTTTCTAAACACACAAGTGTCCTCCGGTGAAGTATTCATTTTATGTGTGTAGTTTATAACATGTTGCCAGTGACATCCACCCACAGCTCCCTGTCCACTGCCTTCTCTTTAAATATTTATGCATTTTAGCATGTCTCAAACCCCAGAACCCCCAAAGAGATCAAATTGGACAGGAAGTAGTGACGCTAACAGTGAAGTTGCCCAGGCACTTTTACGCGAAGAGCCACAGAGAGACTTATTTCTATTTGTAAGCCATATAAGATCAATATTGCGGATTGCACTTAGCAAAATATAGTCTACATATGTTTTAGTTTAATGCTAAATACCTGAAACAAGCATGTCTCTTTTTATGTATAACAATTTCTTCTGTCAAGACTAGCACAAGTGGCAAGTGGACCTCAGCTGCTGTTTACTAACATGTCTATCAGAGCTCCAGGCAGCCACTATAATGGGCGCTGCAATATCACAGTTCATCAAAAGTACACTTTGTTCCCGCTGTGCCACAGTCTAACGACTCCAGTGTTCGTGACTTCACTTTCAACCTTGAACGCCACAATTGAACAGCTATCACTCTTACTCATGTCACCGCCAGCTATGATGACACACATACTGATTTCTCGTCCCCAGGTTCCACTCGCCGCGCTGAGGTGGTGATGGGGAGCGACACGTTTGGTTGTCAAGGCCCACCTTTTTCTAGCATCTCCATGGTGACGCTGCCTAACAACCCTCATGCCTTCTCGCACAGGTTGCTACGATTCTATGCGTCTTCATCAATGACATTTCCCCTCTCGTCTCATTTGTACCAATTAGTAAGAGAACACCCGATGTCTGTGTGAGGTTTTTCTGGATGGCTGGAGCCGCAGTGAAGTTTGGGCGCCAGGTTATGGATGGAAAGTATGAGGAGAAGTGACGCCGGTGGTGGTTTGAAAAGGGCAGACGTCCAGTGTAATGCCAGGGGAAATTAGTAATAGCTCAAAGAGAGGGAAAGAGAGACAAAATATTGCAGTTTTAGAATGTCAGATAAACAGCAGTTCTTGTTGGTTTCTTTACATCTATAGTTTACCTGTCTTTTTTATGAAGATCCTTTGATTACACATTGATCATACACTAGCATCTCGCAGGTGTAATATAAAACTTCACTGATCAGAGAGTGCACCACCTTGTCTCCATGGAGATGTTATTACTCCACCTAGAATCTTCCAGAGTATTGCATTATCTACCTCTATTGAAACAAGCAGGTGACGCCGCCAAACCAAGCTACAGGTAAGAACTGCGGAGAGGCAACCCCACTCACTGTAATAATGAATGTTTGAGACAATAAAAAACACTTGTAAATGCCAGATCACTTTAATGCCAAACTGTGGAAGATTCCAGGCAAAGTAATAAGACAGCATCTCTTAGGAAACACATAGGTAGCAGATACTTGTCTAGAAAAAATACATAGTGGACTTTTAAGATATTTTTGGCTTGTAGACCTTTATGTATAGCATAAAAAGGGGTGAGGAATGGGAGAGACAATCAGTAAATTATCTGTGCCGCAGCCTGAACCCATATTTTTCTTTCTTTATTATTTATTTGTCAGGGACCATGCACAAATTCATTAATCTTACAAAAGAAAAGCTAGTTACTGCTGCTTTCCATTTGCAGTCCCTGGGCAAATGAAGCCACATTAAATGTACACATTTCATTACACTTACATTCTAAGACTAAAAGTTAATCATTATCATTAGCAGTAAAATACAATAAAATGTCCCAATGATGCTTCCCACAGTCCATGCAAATACTAAAAATCATTATGTGCAGTTTTTTACAGTGAATACAGAACAGTACAAATAAACAAATTACACTTGATTACCTAAAATGTGCTGGCCACCATTCTCAGCCATCATACATATTTTCACACCACAAAAAAATCACTTATATTACATCATTTTGAAGCATCAGAAGAGCTAATATATCGAATCAAGTGTGCAGTCAGTATTCAGACGCTTTACCCTTCCCTATAACCTGGCCAATCCCCTTCTCGCCATTATCAGTTCTTTTTCTGTTACACTTGGTGCATTTAAATTTACCTTGGCTGTCTGAGTCATCCTTTTGTAAATACAGGTTTTGTGTGTGTGTGTGTGTGTGTGTGTGTGTGCGCGTGTGTGTGTTCAGAGATTTGAGCACTTGTGTGTAGCACTTGTGACGCACTGCCTGACGTTACAGCAGGATGTGTTTTTAATGAAGAAATCCACTCTGAATTTGAATCATGTGCTTGTGTATTCAAACACATAATTACTCACCAAATCTGAATGTTCTTTTCTGCATTTGCCTTCCTAATTGGCCGTGCATGTTGCCATATAATAGGCTTCACTGGGCGGTACAGTGTCTAGGCAACCAGGGGAGGATTTTGTGTCCGGTCTGTCTTCTCCTGTCATGTCTGCGGTCCTCAGAGCAGCAGCAGCAGCAGCTAGAATATGCCAGGAGTTATATTTTGGTTTAATTAAATGCAGTTATATGCCAGGGACTACTGTGGATGTCTGTTAAGGGGCAGGAGGTGACAAAGGAAGCATCAAGGAAACTGAAAACAAATTAGTGATTATTGTGTCTAAAGTGACACCCAGCAGGTAATCAATATACAACTTGACAAAAGAAGAAGAAACAAAATGATAGATGGACTACGAAACAACCACCCACTCACTCACACCACATTCATACTAGACAAGGTGAGAAAAGTGTGTTGCCCAAGGACAAAATCACAGTAGAGCCAAAGAACTGCTCCAAAGGTTTTTGATTGTATTTCTGGCCAGTCCAATTGACAGTTTACCCGCCTTGCCTCCTGTATCTTCACCGATGAATGAATGCATGTTTGAGAGAGAAATTAGCATGTGAACACAGTCACGATTTGTTGTGTCTCATGTATATGTAAATTAATGTGCACTGTTACGCAAATAAAAGCAAGTAAGACACCGGTGTATGGATGGATGGATAGAAGAAGGAATCCAGCCAGTAAGAAAGCAAAAAAAACAAACATAATAATCAGATAGGAAGGATAAAAATAGAAAATATGCTAGGCTAATGAATGAATTTTGAAATGTTGTCATAATGTGTACTGTAGATCAGATGTAGCTGCATAAACAGCCGCTGTCAGGAAAGATGGCGCACATATTGCATGAACACAAACAAGTGAATTGTGTGTAAATATATGCAGCCATTTTGTGCTTAGTATTGTGTTCTTCTCTGCACCACGGTGATTCTGACTTTTACCTCCCTGCACTGTTAGTCCATTGTACCTAACCTTGCTCTCCTCCCTGTGCCCCTCGCTTCTCTCCTCCCTCTCCTCCTCATCTCCTCTTCTGGGTAGATGCTGTATCTGCTGTCTCTGCCTTCATCACTCCCTCTTCGATGCCTCATTCTCCTGGCCGCCTCCCAAGCTGGCTTTTTACTTTCAGACTTCACTTCTCCTCTCCCTCCTCCTCCTCTCTGATACTATAAATATCCAAGCACGGGTGAGTCATCGCACAGACGTATCGGTTGCCCCCCCTCCCTCTCCTGTCTTTAGGCTCTGTCCAACCTCATTACCAGACCCGACACGTTCTTCATTTGGCTTGCGATGACCCGGGTAAGCTGTGAGAGCCCGGTGCTGCTGCTGCTACTGTTGCTGTGAAGCCAAGAGCAGCCAAAGGTCAGTTGGGCACTCGGCAAACACTCCCCGAAAAACACTGGTCTGTGCGTGTATTGATAAAGCAATTTCTAAATACAAACTTGTACTGTAGACTGGATTTATTATGCTATGAAAAATCCACAAAAGCTGCAAATTAAATTCAACATAATTAACTTTAAATGAAACTTTGTGGAGTTGGCACATCACCTGCAAGATTTTGTGAAGAAAGAAACAAGTCTTGGAAACAGATGTGTCTTATGCCAAACTGTGGAATATTACAGGCAAAAGAACAAAATTTCCATGGAAACAAGCAGGTGAAAGCCCTCCTCCAGGCAAAATAAGGCCAGGTTTGTGGAGATGCAAGCCCACTCACAGTAAGGATGTATGATTTTCAGTGCAATTAACACAATCAACTTATCTTAATCTAATTTGTGGCTCAAAAGTTTCATATTGTGGCTTTATACTTTGCACAAGAAGCAACTTGAAAGAGATTCATGATTTTAAAAATGAAATTACAGCAACATATAAAGTAGTACATTAAAACACAACATCACATGCTTACATTAAAATAAATGGTTGCACTTTATAATATGTGCATCTTAATGATCCTTTATAAAACACCAAGCAAGACTTCATCCATAATGGTTTATTCATGGTTTATTAAGAATGAGTCAGGCTTAGTTACTACTTAATTAAGGAGTTTGGGCAAGTGGTTAGCATCGTACATAACATCCTACATAACCCCATCTGTCATCTGTTGGTGATCCAATATTTACCGTATCATTATAATTGGCAAAAGTAACTATAGGAATAGCAGCACATATACAGGCTGCTTCCCATGTGCATCGTCTGCTGTTGTTTGCTCACAGTTTTGATGGATCTTATGCAGACCGGAAACACCCCCTCAAGAGCTACAGTTATGGAGATTCTCTGACCCAGTCGCTATGATTTCTTTCTGATTCTTCCATGCAAACATTATGGACCAAATGACCAAATTAAATCTGTGGCATTACCTTTATGTGTCTGCTCTAAAATCGAGTTTCTGCATTATTTGTGCCATTCTGTAAGTCTCATTTCATCTTAGGATTTAGATCACATCCTGCAGCAACCGCTCTCCGCACTCTGCCCACAACTCTAAAGCCAGTCCTTATTTCTGGCACACAAGGGAAGTGCATAAAGTTCAACAAAGGAAATATATAAGTTTGAAGTGCTTCTCTGAGTCACAGATCGACAGAGCTGGAGAGAGGGGCGGAGAGAAGAAAATGAAAGCCAGATCAAACTGTCAAACAGAAAAAGGGACAAAGCATCACTCAAAAGCCGGTAGTGAGAGAGTGCCACAGGTGCGCAGCGTCTATCGCAGACAATATAATCAAAAAATATCTCTGTAGTATCTGTGGTAAATGTATTCTTACTGCATAAATATACAGCTATGTCTTATTATCCATTTCACTTTCAATAATAGTCACATTTAAATGTCCTCCCTGTAACATTTATTGGTGTATGATCCGTCACATTCTTGTCTTCATGGAGATTTTATTGCTTTACTTAGTGTCTTCCATAGAAAGACATCAAAGGTATCGACAGTATTTAACATTTATTTCATTATGGATGTTTTATTGCAGAGTAATACCTGGAAAAAACATGCATTCTCCACAGATCTGACCTATAACTTAGCCTAGCAACACCACTTGTTCGTCTCCATGGACATAGATAGGTTCAATGCCATGCCACGGAACATCTAGACAAAGGAATAATAACATTTACACAATGCACGTTAAACTGTAAATGCCTTTATGTTGAAAAAACATGAGTGAAGAGCCTTTTTTCATTCAAACATAAGGTATATTACTTTACATTCTACTGGTACTTTTCTATAAGAGACCCATACAGCTGGAAGTATAGGGTGTAAGTGTGAAGGCACCTTATATTTCCAGCAGCACTGTATAGTCACATTTCATAATTGGGACTGAAACTGGAACTAAATTTGGAAATAAATATTTGGAGCAGGGCAAAACCATAAACGGGACCAAATCAGACCAAATGTGAACGCATACATACTAAATCAATAAAATCACCCAACAATGGTACTAGGCTAAATGCATTCGAATTGGTCCAGGGTAGAGGGATAATATGAAAAATGTTGTGTTTTGTTTTCGCTGTGGCCGGTGTCTGCGGTGCGGAGCTGCTTGAGTGGGGTGTGTGCGTCAGAATCTGTGGGTTAATGAGCAGAGCATTATGCCTCTGACTCACTCCACTCCCGAAGGTCTGCTTTGATAGATGGATGAAATGCAGAGAGGGGCTTGTATCTATGTCCTGTTGTCTTGTTTTATTGACAGCAACAAAACAAACAGGATATGAATCTGCTGCATGCTTAATACAGGCTTTGTTGTTGTTTGAGTGGGCTATTACTGGTATATTTATTTATTTAGCGTTAACTTGTCCATTTCAGTTGTTTTTTTTGGGTGTTGTACGATCTGTGAATTAATTTAGGGCAGATGTTCACTCACATGTTTAGATTTTATCCATCGCTTTGGAAAGGAATAAAGCATCTCTGACCAGTCTAATGTCACATGGGGACAAGCCCTCAGCTCATAAAAAGGAAAAAAATAAATGTGAATTGAAAACACCATTGATGACTGTGCTATAGACAATATATTTTGTTTACTACCTTTTATTGAACATTGATTCCCAGAAGCCGACGTTCTGCTTGCACTCAAAGACTCCATACACACGGATATGAGGACTGGCCTTGGTTACCATAGAAACCGTGGCTTGTAGGATGATTCTAATCAAGATGCTATCAGTCATCCTTAACACTTCAAACAAGATCAAAACAAGAGATACTTACAAGACAAAATTTATTACAGAATTTTCAAGGCCAAATCACAAATAAATTAAGGAAGGAGACACTTTCAAGAACCCCAGTTGAAAGGGCAATTTAACCACACAAAAACAAAAAAGGTAACCCCCAAAACTGGTCAGTAACAAACATTATTAAATACAACTGTTAGGAGGATGTCTGTACATATGAAGCACATATGAAGAAACTGCCTCCCATGTATTTACAAGATGTCAACAGCAGCGGTTTGCATACGCACCATCAGCCGTCCAGCCAAATGGTCACTGTCAGTAGGCTAATCAGCACACAACAGAAGGGAAGGTTTTGGAGGAGCGCTTCACATTCTTCAAACCCTGCAGACAGCTCATGTGTGTAAGAAAGGCAACTAGCCTCTAGCCAGGCAGAGGGAAAGCAGCAAACAGCACAGTAAGCTATTGACTTTTTCAGTAAGTGTTGTTTATAAAAAAAAAAAAAAAAAAGATCAAGAAAAATGGGGTCCCCTAAAGTCAAACAGCTGACATGCGTAAAATGCAACCTTTGTAAGCATCTGATGATTTTACCTGACTGTACCATTATCAATCCTATGAGTTATTACAAGCAAATGAACTTTAGCATTCAAAGTAGGCAACTCTTGCATGTTCCTGCCCAAGAAATGCAAAGAACTAAGCAGCTCAAAAACAGAAGCGCATCATTGCCTGTCTATACCAGTAACTTGTTTATGTGGTTAAATATATAATGGCAGTTTAAAATCAACCCTTTTTATATACATTACACATACATTATAACACACAATCTGAATATAAACATTTTTTTTCTCTCCTTGGCAAGCTTTTGCTGTGTTTTCAGTTGTTGTAACCAGGAGTGCTGTTTTCTAACCCCAATTTCAAGTAAATGTTCAAGCACTTTGGTATATTTGCACACATTTCATCATGCAGTTTCTATATAGCCAAATATAATTTTGTTCTTTTTGAGCATAGTACGTCACAATGGGCTACATCTAAACTTCCCAATCAGTGTCTCTACCGTTCCTACGTGAACTCTTGACTTTAAATTTCAGAAAACAAGCCTTCATTGAAGAGAAACATTCATACACTAAAGGAGGGGCACTTTCCTTCCTAAATACTTTAAAATGTGTGTATAAATATTGCACATTCATTTCATATGTCATTACTGTAAGTAGAAAAGTTAAAGTATACTAGATCTAAAAGGAGCAAAATGAGAAGACAAAACATCGCACTGAAAGGATGGAATTAAAATGCTATCAAAAGACTACAGAATCTATACATCTACTATATGTAACTATGCTACAAGCTAGGTTCCCTTGAAGTCCGAAGCGTTGGGCAAGACTTGTGGAGTGTGTTAGTGGCAGATGTAGTAGGGCCCTATCAGTAAACCAATAAAAACCTGGACAGAAATAAAGATAAATCTCATATGACCATTACAGTGAAGGCCTTTGGGAAAATGAGTCAAGTCAGAACAAACATGCCCAAAGCAAAATCCTTTGGAATAAAAAAAAAAAAAAAAAAAGTTAAAAAAACAAACAAAAAACAATTGATAAAAGAGCAATATAAAAACGAAACAATAAAAAAAAAATGAACAGTATGAAAAAAAACATTCAAGCACATTCTTAAAACCCATTCCTCAGAAAATGTGATACCAGATAAAGAAATCCCTGCATATGTTCCTCCATCTTTCCCTATCAGATACCTGTACGAGTTTGAGACCACTACAGCAGAATAGTGGACAAACAAAAGAAATATATTAAAAAGTAACAGACATGGGAACATTGATCCACGCAGCCTGACATTTGTTTCTCTTCAAGTCACCCGGACTTTATGCGCCGCCTCGGTTGTCATGGCGACTCTAAGGGCTAAATCAGTCCAAAAAACAGTGCTTGCGGCGCCCCATGTTTGTATGGTTTAGTAAGGGGACCTGCAGTCTTTTGGTCATGTCATGAAGTGTTAGGATGGATTCAAGTTATTTTTCCTTCTTTGATAGTAGCTGGTTAAGGAAAGCCAGGGAGAAGTTTTCCTATGTGTGCAAATGTGTGTATGTCTAAATAAAAGTATGTCTTCATCCAGCTAGTGGTATCTGAACTCCTCATGATGTGTGCAAATATAAAGTTGTGTTTTCCGAGTGTTATTTCCCGCCGTACATTCTCTCAATGTCCTCCTGGTAGTGTGTTTTCAGCTCCTTGCGCTTGAGTTTGAATGCGTCAGTAACTAATCCAGTCTCTGGGGTCCACGGCTCAGAGCTCAGACGAATCTTCTTGGGGATTTCAAACCGCTCCAGTTTTCCTACAATGAAAAAATATATTGCATTTTTCTATACCATACCCTCGTACATCACATGCACAAATCAGATGAATCGGAAAAACTGAAGAAAACATGAGCAGATGACCACCCTTCATGCCTTCATTTCTGCGGTCATTTCTTCAGAAATAGTATACAAATATTTTTTGTATACAAATAATATCACTGTTACTGTATCTATTCTATTGCTTCCACATACTGTATAACCATTGCAATGAGACAATAGGGCAGAAAAATGGCAATGATAAACTACATGAACATGTGAATGAACATAATTGTTGTGGCTAACCACAAGTTCCAATTTACATTATACTGTAACAATAGAACTGTAGAAATACAGTAAATATGAGTGTGCCGGACGTCATCATGACATCATCACCATCATCAAGTATCCTCTGTATAGATTTCTGTATTTACCGGAGATTGCAGCTTCAGTGATGACGCGCAGCACCTCTTTTTCTATCTGGGTGTTGTTGCAGAGCTCTTCCCACGTGCCCATCACTTGTTTCTGCTCTGCCAGTGCCATTAGCTGCTTTTGATTAGGCACCACAAAGCTGATCACGTAGGACTGGTCACTGTGAGCCAAAGGTCATTATTAATAATAATAAAGATTAAAGAGAAAATTGAGGGAAAAAATGATTAAGAGCACCTGTTTGCATAGGCACAGATGTTATCAATGAGAGAACAGTTCTTCAAGACAGCTTCTACTTTCCCCAGAGAAACATATTCACCGGCTTGCAGTTTCACCAGGTCCTTCTTGCGATCTATAAGAAAACAATTGTTTACAGAATTTGCAAACACTCGTTTATGTGCAGAAATGTTTTTAAAAAAATAATCTACCGATGATTTTGAGGCATCCATCAGAGTGAAACTCTCCAATGTCTCCAGTGCAGAACCAACGCTGACCTTTCTCGTCCACATAGAAGTCATCTTGATTCTTGCTTGCATTTTTGTAATAACCCATGGTAACATTGGGACCACCAATTAAAATTTCCCCTCGTGGGTTGGGCTTGTCTGTGCTGTAGTACCCCCCTAGGAGAGCGCATGGGAATCATTAAAACTTCAAACTGAGACTATCCAATAATTCTGTGCACGTTTTACAGATTGATGTGTGGCTTACCTTCTTGCCAGTCCTTTAGTTGGATCTCAGAACACACAAGCGGTGCACCGACACGTCCTGTGCTGTAGTCCCAAGCTAAAACACATCACAAATGTGACTAGTGGAACCATAGTTTCAAAATGTTTGTAGTGTCTCCCATTTTAATTTCCCAGAGGAAGGCAAAACAACAAAACAAGTTTACATAATGAACCTACCCTCGCTGATGGTGCCAGCACCGCAGGTCTCCGTCAGGCCATAACCCTGTCCCACGGGGCAGCAGAGACAGATGTTCATGAAACGCTGTGTGGCTGCAGAGAGAGGAGCACCTCCAGAAAGCAAGAGCCGTGTGTGTCCTCCCAGCAGTGCACGCACACGCTTAAACACCAGCCTGTAGGGGGCAAAAAAAATATGTGTCAAGTTAACTTCATAGATGCATCAAAAGATGAATTAGCTTATTAAGCTAACCTGTCGCAGAGAGGTGTGCTGTAGCCCTTTGAAATTTGCTCCATTTTATAGTTGTATGCCAGAACAAAGAGGGTCTTCTGAAACTTGCTCATCTCTTCCACTTTGGTCATGACATTCTTATAAATCCGATCCATAATTTCCTACACACACCAGGGATTGGAAAGGCAATGTTAATGAAAGACACTGGCAACAGTCAAATATTTCAAAAGCCCTTACTTACCGGTACAGCTGCCATCAGAGTAGGTTTGAGCACACTCGTGTCTCCCTTACTACCTTTCTTTATCTTGGTAGACTAAAAAGTAACACAACATTTTTATATAACAAGCAATAACAAAATCATTTTTAAAACATGATGTACAACTGGTTACCTGGTCAGCAAGTGTCTGAGGTGAAGAATAGCCAATGCGACATCCATGAGATACACAAACCAGTTCAGCACTGAGCTCTAACACGTGGGCTAATGGCAGGTAGCCGATGTACGTGTCCGTTTCACTGGAAAGCAAGTAACAAGTTTGAGTCTGAGTCATATTATGTAAGAAAGCCTAGCTCAAATTGAGGCGAGAGCCAGACAATGACACCACAGGGAAGAAGGAGTAAGAGAAATTGCCAAAGGATGGGAAATGGACTTACTTGAGGTTAGGCACCCGCTCAGCCATGCCGGTGATGCAGGCGATGATGTTACCATGGGAGATCATGACACCCTTGGGGATGCCTGTCGAGCCGCTGGTATACATGATGACTGCGATGTCTGAGGGTACTGGCTGTTTGCGGTTAACTGAAACTGCAAAAATGAGGGAGGAAATGGAACAGAGAGTGAGATTACTGAGAAGAAATACCAGGCAATAAAGTGAACCAGCCATTTTAGTCACAAAAAATATTGATAAAGCAATAGATTGTGATGGACTTCTTGTCAATATGTGAATCAACACACAGATGCATTTTGTGATACAACAACAATGCTAATTGACTATAAACCGTTGAATTATACATAGAACTACTTGCTGACTACTGCATTAAGGCTTAAGATGCTAAGCAAGTGAGTAAGTGACAGTGGTGAAAGAAGTACTCAATTTTACATTTAAATAAAAGTACAGATACTGAAGCAAAGTGAAAGTATCACATGACAAAATCATAAAATAAAAAATAAAAATACAAGTATTAAACTAATCATTTAAAAATGTACTTAAAGAATAAAAAGTAAAAGTATTTCATGCAGATTTTAAGATCTAATAAAGCTTCAAATGTAGTGATTTTGATAAAGATGTGTGCTGAATTCTGTTCAACAGAAACAATTAAATCAATCTTTTCATTCTAATTTGTTTATTTGAAAGCTTTTTTTAGTGAGGCAATCAATATGGCAACACATGCAAAGTATTAATACCCCGAGTAACCATGGCTATTTTGATACTGATTTGACCTTAAGCTTGCTGTCACACTTCAAATCAAATTATGTGTTAAAAATCAGCCTTTTCTGCAGGTCTCGACCAATAATAAAAAGATACTTTTACTTTTCAGTCCATTTCAAAAATGTAGTGGAGTACAAAGTACAGATACCTGCCTCCAAATGTAGTGAAGTAAATGTAAAAAATATCCACTTTAAAATGTACTTAATTACAAATTTTAGGTATCTGTACTTTACTTTAATGAAAATGCAGAATGAAAACATCCAAAACTATGACGGAGATGTTGGTCAGATCTCTGTTTGTTTATAATAGTAATAATACCTCACAAAGACTTATGCAAGCTAACAATATGTATTTGTGTCAAAAAATAATCAAATAGCACAGCTCAAAATAAGCAGGTCAAGAATATCACCATATGTTTAGTTGTAAGCTATTTTAGTAATGGGGCAATCAATATGGCAATATAAGTATTGATGCCCAGAGGAACTATGGCTGTTTTGTTACTGATTTGACCTTAAGATTGCTGTGTCAAGCCTCAAATAATTTTCATTCATCAAACATTAGGGCGTGGGCTTTGTATTAGGCTGCATCAATGCACTTCCGTTTACCCGACCGAATTAGAAACCTTTTTAATCCGCCAACTCACTGTTGTCAGGCTTAGATCCTAGGTCCCTCACAGTGTCCATGTTCTTCACCACTATGCCTCTGGGGAGGTCAGGCCAGCTTGTGGGCTTGTTGTCAACGACGATAATGTACTGGAGCCTTGGTACATCGCACAGTATCGCCTAAGTGGGTGGGTGAATAGAAAGTGTGAGAAAAGAGTCATTAGGACGTGCGATGTGTAAAGCTCCGAAGTCATTAAAAAAAGAAGTAACTTAGCAACATGAGCCGATATAGAAGAGGAAGTGTGCTAGTTACAAAGGTTACTATAGACATTACCTTAAGACGACTCTGCAGCAGGTCTTTGCTAGTGATGATGTGGGTGACCTCAGTTTCATTCAAGCCGTGTGCAATAGCCGTGGGTCCAAGAGTAGCATATAAAGTGACCACTAGAAAAACAATATGATGATGTCACTAAATATATACTTTACCGTCTATGATGCTGGAATACACTTAGAGTACTGTGACTTACATGGAAAATTGTACATAAAACAGGCTTGAGCTGCCAGAATCCACTCTGCTCTGGTCTCACAGAAGATGGCGATGTTGCACTGCGGCTTCTGCCCGAGAGCTGCCAGACCACTGCCGAAGTTCTGCGCTGCATGGTAGGCTTCTTCGTAGCTCAGCCAATTGTAGTTACCCAAAATGACCTACAAAATGTCACACACACAAGTCATGATTATTCATAAGATGCTGTCCGTCAATCTTTCATTCAATTAAGAAATTACTGGCTTTGATTTGATTACAGACACACAACTCCAACAGGAGGAGAAAGGTTGCAAAAAAAAAGCAGGACTCTGGTGCCCTCTGCAGGTTGTTTGAAGATTTGCAAATATCCAATTATGGATGCATAACTACTCTTACAGATTATTCCTTCATGATGCCAAGAACTACAACAAGGGTAATACAGCAGTGATGATGCCTGACAGAATTAGAAGTACTTCATCATTAAAGCATTGAAACATTATTTCAAGTGACTCCCAAAAACGTACTTGATAATTTGGGTGCAAGTCTCAGCTGCAGCACAAATGCTAGCCTTCGTGCCGGCCTCAGCTTCATGAGATTCTTTAACTGACTATTTTCTGAATGTCTCTCCCCAGTCCCCACTCTTTACCCCATTCCAGAATTACCTTTATCTGGCCTAATAAAAGTATAAGGCCTAAAAACAATTACTGCTACTTGATAACTTTAGTGAAAAAAATGATGCCATATTTACCCCCAATATTCTGATACCAACTGCTGTAATACAGATGACCAATCATTTGATCTAAAAACATTTATGTTTCTTTTAGGTAGGGCTTTTATGCAGAAATTATCTCTCTATTTAATTGTTTATTTAAACTGCAACATTCTTGTCATGAAATGATCACCTAATCCAAACAATAATAACATCACAAGGGGATTTTGATGTGTCCTCACCTTTTTGAACACCTTGCCATTGGGCTGCACCTCATCCTCTTCACTCAGCACCTCTCTTGTGCCCAGACAGTCTCTCTGGGGGAACCTCTTGGCAGCATATTCAAACATTCTGTCCAGAGTGTCCACCCCTGGGTTCAGCCATGCCACCAGTTTGCCCTGGCAGTTCACCGCCCTGTACGGACCAGCCGGGTCCCCAGTGATGGACCGTGCCTTTATCCGCCGAGCTCTATCTAAGTTAGTGCTAGCCCCAGAGAAGAAGTACCAGGGAATGAAGGTGATGACTGAGTAGACCCACACTACTGATCGGAAGACCTGTAGTATGAGCGGGTTTATGTCCTCTTTGAGCTTCATTGTTTGAGAGGAAACTTCAGCCAGTGATGACAACAGGGAGATGGCTCTATCAGACCTTTAAAAAAATATAAATACACGGACATTAGAGAGATTCTCTGCATCTAGCTTCATCAGCAGATCGACAGTATCAAGTAGCAGCTTAGGTCTGTACGCACAAAAATTAGCCCATGGTAAGTCAATCCTTGCCTTCCCCAAGCCAGTCTCTTTCTATTCTTAGATTTATTCAGAGTCAGCACAATTTCCTTCACAGGTCTTGCAGCTCAGAGACTAAACTATGCAAAGTGGGATGCTACATCACTAGCATTGAATATGTTTAAATTACTATAAACAAATATGAAATTCTTAAAACATAGACTCATTCAAAAATAATTCCAGACTAGATCATCTTAACTGTGAGAAAAATAATCAGTTTTTTTAGTTATATTAGAGTACTACTTTTAGATTTGATATCATCAATAGAGGACTTTCCTGTGTGCTAAACTCGTTTGTCCTGCAGGCCATGTTTTTGCCATCCCATGTGACTGTTTACAATAGGAACAGAGCCAACAAAGACAATCATCATTTTATCACCAGAATGTGCAGAAAAAAGTTACATATCCATGATGATCTCTTCTAGATCATTGTTGTAACTTTCACAGCTATTTGAAAATTGACTATTCATATTCATAATATTAAGATTATAATTATTCACATCCATAATATTTTTAAAGTATGAGCAATTTTCATAAGGTAATATAATCGCTAATCACAATTATTTTGGCCATGATAATCGTGGCACCAAATTTCAATATTGTCCAATGCTTATTTTACAGTAGTACACAAAAGGTAGTTTGCCATCTCGCCTAGAAGCTAGTGATGCAAGTCTGTCCTTGGATACAAGAGCTTTGAGGTCATATAAGAATTGAGTATTGGTCAGCTAATGTATCAGCACTGACAGATGAGATGGACTCCATATGAAACAAGAGACAGCATCCTCATGCTACACATAGTGCAAAACAAATCTACAGATATGTTTAGCCTTTCTGTAGAATATAACCTCTATCAAGCACTCTAAAACAACACCCAAAAGATCATACAAAACATACTGTCCCCCATAATGTGATACTGCAAAAACGAACATGCTTTACCTTGTGCTCACCTGTACACAACGTCAGCACACACATTTGGCACATAAATGTGAAAAATCAATAAATGCATCTATACCTCAGTGAGTGAAAGTGTAAAACTGTGGCCAGTCACACAGGTTCGTCGTGTATAAGCCATAGCTGATGCATGAGTAATGCCAAATAACAAAAGACTTTAAGTCAATTGAAGACTAGAGTTTGTAAAGGCACTAGTAAAACGATTTCACCATCTTAATCTGTTCTGTTTTTTCTTCCCACGTGAAAAGAATACAGAGGAAGAGCATGTAACATCAACAATTAGACCACAGAACACACACATCTCCAGCATTGTACCAGTGTGTAGCCAAATTGTAACTGCAGTGGACAGTATACATTTACTTCTTGTTATAGTATTAAATGTGCAAATGGTTTCATTTACACGCACACATCTTCCGCAGTAAAAGGCAGCTGATGGCCAAAGCTCAGAGGGATGCTAGCTTCGGTTAACGTTAGCAGTCTGGGTTAGCCACTGCAGCTGTTTCACAATGAAAGCAGCACACGAATCTATCCACAATGCTTGGTCAATTGAAGCTAAATAAGCAGCAGATACCACGCCATTTTAGAGGTAATACCAAACCCTTTTTCAAAGCGAGGTCTCTGCTACAACACGCACGGCTTTAGCGACCGTTTTCATCAACAGCAACATCTGCAAAGCGTCCACACAGCCATACATTCTCACCTCTTTGCTCGACTGCTAACGGCACGCCACAATCACAGAGCCACACAGGAGCGCTTATCCTTCTAACAAAACATCTGACATTATAACCACTCACTATACCGTATTTAAATAATAATAATTAGTTACTAATCTTAAATGAGAATAAAATAGGTGAAAATAGTCAATGTGAGCATCACCGGGCCAATGTTGTCAGCCCGGAAGCCATTACAAAACGTATGAAGCGTTCTGATCGCTGATTGGCTGATTGGAGGTGGCGCGTGTTGGGGGAGCAGTGACGTCGGCGGGGTTACTCTCGGTCATCACGCAGCGTCCGTAACCCGCATTATAACCATACACTGCACGAGACCACACGCTTAAATATACTCTGTCTGCTCTTTGGTTAGTATTTAGACGGGGATTGAGCTTTTAAGCATGTTATTGCAGTGTTCCATCGTCATTTGTCTTAGATTGAGTTTTATTTATATATTACATTGATCCACGCTATTCAATCCTGTGCTTCATTCAAGGCTTGAGCGCCCACTGAATCCCACATTTCTCCTACCTCTTTTCCCTGATCACTGCTCTGGCATTACAGGCAGAAGTGTTAAAGAAATGTCTCATATCCACTTTTAAATAAGAAAAAAAACGAGAATTCTAAATGGAAATGTGCTGCTTGATACAGTGAAATCTGTGAGTTTTCACACAGGAAGCCCATGGACACGTTTATTAAGCCATTTTACATCAGTGTTGCAGTTTACGATGCACTAAATGTAAAATATGACTTCGTTTGACACTGAATAGTTTGTGTATGTCTTCTGTATAGGTAAACTTTTGCAGTTTATTATTAGAATATTCTGCTAACAAGCACGTATCTCCTGTAAATAGTCCTGACAAACTGCAGGATATTGAATTGTGTCATCAACTTTATTGTAGGTTACCAGATCGGCCTACTCCTAAAACCTAAGTCTGGACCTTGCATCCCAAACACTAATGGACCTGTGTTTCACAAGTCAGTTAGACCTTTTTTGGAGCATTTACTTGGACTAAATGTCCAGTAGAGGTTTTCAACCTGAACGCCCCCCAGAGGGTCAGGCTGCTCACAACGTGCAAAAGATTCATTTAGAACTGAGGCTAAATCTTTTCATTATTATAATGACAAACATAAGCATGTGAATGTGATATAATCAGAAACTCATAATAAACGGACAGATTGTTTTATTCATGACTAAACCAGCAGGGGGAGACAGGGGTGCGCTGTTAAAACAGCCTACAGAACCAAGTAAACTTACATCATGGATCTTTTCAAATAACAGCCTACATGTTAAACTGACATTGAGCACAGCTAACTTGATGATAAATCTGTTGTAGATGTGTCAGAATAGATTCTGTTTTGCATACTTTATGCAGTGTTGATTTTCTGTTTTGAATATTTGGTTCACAGATCTCCAAATCACTTTAGCTGCTAATAAACTTCCCTCTCACCAAAGCTCAACATAAGATATTTTGACGTTTTGTATTCTTAGTGCTGCTAAGCCATATGTCCATAAACATATATGTTGACAGTTACATGTAAAATGATCCACATAAAGCGTCTCTTTTTACTCCTCAAACGTGCAAACATGTGATCACACAGCACTGCTGATAATGCCTCTCCTCAGGCTACGTGTTTGGGGTCAGCGTCAGAAGGCAGATGTTACAAGAAGAAGGAACACTTTCATCTGTTCTGTGAAATCTGTGTGTCAAATCTGATAATGACACTGTGGACACTTAAGAGAGCACAGGACAGCAGACGCATCCCAAATGTGTCTGTGTCTGACCCTTTGACAACACAAGTCTGGAGGCTGTTCATATCCACCTATGACAGGCAGGTATGTGTGTATGCATGTGCGTGCATGTGTGTATGTATGTATGTATGTATGTGCATGTGTGTTTGTATGAATGAATGAATGTATGTGCATGTGTGTATGGGTGTGTGTGTGCGTGCGTGTGTGTGTGTGTGTGTACAATTATTTACGTTTACAGACATCATGGCACACACTTAAACCTACACATACTTTTAGCTGGAGTACAGCTTGAATTGAAATGACATTTTTCTCTAAGCGTTTCACAGTTATTATTTTTTTTTTCCACTTCTTATCATTATATTGTGACCTGAATAATCCCAACTATAAACCTAATAAGTTTGAGATTCCTGTTCACTCTAGAAGCAAAACGGTTTTGTTATAAATTACTTTATAAAATCCGAGAGACTGCTGTCAAATTCTATTTGATAAGGATTTTGTCCATGTAAAGTGACACAGGTAGTAGCAGTAATAACTTTGAGCTGGACTTCAGTGGAAGTGGGGAGTGGTGGGTTTGAGTGGGGATTAGTGAGAACAAAAGGATCCTTCTCTGTCATCAAAGAGGATCTGCTCCCAACTCATCCGCAGCTCTGTGGCGACAGCTTCTTATTTGTGGGGAGTGGGAGTGACGGCTGCAGGGAGGGAGGGGGCATAGCAGGAGGAGAAGAGTTTAATGCAGATTTCAAAGTAATCTTTAACTTTAAGCCCCGCGGTCCATCTCACATGAAACCCTTTGGCCCAAACACACTGACGCCTATTGGCTCCCGCAGAGGCCCAACACCCCAACTTTTTCTCACAGGGTTTTCACTGTGGCGTTTAAGCAGCATTACTGACCCAGAGGACGATGCAGTGAAGAAGGCATGATGGGAAAAGGCAAAATGATTCATTGGACAAAGCCTGTTTAGACAATTCAAACACGTTTCAAAGTTATAAAATGCTTCAAAAGAACTTCAAAATAATTTCAAACTGCTTAAATATAACTTGACCTAAAGTATGAACAAAATACACAAATCTAAACTTTGCAGATACTGCTATTATGGAAAAAAATATGGGTATATATTTTGTAGTGGTATAAAGGACAGTTGGTATTTATGGATTATCTTGGCTCTTCTTTTTGTGTATTTTGGATATCAAGTCAAAATATAATGCAATAACAATAAAGGTTTTCTGTCATGTGTTAGCACCCTAACTTCTGACTGATCTTTGAGAAATTTGACGCCTTTAAACATGGGTGTGGTTGTTGTCATTAGTAGCATTTATACCACTTATACTTTATGACTTGGGAAAGTAAACCTAAGTCCATCAGATGATTGAAAACCTACAGGAGGTCATATGCACATCTATTGTCCTAGTATTTCAGAGCAGCTCTTATTGGGACCCCCTACCCCAAAGTTATTCCTCTCATCTCGAATAAGCCACTGTCCCCTCAGGGTCATTGGCCTGGGACCCCCTGCCGGGCTGGCCCACTGTGGAGAGCCTAGAGGGAACACACAGGGGTGGATGTGGGGCAGGTAGTTTCTGTCATGGCTACAATGCAGTGTTGTTAGAAAGGGTGATGGAACAGGAAGTGTGTAGGTCATCAGTCAAATTCTAGAGGAAGCACTCTTGACCCTTGTTCTTTCAAAATAAATCTTAAACTGTCTTTGCAAATAAAACTAAGTATATGATTTTTAAAAAAAAAACAAAAAAAAAAAAAAAAACAACATTTAAGTAACATGCAAGCTACAAATCTTTATACGCTAAATGGTTCAACCACTGAAAGAGTCGACACATCCTTTAAAAACATATCTCAGAATTATGTAACAGTTTAAAATCTAAATGATCATTTTATTATAGAAACAAGTATTGTATCCCAATAAATTATAGAAAAGAAATGGCAGCCTTCTTATCCGCATTTAATTATGGGACAGTGGTGTACATGCAGACTTCTGTACTGGATTATGGGGATGTGGTGTACATCCACTGGATTATGGGGATGTGTACTGGATTACTGGGGATGTGGTGTACATGCAGGCTTCTGTACTGGATTATGGGGATGTGGGTACATCCAGACGTCTGTACTGTGATTATGGGGATGTGTGTACAGACTTCTGTACTGGATTATGGGGATGTGGTGTACATGCAGACTTCTGTACTGGATTATGGGGATGTGGTGTACATGCAGACTTCTGTACTGGATTATGGGGATGTGGTGTACATGCAGACGTCTGTACTGGATTATGGGGATGTGGTGTACATGCAGACTTCTGTACTGGATTATGGGAATGTGGTGTACATGCAGACGTCTGTACTGGATTATGGGGATGTGGTGTACATGCAGACTTCTGTACTGGATTATGGGGATGTGGTGTACATCCAGACGTCTGTACTGGATTATGGGGATGTGGTGTACATACAGACTTCTGTACTGGATTATGGGGATGTGGTGTACATGCAGACTTCTGTACTGGATTATGGGGATGGGGTGTATGTGCACATGCATTACGGGGATCTGTGTACTGGAGACGTGGGTATGTGGATTATGTGTGTGTACATGCAGACGTCTGCTTTGAAAGGATGTTGGATCTTCAGCCTCTGCTTTGAAACTGTTGGATCCTCTCTTTCACTCTGCTCTTTGTTTTATTACAGGGGATGGATTCGAAACTCATCACTGTGTTCTCTATGAAAAAGTGGGCTGGCCATCACTGTTTGTTAGAAGAGAATAGCACTGTATGAAAAGTTTCTCTAAGAGACTACATCAAAAACTGCCAGAATACCTCACCTGCTTGTTAATCATCGATACTACAACATGACTGAATAAAGCTAAGGGTGAGCCGCACCAGAAGTGAGATGGGAAAGACGCTTTTAGCTGTTTTGCTTCACAAAAATGAAATATACTCCAAGGAAAAGCAAAACTGGATACTTTGGTGACACAGCCTGCTCCTGTTTTTAATGTTTTATATGGCCTTGTATACTTTTTTTCTGCGTGTATTGTATTTTACACAGGGCGGCCATGAAAAAGAGCCCAAGTCCTCTCATTGGGTTTCCCTATATAAATAAAGATACATTTAAAAAACACAAATAAATGAATGAATGAATGAATGAATGAATGAATGAATGAATAAATAAATAAATAAATAAATAAATAAATAATATGAAAATAAATGAATGATATGGGATATGTATACCCACACACATGATATAAACTAGTGTGTGCACTCTACCAAATGAGATGATTTTATTTGAATTAAACTGATAATTCTATAGGCCTGTGTAGCTGGTACATGAAATGAATAAAAATGTGAAATTTAAACACATCTTTTCCTGTCAAAAGGCTGCTTTAGGGGTCATGATGGTGTCAATCTTTCATACAGAGATTCAAGTGTGATTCATGTTGATCCAGACAAAGGATTACAATTCAAATGAAAGCAAGAAACCTATGAATAGGCCACGCTAATGGCAACTCTGAAAAATCTGTGCTCGCCTGTGGCCTAAGACTGTTTTACCCTTAGTTACCACAGCCGTGATGAACAGATGAACACTTTATCTTCACATTATGTTCACGTTATCTTCATTATCTTGCATGTCTCTTATCCTGATCTTCTCTCGCCCGGTTGTACGGGTTAGTCTCTGAAGGTGAGTCTCATCAGTGTCTCTGTGAGTGGATCATTCACATGTGTCCTGGTGATGGCAGCGCAGCTCAGGTTTCAGCACCACAGCCCTGGACAGCGCCCAGGGGCCACGCGTCCTGCCGGTGAGCACAGACCCTTTATCAGGTAAACGCTGGAAGTTACGTCCTATTCTTCAGACAGACAGTAAGAGCCAGTAATGGGACAGACACAGCCCACACAGTCTCGGCCCGTTTGAGTGAGGTCAGGTCAGAGGTAGCAGTGTAGATAATTATTTATGTATTTATTTATTTATTTATTTATTATTTCCCTTTGAGTCATGCAGCAGAAGGACTTCACAAAGAGCTTTTTTTGACGTCACTTATTCAAAACAACCGCGGCATCTTCCAAGGAACAGTCTGTGTAAACAAGTGCCCTCTAGCGGCGGAATCTACAACTACAACACACCATTCACACTGGAAAAACACTAGCCCCTATATAAATATTATATATATATAATTATCATATTGAATTCATAGATATTTATATTTTTATTACAAAAAATGCAGGTCTCAGGGACATATTCAAGAATATTTTCAGTTACAAATGTATTTTTATTTCTATATATATCCTTAATATGACAATTATATACAGTATATAAACATCGATTTCTCGTATACGTCAATTCCACCCAATAACCCATAACATCAGATCTTTGTTTGTTGTTATTTACACTTAAAAAACAAATTAAAAATCCCATGCCAGCAATTAGAACAGTGTAATACTTGGTTCTATTGTATTAAATAATTAATGGTCACATTTTTATATAGTGCTTTTCCATCTTCAAGACAAAAAGTGCTATACATCAAGGAACCACTCACCTGCTCACACACACATTCATACACCAGTGTACACATACACTGGGGATGAGGGCTAAGTGTCTTGCCCAAGGACACAACAACAGTATTTATCTGTAGGAGCTGTAATCATACTAGTGTATCAACAATATTCGTGTTGACAGTGGGATTCAAGACGCCAGCCTTTGGATCAGAGGACGAGCCAACTGAGTCACTGCCTCGATCTAATCATTACGCTTGTATACAGCTGTTATCCCCTTCATCCTAAATTAACCAAAAGGTCTTCTGTATAATTTCCAAGGCCTGTCTGTCAAACACAACAGCAGTGTAATCAGATAAGATACTGTTAGTCACACACACCTGACACATTGAAGCGTCTCATTAAGGAGATATAAATCAAACACATCATGAGACCAGTCTGTGGACCAGCCCTGTATTCTAGTCCACTCCTCAGCTCCTCGAAGCTCTCCCTCCAGGTTTAGGGAAGGCCCCGTACCCAGAGGCTGTGTGATTTACAAATGCTCCACATCTTCTTTACCTTTGTCCTACTCACCTGGGTGCACCTAAGGGGGCTTTGTGATGGTAAATGCTCCCAGTTTGGGCCTAACTGGGGTGGGGTGCGGAGGCATAACATCAAACACATAAGACAAACAGTAGTCCTTTTGGTGGGACCTTGTAGTAGCTAACACAGGCCTAGTATCATCACAGAGCACATTTCCTCATTCGGAAACATGACGATTGGCTGATGGTTATCTAAATGTGAATGTGTGACCCCAAACACTGAACTTTGTGTTTCTTATCGTTTAACTACAAAAATACCCAAAATCTCCCTACTTTACACATAAATTGCACACATGATAAATTTAGAGCACCAAAAATATATTATTCCAGCTTTCATATACTGAATGATAAGTTGATATAGCCATTATAGTGACAGGCCTAATGGGGTGTATGAAGTTTGTTTCTTTCATTTAGCAGAATGTATAGAAAGATTACACTTTTAGAATGAGTTTGTGGTCAGATAATGTCTTTTATGTCTTCTTTTACTGCATGTGTCTATCTGATCTGCTGTTAATCACTTATACTGGGCACCATTGTACAAATCAGTGTTATCTCTCCAGTGACAGCTCCATCTGCCTCTGGGTTGTTATTTGCTTAGTGCGAAAAATGTCCCTGTTTTTAAAATGAGTTGCTAAAATGCGGTCGTGGAACCCCCTGGCGTATTTTTGTATGTCTAAAAACTATATTAGGGTCTACTTTGTTGGGTCCTTTGTCTACCACCAGCACCGTTGCACGTTTGGGACTCAGCTTACCACCATAATTGATTTGCCATGCTAGATCCAATATCCTTTTCATGATAGTCAGACTTTAGCATGATAACTTTCTTTCAGGCCATAGCAGTTTTTATGGACGTATAATGTTTCCATATGCTCTGTGTTAACTGCACAGTGTTGCCCCTAAGTACAGCTCTTGTTTGATAGAAGAAATACAAGTTTAAGGCTGGACGCTGCATGCAGAGTGTTTAAGTAAAAATAGTCCAAAAGCAGCTATAAAAATGTTGTTGAAATGAAAACAAATCTTCATAATTTCTTCATAATTTGCACATTAAAAAATAAAATAGAAATAAAAAAAAGGGCTGACAAAAGATTTGGATGGGACAAGTTTACAGATTAGATTCACGTGATGAAAGAGATGCAACTCAAGTAACTTCTTCAAACACTGTCAGAGATTTTTTTTTACTTATGAAAAAAACTTTAGATGAAATATGCACTCTTTGTATAATTAAAAAACAAATGGAAACATGATTCATTAACAGACTAAAGTAGCCTATAAAGATCCTCAAGGCTCGCTGAAAAGCATTATTTGCAAACTTTGAACAGGCTGCTTCTTCCCTCTGATGAGAACATGATCAAATAAAACACTCTGTAGTTTTGTAGTTTATTGACAGTGCTCGTCACAGACACCAGTGGCGTTAGAGTGATGCACGAGCGGCTCTGGAGCGGGTCATGACCAGCCACTCACTCATGGAATGCGGCTGGACCAGACAGCTCATCTATACAACTGAACCGGCCCTTAGGATTCCTCAGGGACGAGAGTAAAAAATGTATTGGTCTATTAAACACGCCTAATTATCATAATTATCACAAGTATACCAGGCTTCTCAAAAGTCAAATGATCCCTCATGTGCTTCTTTGTGCGTAAAATTGCGCATTGGCACGGCTGTGTTCCAGCGCCTTGTGGCCCAAGCACGGGGCCGCGCGGCACTATTGTTCATTTGGTGCAACAGCTTCTTGATGGCCGTGAACAGTGTGTGTGCGAAATTAGACCGAATCTTCACGCATCAACTATTATTTTACCTCCGCTCCGCGCGTAAAACCTGCAGATTTTAATGAAGGAAAGGTTCATTATTAATCACCGTCACAAACTTAGAAACGAGTTTACATCCGTCCAAACATGAAAAGACGAGTGTTTTTATTTCCCCACAATATGTTTATATCAAACATAACGCATAACACAACCAGCTATGATCGATTTCTTAAAGCCATTAAATAAAAAGAATTTTGCGCACCTTTCTCTCCAGATTAGCGCCAAAGCGCATTATGATTGCACCTGTTGCAGATGTGAAGTCTAAAAAAAGCTGCGTAAAATGTGTCATTTTGGATCAGATTTGTCAAATACACAGGCTACAAAATATCTGTATTTGTCTGAATCTATACATGAACCAAGTGGTGAAAGTGATTTGCATAAATATAAATATTTCTGTTCATTATAAATGTAAATGCACAGGTCAGTAGACCTACAGTATTTACAGTACTCACATGATGAAAGGCCTGGATGTCGCTTGTTTTGTAAAAAAATATTTGATTGATGATAATTAAGCAAAAATAAATAAATAAATAAATAAATTTAAAAAAGTTTCAGTTGTTGAGAAGATTATGAATTAGAACAATATTCATTATTTACTGTGTGATTTTATCAGGCAGTAATAAAATGGTCAAGAAGCTTTTGTTTTGTTCTATATCCACAGAGTTTATATTGTGTCTTCAGCCCAGGTCCACACGGTTCATCTCCGGCTCTTTCTCTTTTCTTCTTACGCCTCAGTTAAACTCATCTATTGTCTATTTTGACTGTATGTTATCTATTTATTCATTTACAGTCTGTGTCAAAAGTTGAGTCAAAACTTGTCTGAAGCGTGTGACTCGAGAAGCTGACCTCGTGAGGTCAACCCCAAAGCTCCTTTTGTCCAATCACAGCGCAGCGAGCCTGCCAGCACGGACCAATCAGCGCGCTCCTCTGCGAAGTCAGAGGGGACTCGGGGCGCAGATAAAATGTTTGACTTCCATCCGTGGTCTCAAAACATCCCCAGAGAGTGCGATCTGTGTGCGCCGTGCACCTTCTGGAGAGATTAAGTGTTATTCTTCCGCGCGGGTCAAACCCTGCGTCTCCAACATCCACTAGAAACTTTTCCGCGCGCCCTGAGCTCCCGGTGGACTTATCCTCGGCTCTCCGTTACCTGGCGCTGCAGTCAGGCATCATGACAGCTCTGGCCGGAGGTTTGCCCAGAATGATGAGACCAACTCCCCACCAGAACTACCCCCGCGGAGGATACTCTCTGGAAGGTAAAGACTTATATCAGCTCTGGAGTTAGAGCCTGAGGTTTTGTGTCGATGCAAACGCGTAAAAGTAGGCCTATGTTTTTGCTTTGGAAAAGAAGGCTTCTGGATGTTTTCTGGCTGCCGGTTTTTTATCCTGCAAAATACTGACCCACTCCAATATTTTCAGCGAACAATTTAAAGACTGTCTTTATTACTCTGCAGGGGACGTAGCCCTGAATGTTTTTAGCTTTTTACCTTTTCCAAATTTAAGCTGTTTCACTTTTCTTCATTTTAAGTTCAGTTGAAGTTGCTGCGTGAAGTTTTCATTACAGTTTATTTTATCATTAGTCTCAGTTTGATGTGTTTTAACGGTGGCTCTTGTCTCTGGTCCAGTGTCCACTCCTTTAGGCCAGGGCCGGGTGAACCAGCTCGGTGGAGTCTTCATAAACGGCAGGCCACTTCCAAACCACATTCGTCACAAAATCGTTGAAATGGCACATCACGGGATTCGGCCGTGCGTAATATCCAGACAGTTACGAGTGTCCCACGGCTGCGTCTCCAAAATCCTGTGCCGCTACCAGGAGACAGGCTCCATCAGGCCGGGGGCCATCGGGGGCAGCAAACCCAAGGTAAGGTCCTCGGATAAAACAGCTTTTTCAGCCTTAACAAAATGTTTTATATTTGTAAAGAAGACAGTTTAAATGTGTGGGCTGGGTGTGTGTTCTCACGGTCAAACTGGAGCACACACATTTATATTTATATTCATAACCTGCTTGTCATGTTTCATCAATATAAAATACAACTGTCATCTGCTTTTCTCCACAGCAAATAACTTCTCCGGAAGTTGACAAGAAAATCGAAGAATACAAAAGAGAAAACCCGGGCATGTTCAGCTGGGAGATTCGAGACAAGTTACTGAAAGATGGAGTGTGTGATAGAAACAGCGTTCCCTCAGGTAAACGCGCCTTTTACGGTCTGCAAAACAAACCTGTGCCAGAACTGACTTAAGCCTAATTCTTGGAAAGCCTCAGCGAATGAAAACACTAATATCAGAATACCAAAGTTTTGTACCAGTCATTCTTATGTTGACACTACATTTGCGCACATTTACCCGCACAGTGAGCGCAATAAGCCGCATCATGAGGTCCAAATTTGGCGGCAGTGGAGAGGATGAGGATGAGGATGAAGAGATGGTGAAAAGGGAGATGGACGAGAGCGAAACGCGCACCAAACACAGCATCGATGGCATCCTCGGGGGCACCTGTAAGTACAGCAAAAACAACAACAACAACAACAACAACAACAATAATAATAATTTTAATAATAATATTAATAATAATAATATTAATAACAATAATAATAATAATAATAATAATAATAATAATAATAATAATAATAATAATAATAATAATAATAATCTTGGGGATGGAGTGTGTCTCAGTTCTTTTGTCGTGCGCTCCCGTTTAGTTTTAACCAAATTTGCAAAGATCATTTGGATCAAGTGGATAATCAAACATTTGTCTAAGTTCCAAGCCTGAGAACCCCTTTTAAACTCAATTGGACACTTGAGGATGAACTTCAGGGAACAAAGCAGAGCGAGTCTATTGAGCTCCACACCTCAGTTTGACGCGCACAAAAGCCAAAGTGCAGTGAGCGGCTCAGTGGTGTACAAAAAGAATTCGAGGCCTTTTCACAACGCCCCAAAAGAAAAGAGAGAAAAAAGTCCGCGCACAAAAGACCGGGAGAAGACATTATGAACCCGCAATGAGCGATGAATTATTCAGGGACAGCAATGGGCCCAGTGCGCCCGGGTTTATAGACTCCTAAAAACGTGCTGCTGCCTTTTGGAGAGCCTTTTCCCACTGTTTACAGTTTGGAGAGAAAAGATGTGGCTCGCGGGCATAAACAAAAAAGACTAGAGGCAAACACCTGTTGATTTACGACCTGTTGGAGCAAAAGAGAGCAGCGCATTCATGAAGTCCTCTTAATGCAGTGTCGGGTTAATTATTAATGACAAAAACACAAATGCGCAAATGTTTTGATTGTGGCGCTGTTCTTACTGTTCATCTGTTCAATAAGCCTTTTGATACCTTTAAAGTGTTGTATATTGATGTGCTAATGTATGCTTTTATTGTTCTTTTATTTTACGCATAGATTGAGATAGAATAGGTACATTTGGGAAGTAATTTTGGAGTTTTTACGCGTGAGTTTTGATCCTGTTTTTGTGCAGGGAGCATGACGCTGAGTCCCTTCATTTTGTCTTTCAACTTCTCACAGATAAAGTCCACCCCTTTCTTTATACTTCATTCACACACATTCATGCTTGCTGGGCCCTCTTCTCTCTCCTCTGAAACACACATAGTTTTTAACTTAAACATAATTCATATTCATATGTTCAGATATGGAAATGCTCGTCACATTTATTTGTTTTACAGGCCAGTTTATTTTCATTTGATTGTAAGTTTGCTTTTCCTCCTATAGTCATGTTTAAATTGCATGAATTTAGGGGTCTTGTTGTTATTTTTCCTCAGTTGGGTGACATCCTCCAGCTCAGATCTACTTTCCTCTATTCTTATACAGAGCAGAGCACTATTTCACTCTTTGTGGAAGTAGTTGTTGTTTTTCTCTTTTATAGCTCTCATTAGAATGTGAAAGGGCCGCTTTGGGGACTTGAGAGAGTGTCTTCTGGCCAAATATTGATTAAGTAGGTGTTTGCAGAGGCTATTGTTGTAGCAGTGAGAGGCCTGTTGCTCTCTGCCCCTTTCTCTCCCAGCACTATTGTTGCCTTCCCTTAAGTGCTAAGATCAAAGCTGACTCATTCAGATTTATTTGTCTGGGAAAAAGGACAGCAAAGGTTTGTGGGATAAAGTACGGAGTGTCTTGCTTCGGGGCACATGGCATTAGCGGGTGCAGTGGGAAAGGGAGTGATGGAGGAAGTTGTTTGCATGTCGTGGAGAAGTGACTGTAGGTTTTTAAATGTCCGACGTCAGACAGCAGCGTATGATTTATCGTTTTACATAATAACAAACCAGTAGGTGCTCAAATGTACTTAAAGGAAGGGTTAAAGGAACATAATGTAACAATAGCATATTAGATTGCAAAAGTTTACTAGTTAAAACATTCAATTCTTAGTTTTGTGAGTGAGTATTGAACCCAAAATCTTACAAGTGAAGCATGACATCCACTTTAAGAAAAATTAAAGACATAATGATTTTATTTTACAGTATATTCTGGATACTTCTAATCTAAATCCAGTTACTTCCCACCTCTTCCCATTTATTACAGTTAGCACTTAGCCCCATTCAGACACTCAAAGCAGAGCAGAGTAGCCACTCTCGCAGAATCGGTTTATGGCGATGGGGTGCTAGCTTGAGAGTAGAAGAAAAACCTCTGAAATACAAATAGTGAAAGGGATAACTTTTCTTTAAAGGGGGATCCTGCGGTGCCAAGCTGAATGAGGCCACTGCTTTCCAATGTGCCATGGTGAACGCAGTCAACATGTAATAATTGGTTTCATTGAGGTGCATTCCAACAATCTGCTGCCATTCTCCTGCCTCTATTGTGTAGAACCAGGCAAATAGCCAGAGGGACAAGAGGAATCAAGTGCTGACAAAACATGAAAGATTTAGCTGCTTTTGTCCAAAGGAGCTGAGTAGAAACTTTGTTTGTGTAAATAAACCCGAGTTACTGGCTGCTAGAGTGGATTTAGCGCTGAGGAAATTTAGCGAGTTAGCAGAACAAACAGATCATATTCATAACCGAGGTATTGTTTTTCAAAGTGAATGGCAGAGCGATAGAGGTAGCTAACACACACGCCTCCATCTAACTAATCCAATTTGGCGGTTTCAACATTTATATTCTCACGAAGAAGAAGGCAAACGTATGCATTTGTCTGGTGGTAAGCGAGCAGGGCAGTAACCGTATCAAGGTTGAGTATTGGTTGTGTTTGTTGATTACAGTGCTCACATTTCTAAATACGTACGTAAAAATGGCGAGACAGAGACAGTTTACAGTCCCAAAACCTTGGTGCAACCAGAGGAATGTCTGCTACTTTGGCCCAATTTACATGAAGGCCCCTCTCTGCGAAAACTGCTTACAGCGCTATGTAGTAACTCTAGCATAATGAAACAAACAGGAGCAAATATTTCCACACAGGGATAGAGCGTTTTCCAAATACATTTTTAATTATTTCTGCACGATTCCCAAGTATTTGCTTTCTGAAGAAACACACTAGCTGATCTGCAACTCAATGCGCCTCTATGCTTCATTAAAGCCTCTTTCTCTGTTGGCATCCACATTGTGATCCTCCAATATTAATTCAAAGGACAATTAATGAATGCAGGCCAACTTTGAAGTAGCGGGCCGGGGTCCTGCCCTGGGCCGGCCCCTTTGCCGCTGATATACTCTCTCCTCATTCTCTCGGCTCACCCCAAAGACACTATGAGCGGGCAGCAAAAGGAGCAGCCTGCTATAGAAGGTCAACAAGAGCGCGGCCGTTAGAATAGGACTTCTCTATTTCCTTGGAAGTATTAGCCAAGCAAAACTCTGTGATGGGGAGGATAAAGGAGGCAGAGGAGAAAAGGGTCGGGGCGAGGGGACCAAGCAAAGAGGGCCACAATGGGAGCGTTAATTGAGTAAAGCCAGACAGTGTTGTCAATCACTTAACTTTGTTTAGCCTCTCACTGCGGTCTTCTGCACGCTGCACATTATGGACTCTTCAGCTTTTTGATTGATGCTCTCTTCATTCACCAAAATATATAGAGCAAAATAATCAAAACAACTTAAAAATGGTGGTTTTGTGCATGTCAGAAAAAAATATATAATTATTGTGGCAAAAGCAGAGTCTTACTAATTTACAAATAAAAAAGCAAAAAAAATTATATTATATTTTATTTAAGTACAAATATGACCGTTCTTATGTTTGGTATTGGTAAATTATTTGCAATTTAATATATTTTTGGCACAAGACCTGTCTTTTTTTTTTTTCTAATATGCTATGTAACTACGGTAACCAGAGTTTCAAAATTATAAACTGGGACACACCCGGGTTGGGATGGTTGGTATATATAAAACTGTAAAAAGAGTGCGTAACATTGTCCATTCTTGACTCACTTGTGGGTCTGTGTATAATCTGAGGGAGTTTGGGAAATTTCTTGTTTAAAACTGGGGCAAATCACTGGTTTTGGATAAATCTGTTGGGACATGGGACACAGAGACCAAAACTGGGACTGTCGTTTCTGCTAGAAAACATTACAGCATATAAAAACACATTTGAAACGTGCACGAAAGCGCAGTGAGAGTGCACAGGAGGAGTTGTAAATGAGTGTGTAAGGGGCAGCAGTTGAAGGAATGTAATGATGCTTCGGCCCCTGTCTGAGCCGGGCCTGTGAAGTTTAGTGGAGGGTCAGTCTAGGGGCTGTTTTCTCTGCGGTAGCCGTGAAAGGTCAGGGGCTAACCTCGGGTCACTTGACTGTTAAAACCATCAGGCCTCTAAACTAGAAGAAAAAAAAAAACACAGGTTACGATAATGTTTGGAAAAAAGCAACGTCTCTTAGGGAATTCATACCAAGAGGATGGTTGTAACTGCTAGCCTGCTTGTCAGTCTCGTCTAAACAAGCTGGGGAGTTCTTCTTGGCCGGAGTGTGCAGAAGGAGCGGCCTGTTGCTAGCTGCCCCGCGTGCATGGGTCCCCCCTTGCTGTAGCTTTGTCTGCGGGCCCTGGGGGTGTACTAGCACCGTGAAACTGTCACCTAACTGCCCCGGAGTGGAACTAAATAATAACCACTGCACACTGGGCCGGCACAAAAGCCATGCCAGAGCCATTTGTGCCGTTTTTGTCTCTAATGAACGCAAATACATCTTTCAAAGTCATATCTGTGGTCCACTTCTTTCTTGCCCATCACATCATCATCTCCCCCCTGCGTTTTCCCAGGCAGCTGCAGGTTCCTGGAGGGGGAGTGCTCTTTAGCAAGTCAAGTGAGCAACCCTCTCTCTCACTCCCCATTTTTTTGTAACTGTTAACCCCAGCTGAGCCCATAAGCTGTCAGTTAACCATTCTTTTGCCTCCAGTGCATCTGCTCATGTTGTTGACTACTTTTTTTTTTTTTAATTCAGGGTCTGCTCTTTCACACACACATCATCATGCATTTCTGGTCTTGAAAAGGGCAGATCTACTTCCCTGGGCAAATAGCTAGTTCATTTGTCTCTTCTGCCTTTTGTTTTGTAGCTGCTAACACATGTCGCCGACTCAATTAGCTTCTCTATTAACCGCCTCAGAAGGGAGGACTAGCCTGCCCCTGTACCTCAGCCATAAAACAGGCCCATATGCTACTTGGATAGTTACTATGTTACCATGCAAACACTTTGGTTAACTTTAACAGTTAAGGTTTTGCTGTTTTAAGATCCATGTGTGATTTTATATCCATATGCAGTGTACATTTGTTCACCGTGCATGTCTCTTCACATTAACGTCTTGAAAGCTAGCAGGAAAGGGGGGTAAAGGGGTAAATGTTTGGCAAAGGCCGGTGCTGGCTCTAGCCTATAGCAGTAAACAAGAGCAGCTTTTATACTTGTGCTTGGAATCCCCCGTCATAGCTTTTTTCTTGGTTGCGTTTGAGGCTCTTCTGCAGCAGGTGAAGCTAATAGATCTGGACGTTCCCCAAGTTCACATGTGTGACCTTTTGGGGAGTTTATCTTTCCTGCCTGTCAGTCTCGTCTTTGGATCAATACGAGGTTCTGTTTACCAGAAGCTGCAGGGTCAAAGCACTGTCTAAAGCCGTCCTTTGAAAACACACACACAGGAACTTTATTCTGCTATTGATCTAAATTTGACCCGTTAATATAAAAATGTCTCAAGAGAATTCACATATTTTAACAATTTATATTGTTGATGTGTTTCTCAATGGTTTCAGTTTTCCTAAACTTTGCTGCACATTCAACTTATTTAACTACTTGACAAACTCATTTGTTCAAAGGCCCCAATATAAAGATAAAACTGTACGTGTTAAAAGCTAAATCAGGTTGTCATTTCTACTAGTACAGTTTTTAATCATATTTGTATTACAGACACCAATATCCGCTTGCAGGATAATCATCTATCTTTTCTTTAAGATTCTTGTCCGAGCCTATGCAAAACTGTGGGCTGCTATGCAGGACTCTGAGCTCCCCAGCGCTTTAGCAGCAGCGTAAAATTTGATTTGGGTGTTTAAGTGAGGAGGTCGAGGCCTCCTTTTGTGTGTTTAGTATCCTCTTCTGCCATTTGTTGTGGGGAATGTGTGGGAACAGGGACCTTAAAGTCCATGGCTCCGTCCTCAGAGGCTTTTTTATTTTTAGACATAAATATTTTAAAAAGTGATTTTTAAAGAAAGTGCACTTTTTGGACTTATCTTTTCTGTCCCACTCTGTGAGCATCATCCTCAGGTGCCCCTCCATGCAGGGCGTCCCCGGGCCCTCCCCCAGCTGCACTACAGAGGGAGGGATGGCCTGCTCCCTGCTGTGGCCCTGCTTTGGCCCTCTTTGTCCCCTTCCTCCAGCCTTCATTCCCCCACAGCCAGTGGCCCCCCCGGCCCGTCTCCCCTGCTGGGCAGGTGACAGGCCCCTGAATGCGGGCCTGGCCGTCCCTGATGGCTCCTACAGATGGAGCGTGGTAATCGGCCCAATAGAGCCCTGCCACAGGCTTTTCCCTGTGAACATACAAAGGCCCGGCCACATCACTTCCAAAAAAAAAAAAAAAGTGAGGGAGGAAGAGTGCGAAAGAAAGCCGAGGCCAGTGGATGACAAAAGCAACACTGTCATTTGGTTTGAAAGAGATCTGTGACGGAGAGTTTTGTCTGTGGATACTAATAATAAAAACACAGGGGGAAAAGGAGAGGGAAAAGTGGAAGAAAGGAGCAGATCCACCCCCAGCCGTAGTTAACATGAGTTACTGTGCCAGCGAAGGCTGCAGTTTTATGAGCTATCCTCCCACTGCAATACACTGGCCAATATACTTTCCTTTTATCACCTTATATTTCCAAACACTTTTCATGCTGATTATTACAACTGTACAGAGTAATCAATGCTACTTTTCTGAGTCAAAGGAAAATGTGAGGGTTTCTGGTGTGTGGTTTGGGCTCGGGCCTTACCTAAACAAACCACATCCCTTCTTCACTAGTATGAGAGCACTGGACCAATCCTCCGTGAGCCTCCCTGTCAGCGTGGCGCCCTCAGTTCCAATGTAATAAAGAGCTCCTCTCAGCATCCGACTCTCCTGCTCCGGCGGTCCGGCAGCATTCCCAGGGACCAAATCCGTATGTAATGCCTGGTCAGACGCACACTGGCAACCGGCACAAACATTTCCTGCTTGGCTCCAGTGAGGGGAGATCCTTGTATCCCCCTCCATGTCTGACTTGGCACTTTTTAATTAAAGCTTTAAATCTAGAAGAGAAAAAGAGAAAATTCTGTGAACGAAAGACTTACTATAGGAATATTCACATCACTGTGCTGCTTAGTATTTTTGTCTGAATGAAAGAAAAGAAAGAAAATCAAATCTCCAGCACTTTTTCTTGCACTATGCACACAGCCATAGACTAAGTGCAACTGTGTCAAATTGGTGCAGTGAACCCTTGTCTTAAGAGGTCTCCTTTGGGTGGATTTGGGAGTAGATTTTCACTCTCCTCTCCTTTTAGTCCATCTGCGTTTGACACATTGTCATAGAGCAGTGAAAGCCCTTGGCTGAGACGCAGCAGATGCATGTTTGTGAGTTTGTATGACGGAGAGAGATGGGGGCTCCGGCACATGTAATGGTCCACAATGGCGGACTGTCACGCTAGTTTGTGCTGCCTAATCATTATTTAATAGACGGGTAACCTCCCCCTGAAACGCAGCAATAGCCTCTGTCTCAAGCCTCGAGACTTCATTGATTCTCTTCTTCTGCTGAATTAGATCCCAATAGCTGTCTTGCAGTCACCCAGTCTCTCCCTTATGACTCAACTGAACAAACAGATTAAGAAGCACCTGCGAAGGGCCTGCAAGCGTTGCACCACAGGACCCGATATCGGCGTCGCGCTCAGCATGTCCCGGGACAGGGGACAGAGACACAGACTAGATGCCCCAGAGGGATCTAGTCTTTTCTAATCCATGTTCAAGCAGCCTTTTGCCTTTTGATCCCCTCAGGAGCTACTCAGAGCTTCAACAGAACACTAGGAGACCATCTAAAGTAGCCTTGCTGTCAGCATATTGTATTGTTTTAATTCCATTGTATTCCTAAGGTTTAATCTAGCTCTGTAGTAAAAATCAGTTTGTTTTGTGATTTCTTCTGTTATTAGCAAGCCATTCGGACGAAGCTTCAGATGTGGACTCGGAGCCGGGGTTGCCTTTGAAGAGAAAGCAGCGTCGCAGTCGGACCACCTTCACCGCGGAACAACTGGAGGAGCTGGAGAGGGCTTTCGAGCGCACGCACTACCCTGACATTTATACCAGAGAGGAGCTAGCACAGCGGGCCAAGCTAACAGAGGCCCGAGTCCAGGTTAGGCCCAAATTCTATGACTATAACAACTCCAGCTATCCCTGTCATGTGCTGGTGAATGGCCTGAGGATGTTGCCACACATTCCTTAAAATATTAGAATTATGTTCCCCCTGGTGACCTCCTCAAACACTGCGCTCTCTGTGCTCCAAAAGTGGACTATTTTTGTCACGTAAAATGGTCGGTGTAAAGATCCCAGAATAGATGCTTGATTTAGATAGTGTGTGTTGCCTTAAACCACCCTAGGACATGTGAACCCAGTGACTCAATGTCCATATAAACTCCAGAGGTCAAAAGGTGCTCAGACATAAACCATGAAAAGACCCATAGACCATCATGAAAGAATGAACCGCATGCTAGAGTAAGTAGCCTATACGAGCTTGTATTCAAACATTACTGTGTGTTCTCAGGTGTGGTTCAGCAACAGAAGGGCTCGTTGGAGGAAGCAGGCCGGAGCCAATCAGTTAATGGCGTTCAACCACCTTATTCCTGGAGGTTTCCCCCGACCGCTATGCCTGGTCTGCAGCCATACCAGCTTTCTGATAGTCCCTACCCTCCAACATCTATTGCTCAAGGTTGGTATATGAAAAGTTGTAGTCTTCACTGACACTTTATAACAACTACACCTTGATTAGCCATAACAAAACATGAAGAAAGGCATAGTTTATAATGAACAAATAGTTTATTAAGATTGATCAGGGCATTAATTAAATAGTTACTAAACCTGAGTCAACTATTTCACTGTTCATTAAGAATTAAACCTTTCTTCATGCTTTTGTGAGGTTGTAAATAGTGTAGTTATTATAAAGTAGTAGTTACAAGTCTACTCACATATAAGCAGGTGTTGATTAAACCGGTTTTGTCAGCAGTGTCTGAGCAGCCCAGTACAGTGCACCGGCCTCAGCCTCTGCCCCCCACCACAGTGCACCAGAGTGGGCTCACCTCCTCGGTCAGCAGCCAGGACGCAGGATCAGCGTACTGCTTGTCTTCCGGACGTCATGGTTTCTCAGGGTACTCCGAGAGCTTTGTGACCCCGACAGCACATGGCAACCCCGGCGTGAACCCAGCCATCAGCAACAGCCTCTCCCCACAGGTCAGTGCTGTCACAGATGCACTATGCTCACAGATACACAGAGGTCATTATCAGGAACACAGACAAATTGTTCTTCATGGTGTTTATGAAGGCTACATATTGAGCCTGAATGACACCCACAAACACACTGGCTCCTGTGGGTGACCCTGGAGAGAGCTTGATGAAAACCTTGTTAGGGGGAAAACATGGTCGCTTTTCATTTTTGTTTACACCGATGGGCTGTTTGATGAATTTAAAATGTGGTGGATGTCAGGCTTTGGGGAGGGGACGAGCAGGAAAGAGGGAGATGTATGGATGTCGCATGATGACACAAATCAAAACTGAAAAGACAATTATGGACGATTACACAGTCATCAGTGTCCATCAGTGGCTCCCTACCAGCCTCCAAGATGGACTAACAGGCGTAAAACGAGCTTTTAACCACCACAAAGGGTGCCTTGCCCACTTGCAAAGCATGCTGGATACTAATACCCATGAGAGAATCCTGGGCTCCTGTCAGGGACCGATAAAAAACAGCCTTGGGCAGGTTTGCTTCTTTGAATGCCCGAGGATGACTGTACATTGATAAAAGAGATTTTCTTTGTTTCTGCTAGACTCTGTGAAGACACATAATTGCAAAGGCATAGCCCACATGAAATGGACTCTGTGTTATCAGTTGTAGGTTCCTAAGATTTAATTGCACTTAATATTCTTTGACAAACCTTATTCAGTATAAACCACTATGAAAAGGGTGTAGGAGGAGAGCAAAGAGGATGCAGTGTGTTTTGTCTGTTTTAATACAGATAAATGGTAATTAAATACATGTGTACTTGTTACCAGGGCTGCTTTTACAGTGTGAGGGTGGCAGCAGTTCACACAACCACAGGGTCACTCCTCTGACTTGAACTCCAATAAAGAGGTCAGAGGTGGAGGGGCCGAGGCTGGTGTGAGCGTTGACCTCATGGGCAGCTCCGTACAGGACGGACACAGCGACCGCATGCCTCAAATGTTTGCACAGTCTGGAAATGTAATCACCAATGTTCCAGTGTCTTAATTGATTGGAATGAAGTAATTTATCTCCTCATAACAAAGTGTGTAATTTATGCAAATGAGTCACTTTGTTGGATAATTTCTTTTAATTTGTGTATTCATTCCAGCTGTTTGAATGTATATTGCAGCACAGATTTTCCTATTTCAGATGAGGAAAGAATTAATTTCCTGATTTTAGTTTAATAGGAAAGGGGAAATGAGAACTGATTGAATTTACTGACACTGATAGTTAATAGACTAAGACCTCTTTGCACTTTGGAAAGTTTCTACGTCTATTTTTCAAAACAACTCTGTGTCCTTAACATTATTGTATCTTCAGTCTTTAAGCCAGCACCATGTGTATGTGAGATCACGTGGTTCAGACAGCAGTAGATATGATCCCATTAGAGTAACATTTGGCTGTAGACTGGGGTTTATTTTAGATAGGTGATAGTCTTGTGCACACAGTTGTAGCCTGTAGGAGCACTGTCATGCCACCCTTGCATTTCCAGTGTTGGCTGGTCTCTGGCGTCTCACCGCTGATCTGGTGCATACCAAAGGAATCCTTTCTCACCAAGGAAGCAAGCGGCCGGGATTTGCACCCCCCTGAGACTTAATCCCCGGAACAACCTCAAAACAGACCCGCCGTCAGGGAGTGCTGCTGTTTCAGACTAGGTGGAATTTCACTAACATAAATAAAATATTGCAGTTTGTGTTAGTAGACAACTTTACCTTCCCACCTGGTGTTTAAAATGATTTCTCTGCCTTGCTATCTGCATTGTGAATAATGTTAGCATTTGAATTATTGCAATGCTTTTCCCATGTGTGAGGTCAGATCAGACTGAATTAGAAGTCACCTGATGTTTCCGTTTGACTAAAACGTATGTGTGCCAGCTGGCTGACACTTGTTTTCAACCTACCATCTATTCCACTCTAAATTTTCTGTACTTTTTTTGACTTAAGATTTCTAAGTAACTTTTGTTCAGTCCTTCACCTTTTAGGCACTTTCATTACTTATTCTCACGCAAACCAACGTGCAGCTGTTCACAATGTATCATATAACCGCCCACAACATGCGGTGTAGGTAGACCTCACAGAGATCTGGGTGTGGACAAGCACACTTTGACCTTTCTCAACAGGCAATAACACAGATTACAAATTGAAATACATTTAAATTTATATTTTACATTTCTGTTCCTCTAACAGATCAATGTTTGTTTTTTTCTTTGTTCAGGTGATGGGCTTGTTGAACCCAAGTGCAGTGCCACATCAGACCCAGAGTGACTATGCCATCTCTCCTTTGACTGGAGGTCTGGAGGCTAATGGAGGAATGTCCAGCACCTGCCATAGTTCCCAGAGACTAGAGGCTCTCCCAGGGCTGGCCAGCATGCCCACTCTGCCCAGCAGCCAGTCCTACTGCCCCCCATCATACACGTCGCCCGCTTATGCCGTGGACCACCATCCATCTTATCAGTATGGACAATACAGCCAGAGCAAGGTATGCACCAGACAAAACCTTTATTACTACTACTCCTAAGTAACTACTTATTACTAGTAGTTCAAAACTCCTATTTTTATGAATGCTACTGCATACAGCATGAAATAAAGCCCTGGGCAGAAATCTGTCCAGGATCAAACCCAGGCTAATTGTACAACCCTTTTCTGATGAGCTCACCTCTCAAGTCACCCCTATCACTCATACAATTACATGTATGCTAGTGGCCACTTTAAATTAGCATCAGCGTGGTGACCACGTGGCTTAATGAAGAGGCATCTTGGGGTCATGGCCCAAACACACATTCTCACTCACTGTCCTTTCCTGACCCTGTGTGATGGGCGAGCCTCAAACCTACCTCATCTACCCATGTAACGACCTCTGCGCAGCAAAGATAGTCCAAATGAAAGGAGCCACTTTGCTAAGCATGTTTGACAAGAGGGAGGGGGGCAAGGGGCTAGGTCTGTGTGTTGTTATAGGCCTGATCTAAGGTACACTACCACATGTTGACTTGCCCATCAGTGGCAACATCTTGATGTCGTTAATTTGGCCCTTTCCTGGGAGAGCATATAGCTTTCAGGGGATTGCTCTACAAGTGTGTGTGTGTGTGTGTGTGTGTGTGTGTGTGTGTGTGTGTGTGTGTGTGTGTGTGTGTGTGTGTGTGTGTGTGTGTGTGTGTGTGCATGCGTGTGTGAGCAAAAGGGAAGGTAAGGGTCTCCTTAACAGGCCCGATTATGGCCCTTGGCAGGGCCGGATTAGAACCAGGTGTCCCACTGGAGGTCAGATGTAGAGTTGTTATTGATCATCTAAGCAGTCAAAAAGCTCAATCTCTGCCTTGGTTTTCTGTGGAATTATTTTTATAGGTTTTACAATCAAGCTAAATATTTGTAATGCGTTTCTAATTGTTAACCTCTGTTGCGATTCTCTTTCCAAAGCTCTGGGACCGTCACAGTTTAGTGCCCTTTTGTGGCAGTATATACTTGTTATAATACCTTATTCACACCTGCTCAACCACTTGAATTTGTCCCATCATTCTTGTCAGCACTGGGATTTAACCTTTGGCTGTGTGTCACACATTTTGCTGTTAAAACACTGATGGATTAAAGCAGCTGCTCCTGAACATACTCTGTCATGTACTAACCTTTAGAAACTCTCTTTTGTGTCTTGGCAGGTGCCATTCATTATCTGAGTCCAGCCTCTTGGCCCGGGCAGGATGCTTCCTCTGGCTGGTCTGGAGAACAGAACATCCCCAAACTCTGACCAGGACAACAGACAGACAGAGGCTAGTCTAAACTGTGGCGGACTGGATTAATCAGGACCAAAAGGCTGTTTCCTGTTACCTGGAACTCACTGCTTTGTGCGTCATGCTCCAAGGACCAAGCCTGGATCTGTGAACACACAAAGGGAGAAGAGTTAGCAGCGGTGCTGGGGGAACAGACTAAATACATTCAAGATCATGTGTTTGATTTTTGTAATAGGAGGCAGTAGACTTTGTAAGTCTTAATGCAAAGTGGATGGACTTGTATCGTTGACTGATCTGGTGATAAGATGTTATTTCTAAACGCATTTTAGGAATAATGAGATTCATGTAATGTTTATGTGAGACATTGAAGATAAGAATGTGAGTGTAGCGCACACCGTACAGCTGTGTGGAGTCAGAGTGCAACCACTGCAACCCAAAGAAAGTGCAATACATTCATACCTCATGTGAAAGAAGAACAAAGCCCTGATATATGCTCTAACAGACTTTTGTCACCCGTCATCAGGGAATAATGTAAATCGCTAAACATGTAGTTATGTTTTTATAAAGCCAAAAATGTCTCTGCCCGTTCACATTCATTTTGACTCTAATTTTTGCATGTTTTTCCCATTCTTTTTCTTTTCGGGAACTTGCCAAGTATAGTTCCTTATTTATTTAGTATTGTTCAAGTGTTGGGTCTGTTTTGTATGTCTAGGCACTGCCTAAGTAAGTCTTACACCTTTGTATGTTTTATGTTGCATTTGGTTTTGTATTATTACTTTACATTTGCAATAATTCATTTTGTTGTAAGACATTTTTGTGTATAATACAGCACTATTTACTATTTATAATAAACTTTATAAAAACCATAAAGTTATGTGAAAAGTTTGATTTAAAATAATCCAGATGTGACTATACATTATACTGATAGTACCTGAACAGTGTACGTGGTTCTCATCCGTCCAGCTCTAAATCATAAATATATCCCATTTCATAAACACTCTTTTTGGACAAATTCCTGCTCCCTGGGGTCTCCTTCGCACCCCTTAATGGTTAAAGCAGAGCTGCTGTAAATTATATAAGCGCAGAGGTTCACAGACTCTGGGACATCAGTCACTGACACGGCCGGTCAGGGTGCCAAACCGGAATGACCGCTCACCCAGTTGGCGATTCTCTCAAAAGACTATTGCCGCATTATCAGGCTCCTGAGTTTTACATCTCCCCCCAGGATCAGGTACGCAGCTGCCTATGTCATTCATAATTCTCCCATACACCATAAGTTATGTTTACTTTAATGTTGTAATGCATGTGCATAACCAGGACTAGGATCATGTTCCCCTCACAAACTTGTAGGACACAAAGAGTGATAAAAGCCGAGGAGGTTGCTTTGGAGAGGAGTGTCAGTCAAGCAGCAACACACTGGAGACAACTTAACCTCTGACCTCAACACTCTTTGAAATGAGGAGACTACTTGACCGGGGCTGACAACAATCCAGGCGTTTCTGCTGCTTCCAGGCTCCCAAATTGAAAGTGAAGGAAGATGGACAAAGAGAGCAGGCGGAGAAGGGAGAGAAAGACCCACGCTAGAAAAATAGGTTAAAAGAGTTTTTTTAACCAGTGGTTGTTGTTAGAATATAGGACAGATTTAAATGCATTGTGGATTGTGTTTAAGCTGAACTGATTCATTCCAAATACCTCTGTTTTTTTCCTACATATCCATACTTGTAATTTGTCACATTTTTGTTCTTTCAGTAAAACTATAACAGCTTCTTTGTATAATTATTTTGAGTCTGAGAATTACTGATGAGGTCTGTAATGTGTTAATAGGAGCAATTACTTTAAAGCTCTAGTAATTTTAAGCCCAAAGCTGGCTAAAATAAAAGCATGTTTTTGTTGTTTTTTCTTCATTTTGGTTGTTTTTATTGCACTGAAAGTCTGTTTTCATGAAAATATTGTTCCTTTGGCCATAATCCTCCACAGTATGTCATAATACTTATCATGAAGTATGGTTTTAACTTTCTATTTCCATGGACTCATGCAGATGACATGCCACCTTCAGTAGGCTGCATAGTGTTGCTTTAATGTTGAAAAAGATAATATTAATTGTGTTTATGAGCTGAGCCAAATAAAAGTGGGGTTTATCTGCACCACATGGCCTCTTATCACTGCTCCTGAAGAGTGGCTGAGTGATTCATAGATGCCATTCCTAAAAGGGTCTAGTGCCTGCCTTTCATAATTTCAGTCCGCCAAAGACACTGAGACACCGCTCACTGGCTCTGCTTTTTTCATTCTTGTTTGGGTTTTTCTGGGCTCTACTCTCCATGCTTTGTAGTCTCTTCCACCATGAACCACATGAACCGGACTATTCTCCTGTCATTGCTTTCCAAATGCCAAAAGCTACTCGAGGACACAGATTTCGACTTAAATGGACACCATGTCAACACTACGGAGAGTTCTGCTACGTCTGTACCAACTAGCATTCCCAATTCAAGAAAGACCTACGACAGTGCATACTTTTATATTCTGTTTGTGTTTTTCTTCTACACTTTCCTTGCAATGACACTTTTTAAATGTGTTCTAAGTGAGGAAAAAAAGGACCCATATGAGGACATCATCAATACGCAGCAGTCTTCCAGGCAAAAATTCAACGTTGACAAGTTTGACTATGAAGACGAGGGCAGCTTATGAACCACAATCTCTCTAATAAGAAAGAAGCAGGGTAAGTGAATGCATGAAAGGATGTTTTGACAATCACCAGGTTAGCTACTCAGGCAAAGACCTGCTAGTGATTTAGTAAACTCTTCAAGAAACTACATTTTTTCTGCTTTCCATATGACAATCAGAAATCTCACGCAAACCGGGCAGACAGGGAGCAGCGGCGGCTTCTTGATGATCTGAAAGAAGGGTGGAAACATGGAAAAGTCCGGGTCAACGCCAGGCCGGAATCTCCTCCTGTGAGGCCCAATCAGGATCAATAACAGAGGGGCCTTCGACATCCAAACACCACAGGGAACCACGGATACCTCTGCAGCCTGATGGTGCGGACAGCAGGGACGTGAGGAGGAGGAGGAGGGAGAGTTGACCTGTAATTTAAGAGAAAATTACTTGACATGTGTGTAATCTATTGCTTATATGTCACGTCATATTATTATGAAATACATCTGATGCAATGAAGGTGCTCAGTGTGGTTTGTAATAGTGCTGTGGTCTCCTGGACAGACTCATTGTTCAGTTTATGTGACTAAAATAGCTGAAGCTGAATAAAAGGGAAAAAAAAGTTAGCTGAATTTTAAATAATGCAATATCTGCTTTGATTAGGCCCATCACAGTAACACATTTGAACTCCAATATATCGTTGAAGTAAATATTGACGATAAATGATAATGTTGAAGCCAAACCATTCATGATAAACTAGTTTTGTTTTTGTCTTTAAATTGATTTTCTGCCATTTTCTGCACACTTAAGTAATTAATTCTATCGATAATGAGTCATAGAAGTTTGTAATTTAACCATCGACAGCTCAAATCTCATGATAATACAGAAAATAACCAACATTTTCCCACTAGTACAAAGAAAAAGTCCCATAATAAAGACTGACCCTGAAAAATGACTGTTCCTCCTGTCATATACTGACCATTAAGACGATATACTGTAGTAATTATCGTGACAGGCCTAACTTTGATCTAATTATATTTTGTCAAATCACCAAACCCATCAGAATTTTGGCATTAGAGTTATTTGATTTTCCTCATTTCAGGCAGCCCTAAAGACCATTACAATATTCTAGTAGATGCCAAGTATACAAATAATATAAAATGTCATCTATCATTTCAATTTATTCTAGCTAGATTCAAGCCCCATGCAGTAATAAGCTGGTCAAGAGTAGGCGACATTCCTTAGCGATTACATTGTAACTGATATTTGGAGAGTGGACGTCGCAGAGAGGGCTGCAGGGAGCTACAGGGCTGCTTCAACTCCCGCTGACCCCACATGATCTAAGTTTACAAAGCTGTGGCGAAACGTGAACCCCAGTCTTGGTCTATGAATTAACTTCAATTGCACATCAGGATTGAGGAGAAGAGTTTAAAAGGGAACACACGCTTCTGATTTGCACCATACACTGGTGACGTTACTGTTGTGGACACTGGGAGAAAGTCTCAGATTAGCAATGACACCAGAGAACTACAGACAACATGCATTCTCCTCCAGTGGCCAAACAAAGCCACAGAAAAGCAAAAGAGGGTACAGACTCCTGCCAATTAGATCCTAGGGCCAAAGGTGGGTCCGGCCTGACAATCCAGTCTAATTTGAACTATCCGCTCCAAGAGGTTACACCGGCCCCTGAGGCTGCGTGGACCTGTTTCCTCTTGTGCCCTCTTAATTAAATTTTGTCTCATCCTCCTGCCTTCAAGTGATGGGGAACAGTTTAGAGCAATGAAGCCAAACACTTCCTTGATGTTTTGGGACTAGCCCTGCAGTTATCCTTTCAGATGTGTGCCCTGATTTTTTTTTATCAGGTTTTATTTTTGTTTTTTTTTTTCCTGAACTTTAACTTTTATTATATTATATATATATATATATATATATATATATATATATATATATATATATATATATATATATATATATATATGTATATATATGTGTATATAGTATATATATATATATATATATATATATATATATATATATATATATATATATATATATATATATATATGTATGTATGTATGTGTGTATGTATGTATGTATGTATATGTATGTATATATATATATATATATATATATATATATTATTTATATTTATATATATATATATATAGTCTTTAAATCACATAGGCTAGTCTTACATAATATAATATATATAATAATCAAAATTCATATAGGCTACATATTAGACAAAACTATGTAGTGATTTATGGCGTTTATTGTTTTAACAGTGGCAAATATAACATGAATAACTAACTGGTGTTAATTTAGTGCAAAGTGTTAAATTAACCAGATACACGTCTGACGCAATAATGAGGAGGAGCGTCAAATAGACAAGCTCAATGTTTTATCAGTTGTCGACATGTCATTATATATTATGAGATAGAGGAAATCCCCCAAAGAATATAATTATTAAGCCTACAGTTAAATGAATACTTAGAGGCAGGGTTATGTTACTCTGAGCTGGATTTAAGTCTAGTATAGGCCATTTCCCATCAGAAATCAAGAACCTAAAGCAATCCAACTGTAAAATATAGAAGTACATTGGCTATATTATTCTTCCATTCAAAATGACATTGAGGTCTAATTATGAAGTAAAATGACACTAGCCTACCTGTTAATGAGTTATGTCCATGTAAACAGTGCAGTTAATGCCTCTGCGGGCACTCAGTGGGATTATTGTGGCAGCTTTGCATGAGCACCACCGCAAAATAAATAAAATAAAACAAGAGACAAGCAAAGAACTAAAGAAACACATACACATGGTTTTATTGAAGTTCCTGCGTATAATAAAAATAATAAAAAGCAGCATAGACTATATAGTAGTGCCTGCTCCCTTTAAAATATAAAACGATCAGGTGGACTGCACCAGAGCAGTCCATTCAGAGCCTTTCCATTCAGATTTCAGATGTATTTGTAGTGTTGTTCTTGCAGTTTATCGAGCATTAACTCCCCATAGGGCCTTTGGAGGAGTTCTTTCTCAAGTAACCAGATCAGCCACGCTCTGCTCTGAAGAAAACCATATCACCAGCAGAGACAGCAAGAGACATTTTTTATATTGTCAATAATCTAATAATTATTAATAACCATTGAGAAGACATGATACATAATATTTAGTTTGGATATTTGTATTACTATCAAACCCTCAGCTATCTTAGGGAGAAAAATACAGTGCAGACATATAACATTTCAATAATTTTATTCATGAAAAGCTTACATCAGAGTGTAAGGTTTCCTATTGTTATTTTTAAGCAGAGCCTGGTATTGAGGTTGTATTTGAGGGTCTCACTGAAAAAGTGCATCCTTCACACGTCTGGAGAAGTTCCCGGGAAACAAACTGTAAACAGAAAAGGCAAAAGTAATGCAGCACAAATCACATTTATATAGACAGTATATTCATTTCATTTACACATGTATGATATAAGTTAGCTGTGGCAAAGGCCTCCTTACATCAGACACACTGCTGAGAATGGTTTCCTGACTCTCCCTTGAAGTGGTTTGGACGTTTATTTTGAGGTAAACAGTTGCTCTTTGGCCTAAAAGAAATAATAAAGTTATCACAGCCTACTTATTACAGGACACATACCGTCCTTTTCATTTCAGAGAGCAGAGAGTGCACCTGGCCTGACTGCAGCAGAGTACGTGGACACTGTGGGAGTGCTGCCCCCTGCTGGTCCATGCGTCACGGTGCCTGGGCGCAGCTGCAGACTGTTTTCTGTGGAGTGCGTTTCATTCAGAGGCACTGTCGTTCCTGGAAAAAATAAGGCTGTCTGGGCTGAGCAGGTATTACTCTCATAAACACAACCAAACCAGCTTTTGTAGTTTGTTTATGTGAAAGTGAATGGTGCAGCCTGTGCTTCGTGGTGTTAAACAGTAGTGGGCCCAGGTGGATAGAACACAAGAGTAATACATGCAAAACACAAAGGTATTACATGCAAAACACAAGGGTAATACATGCAAAATAAAATACCCTAGAGACTGAATGACTTAGTTCAGGATCTGTCAGTCGTTTTTGAGTTTGAGATTGGGTTACTTAACACACCATGTAAAAATCTGCACTGTGAGATGCTGCCATCTTCTGGTGACATTGTGGTAAGGGCAGTGTATGCCTATGCTGTAACCTGCACATCTTTCTTGGCCTGATTTGATTTTAACTGTATCTGGACAATAACAGTATTTACAGTAATGATATTTGGAAGCAGTACCTGTGATATTGTGTAGGTCCAGTTGTGTTTTGTTTTGGTCCAGATGTGATACTTGCTGAATCTTAAAGAAAACATTTAATAGTGTTTTCACTTTCAAACACCATGACATTTGGCTAATTTAAATGACAAAACATTTTTACTTTGCACACAGGAAGAGTGATAATCAGAGCAACAGTCTGCATAGAATGTACACTCCTCATCACAATAACAGCCCCTGAAGCAGGAATCATTCTTCCCAGAGCAACAGAGCAGCGGTGGGTCTGCACAGCCTGCCAAGTACACCATGAGTAATGAATAAGACAGATAAGGTAAGTCAATGAAAACCACCTTAATCACACTTTTTGATGTAATGCTGCTTTGAATTGTGAAGGCGTTTAAATCCTTACCTGTAGGTGCAGCAGTTTGACCTGAAACAACATCATTCAGAGAGAGTCTCAATGAGTCACTAATTTGTAGTTCCTATAATATCATCATGGATTACTGCGGATTACCTGGTGTGAAAATATAAAAATATACTTACTGGCACATTCTATGAAGATTTTCATCAGTGTAATGATCCAAAACATAATGCCATCCATAATGCTGTGCCCCAGACTTCTTTTCCAGTCTCATCTGACTCAGGTCTTAGTGATTGAGTTAAGTATAGACTCGAGTTATGTGTGGAATGAAGGTGCACCTATATAGATCATCAATGACTAGACAAGTGACACCTCATGGCACAGCCGAGTCAAAGAAGGCTTTGTTTATTATGTGTTAAATTCAAGACAGAGCTCTTTTCCAATTATGCTTTTAGGCAGAGACTTCAGGTGTAAATGAGCCTTTTCTGCTGGTACAATGCATCTATTATTTTGGTCAATGTTTATTGTACACTGTCCCTGTATAAATAAATAAATAAATAAAAATCATGTAATTCAGACATAAGATCTAGTCATAATTCTGACTGTAAATGTCAAACAAGAAGACATTGTAAAACATTTAGTTTAATATTATATGTATGGCATCTTTAAGCAGTTTGAGCTGCCCGGTACAACAATGGGACAGCTCAAAAATTCAGTCATAGAAATCTTTAATTTATTTTGTCTACAAATACAGTGCATACAGCAATTTGTGTCACATGAAAGAATCTAAACCACAACAGAAGGGTTAGTAAAAGTGAAAGTGACAAAAATAGAAAATTACACATCTTAAATGTGATGCTCTGACTCCCACAGCACTGTACAATGGGTAAGTTCTAAAGAATACACATATTGCCTGTTCGTTTTTGTGCAATCCTTTGTAATTAAGTACAACACTGTACATTGTAACACATTTAATACATTAGTGCAGGGTGACATAGAGACACTTCCATCTATAGTGTTAAAACTTTTCTGGGACAAAGACATATGTAATAATAATAATAGATATAAAGGTTTCATTTCAACCAGTTTTGTGAAACATTAAGTGCAAAATTGCTGCAGTTCATACTCTCCAACTTTCTCCAAACTCCTGCACACTTGCAGTCTGTGTCCCATCCGGCTTCACAAAGTCATTGTTCTTGTGACCATCAAAGTTGCCACAAAGCCCTCCCAGCTTCCGTTTATACTCATGGGGTAGAATGATTTCTGTGGATTTATAATACACAGCAACACATAAGCCTCATGTTTACTGTTACATGGTTGACATATATAAAAAATGTACCTGCTTTGCTGTGACCGTCAAACTCGATTGAAAGACCAAAGTCAGTTTGCAAGAAGATGCGTGACGAATGCTCTTGAATTTTCAGACCAGGAGATGGTGAGAGCGGCGCGTCAACTCTACTTCCATCCACCTAAAATCAATTCATATTTCATTCAATCTATCAATCAATGAATTTATTTAAACACATTAAACAGTTAAAATGCAGAAGCACAGCATAACTCAAAAAAAGGGTTCGGTTCAGCTTAAAGGAGGACTCGTCAGGTAAGGTTAGAAGATGTTTTTCACCCATGGCACAAAAACGTATTTGCTCAAAAATGATCATAAACATGGCGTATATTATTAATACTTACAACCAGCCTCCTGCGTGGCTTGAACACCACTGTATGATTGTACACTCTGATCTTCAGTGCTCTCAGTACATCCTCTTTATCTTCATCACTGTCTTCGTCACTATCACTATCATCATCGTCTTCGTCACTGTCATCTCGAGCATGGTGCCTGCGCCTTTCCTCACTGCTGTCTTCTTCTGAGTCGTCTTCTGAGTGTCCGTTGATGCCTTCTATGTAAACGCTCTGAAGGTTATTCGGTAAGTTGCTGGTCTGCACTAACACGTATGAGCCTTCGCCCTCAAACTCATGCTTCTTCTTGTCAAATGTTCTGTACTCAGGGTCTCCGTTGATGGTGCACTCACTGAAATCTGTAACATGACAGGTACACGTCTTAAGTCTTAAGTATGTTCGCTGAATTCACTATGAGTTGCTTGTGTTTGACTGCATTACCTGTTTTCTCACAATGATAATCTCCATTGCTGTTCTGAAGGCAAACTGCTTTTCCATCGCATTCGTCTTGCTCTTCACATTCGATTCTTCCCACACCTCTACGTTTTTCGCATTCACACTTTTCGCTGCAATGGCTTGAATACCAAACATCACCAAACTAAAAGAAAAAGACATCAAATTAGACAAAAAAAAGCATACTGATACATGTGATAGTAAAAATATACATACGCCATATTTCCTTCCATTGAGATCTATACAACCACACTGTTGGATAGGCACACACTTCCTTTTGTGTAGCACATAACCATCATCACAAACACATCCGGCTGCACAGTCACTTTCACTGCAGTCAGGGGGGCCGTACAGGTGAGAGCAGGTGGGAGCACAAGTCGAAACACAAGAGCTGTAGTGACTGTTGGCCGGACATGATGGAGCTAAGAAAAAAACGAATATAACAAATAAATTTACCACCTAGAAGTTCTACATTTCAAAGTTTTAAACTTGACATACTTGGACTGGGAGTTTCTGGAGGAATAGGGGCGGCTGTAGTAGTTGGAAGAGGTGGGTTCACTGTAGTAGCTGGAGGACGAGGGTTCGCTGTAGTAGTTGGAGGAGCTGGGTTCGCGGTAGTAGCTGGAGGACGAGGGTTCGCTGTAGTAGTTGGAGGAGCTGGGTTCGCGGTAGTAGCTGGAGGACGAGGGTTCGCTGTAGTAGTTGGAGGAGCTGGGTTCGCGGTAGTAGCTGGAGGACGAGGGTTTGCTGTAGTAGCTGGGGAGCTGGGTTGCTGGAGCGAGGGTTTAGCTGGAGGAGGACGAGGGTTTGCTGTAGTAGCTGGAGGAGCGTGGGCTCGTTGTTGTAGTTGGAGGATGTGGGTTTGCTGTAGTAATTGGAGGACGTGGGCTCACTGTAGTAGTTGGAGGATGTGGGTTCGCTGTTGTAGTTGGAGGACGTGGGCTCACTGTAGTAATTGGAGGACGTGGGCTCATTGTTGTAGCTGGAGGACGTGGGCTTGCTGTAGTAGTTGGAGCAGGTGGGCTCACTGTTGTAGTGGTCTGTATAGGAGCAGTTGTTGGTTGGGGTCCTGCAGTTGTGTGGGGCAAAGTTGTAGTAGGAATGGGAGGAGGTGTTGTAGGATCTTGTGTAGTTGTGATTGGTGCAGCGGTTATGGGTCTATTCAAGCCTGCACAATATCAGTATATAAATATATAACAAATGCAAAGAGCTATATAGCACATATAGTGTATTATTCTATTATGTTGAATTTCAAGTTTAAAAAGAAAGAAAAAAACGTACATGGTCCGTAATGAAGTGATACATCATCTATTGCAACATCAGACTGATCATTGGAACCTCTTCTTCCCTCAAAAATGATCTGAAATATTAAATTAAAAAATTTCAAAAAACAATCAAAAATACATTAAACAAATTACTCCAACTGTTCAGAGGGCTGAGATGATACCTGAAACGGTCCTGTTGTTGTGAGGTCGACTTGTGCCAAGTGCCACATATTTCCTTGGTCATTTCTTTGCCGCCAAACTGAGCGAGCGTTATTGCCCTCGACCACATAGACGTGAAGGCCCATAGTGTCTGCAGATCCGTACATGTGATACCAGAACTGCAGACATTGGGCTCCAGAGTTTGAGCACTCTGAACTGATCAGACGAGCTGTGTCTCCGTACGACGCACTGTTGGCCTCAATGTAAAGGTAGCGCCCACCTTGGGAGATTAAATACAAAATTACAAAACATTTATAAATTGTCCTGGACAAATTTTGATCCAATCAATTTTTGTGTTCCATATCTTACCACCAGTGTGGTCAGCAGAAGGCCCAGTCATCAGAGTTGGTGTGGAGCCACTGAGCCACGTCCAGTCAAAAGCATCTGTCAGCATCTGATTCCAGTTGCAAAGGCTTTGGTCAAAGTTACAGTTGAGAGTGCAGACTGGGAAAAGTAGGTTAACTTTTACTCAGGGGCACTTTTGAAATTAAACTTACAAATAATCTGTTTCTGCATCTTATGGAGACATTACACATACCTTCGGGTATCTTTTCAGTTGGGGGTTGTGGTTTTTCAGTGGTTCCATCTATCTCCGGTCTTGCTGCAGTCGTTTGTCGTGGTGATGTTACAGTTGAACCTTCATTTGGACTTACTGTTGTTTGCTGAGGTTTTTCAGAAGTTCTAATTGGTTCAGGTGGTGTTGGCTGTTCTGTGTTACCTGCACCAGCAGTTGGCCTGGTTGGTTCTACAGGCTCTGCTGGTGTTGTCTTTAAGTCTTCTGGAGTAGTTGGTTGCGGCTCATTTATCTCTGGTGTGGGTTCAGCGTCAGTGGTCACTTCGATGGTTTGGTCTGTGGTTGGTGGCAATGGTCCTTCACTTGATGTTGTCTGTTCTTCAGCAGTTGCAGGTTCTTGTCCTGCTGTTGTCCACTCCACTGTAGACTGAGGTTCAGGGTTGTCAGTATTTACAGACTCTGAGCTGTCTGTGGGAGGTTGAGGTTGAGCGGTTGTCCTTGTAGGTTCTGGAGATATATGGATTGGTGTTGTTTGAGGTTTAGATGTTGCTGAAATGTGAGCAGCAGAAGTAGCAGGTCTGCTTGTTGGTGGTTTAGTCATATCTGCCATAAAATATATATTATAAATTTAGTTATACAGGATTCTAAAATGGCTGATGCTTTCACACTCACAACACTTCATAGGGATTTTGTATGTGATTGAAATGGAAGTAGATAAATTAAATCAATATTATATAATTGCAGATTCACAGGCATAAGGGACCCTGTCAGTAAAACAGATCTAATAACATCTAATAACTTCTGTTGTACTATTCTACTAATATTTCTTATAAAAAATATAACTACAACTTTCTTATCTCTTGAGAAAATGTGTAAATCATAAAACCATACCTGAACATGGTCCATCATAAAGTGATACATCATCTAATGCTACATCTGACTGATCATTAGATCCTCTTCTTCCCTCAAAAATGATCTAAAAAGTGTACAGGTTATTAGTAATTTTTTGACAACTATGATTTTTCAGTTTATACTTATTTCAGGGTTTGTTTACCTGAAACGGTCCTGTTGTTGTGAGGTCGACTTGTGCCAAGTGCCACACATTTCCTTGGTCATTTCTTTGGCGCCAAACTGAGCGAGCGTTATTGCCCTCGACCACATAGATGTGAAGGCCCATAGTGTCTGCAGAACCGTACATGTGATACCAGAACTGCAGACACTGGGCTCCAGAGTTTGAGCACTCTGAACTGATCAGACGAGCTGTGTCTCCATACGACGCACTGTTGGCCTCAATGTAAAGGTAGTGCCCACCTATCAGATTGGAAATTGTTGTATGTTGATTATGCCTCATTATTATTATTATTATTTCAAAGTTGCTATTTTTTATGAAACAGATATCTTACCACCAGTGTGGTCAGCAGAAGGCCCAGTCATCAGAGTTGGTGTGGAGCCACTGAGCCATGTCCAGTCAAAAGCATCTGTCACCATCTGATTCCAGTTGCAAAGGCTTTGGTCGAAGTTACAGCCAAGATTACAGACTAAAAACGGAAAGGATACTAATCTCATCAATAAACAAAAAGACACCACTCATGATCTGTTAGAAACATACATTTTACAAAATAAAGATTTTTTAACAAATAAATCTTATGACATCATACTGACCTTGTGGGGGAATCATTTGTGCTTCTGTAGCCACACCAGGGAGGCTATCTAAAAGAAGTATTGTTAATCATTAGATCATGTTGCATGGCAGGTCTCTACAGATAAGATGATCACTTGAACTAGTAAAGTTTCCATTCTGACCTGAGCATGAGCCAAAGTGAATAGAAATGTCATCAATAGACACGTCGGATTCTACAGTAGAGCCTCGAATTCCTTCTAAGATTATCTGAAAGAAATGTGAATGAAACATTAGACCTTTTAGATTTTTTTTTTTTTTTTCTATATCCAGCTTGACAGGGGTTTGAGCAGAGCCAAAGATTCTACAGAAATGCAGTGCTTAACATACCTTATATGGCCCAGAGGCTGGGATATCCACATGTCCTGGTTTCCATTGAGACCCTTGGTTATTCTGCTTGGACCAGATCTTTGTAGCTCTATTGCCATGGAGTGAGTAGATATTGAGAGCCATAGCTGTGGCTGACCCATACATGTGGTACCAGAAACGCAGACACATGGGCTGTTCATACTGGCACAGAGAACTCAACATGCGTGCGGAGTCACCATGGGTCACACTGTTGCCCTCAATGTACATGTAGTAGCCAGCTAATGCAAGAAATGGTAGAATAAGTAGCAGCCCTAACAAAAAGAGTATATGTGTCGCTTGACAGATTTACCTCCAGTGGTGTGGTCTTTGCTTGGTCCTGTCTGGCTTGATGGTGTGGCACCTGAATGCCTTGTCCAGTCAAAACTATCCTGTATTAGCTGCTCCCATCCACACAGATTATTTTCGAAGTCACAGTTCAGAGGACACACTAAAAGTGTAAATAAAGTGTAAATATATTATATAATTTAGTTTTAAAACCTGGGAATATTCAGCCTCTAAATACTTTTCCATTCTGTGTTTTAGTAACTGCTCCCTTACATGTCTGATCTGGCATAGGTGATGTCGTTGATGTAGTCATAGGGTTAACGGTGCTTTGTAGGATACCTGTAACAACAATAGCAATTATTTTATTTGATGGTACTGTGACAGATATATGTTGTAATAGTGATATTAAATTGGCAGATTTGAACAGAGTTTTGATGGAAAATGGACTAAGACATTGTGACAGATTTTATTTGGTAATAAATAGAGGGCAGAGGGACTGAAAGCTGAAGAGATAGAGAGAAGAGCAGCTGAGCAGATGGTTTGGGAAGTGGTGCAGAGGTAAGTGGAGGAGACCAGAGTGTAGCTTTGTGCTGTGACTTGAAGTTCTGAGGGGATGAACAAGACCCTTTGTGGCTATTAGGTAGGTTGAGTATTGAAACATAGTTTATGATGTGAAAAAATATAACTTTAATTTTATGCTTCACTTGGCCCTGGCAGGCTTCCTTTTACTTTATAAAGATAAATATTGATGATACCTTTAACTAGAACCATATATAACAAACATAGCTATGTAGAGTGGACATGCATGAGTCTGAAGTACTTACCACAGATGGTCGCATCCTGCCACTGGCCCAGATCCACTCCAGCCACAGCGCAGGCTGCAGCGTAGGACTTGAGAGCCTCACACAGTGTGATGAGGTTACCTCGTGCAGCACAGAAGTCATGCACACAGCTGGTGATGTAGATCTCTGGGTGGATGGCTTCATGGCACAAGCTAAAGCCGTCTCCCAACAGAGCATAGCAGTGATTATAGGCCTGGTCCAACTCGTGTGAATCACATTGTCTAGGTTCATTTGGATGAGAAACACACCTACAAAATATTTTTTAAATAATAGATAAGCAATAGCTTAAAAATACAGGTTTAGTTGTGAATGAACACCTTTAGTGTAATGATACTCACAAATTGCTGCCTTGAACCCTCCAGCTATCTGCAAACTGAAATGTAGTGGTGGCATTTTGACCTCCAGGCATCACTAGATCATCGTCCTGCTGGCCAGAGTAAGTGCCACACAGTCCACACAGCTCATATTTGTAGTGTTCATTCACCTGCAGGAACAGTCTGTTTTGCCTATCCATCATGATCCTCAGGCCAAAGGTCGTTTCCAGGACAGTGTATCCAGAGTCCACATAGGCTCTGACCTGGCCATATGTCCCACTGGTGAAATAGGGCAGCTGCATGGTGATGTTGTTTTTCTGAAATTAGGACAGGTTTAGTTGAAACTGGACAGAGCTTTGTCAGGTATCAGTTGTCAGAAACAATCCTAAGGTTTTGTCTACCTCCCAAAAGGCAAACAACTGACATCAGTCACTGCCCACACCATGACCCCAATAAACACAGGTATGCTAATAGATAACAGCAGATAGTTATTGTATAAACCCTTGTAAAACTCAGACCTCCGTCAAAGCAATGTAAACACTAGTGAACAAAGCCAGGATGAATGAATAGTGGCAATTGTAATTCTTTATCACTGACCTTTTTCAGACCAATTACTGCCATACTGCATTCAAATCATAACACATAAAGCAGTAATTCATTCAATGTCATCCTAAGATTGATCCAGAACTTACATAGTCACACACAAATAAATGTATTCCAGTGAAATAGCTTAATAATGCTTACATAGACACCGCTCTGTTTGATGGTAATCTGAAGGTCTCCAACCTCCAGAGTCACAGCCTCCAGTTTGGAGTTACTAAAGTTGTTGTGAGGTGGGTGCATGTTGTGTCCTATGACTGTGAACTCCACTGAGCTCTGGCCTCCGCAGGTGGTGGTTAGCACATAACTGCAGCCCCCATTGAAGTCATATGGGAAGCCATCGAAAGTGATGTAGTGTGGATCTCCATAAACACTGCAAGTGGCTGGACTGAAGGCGTAGCATCCCTTAACCCCATTTTGAACACTGCAGACCTCACTGGCAGAACAATGAGATGATCTGCACTGTATGTTATTGTTGCCCACACACAGGCACCGCTGATCACACTCCCCTTCCATGAATACTGCCCCTTTCTGTGGAAAACATTAACAAGATCATTGATGAACATCCTGCTGCATTAGAGTGTAGTTTATTATTAACCACCTCATGGTGTTGTCCATTATGCCAGCATCCACAGTCTTCTGCTTGGACACATTTGCCACCACTCAGCTTGAAGCCTGGATCACACTCACATCTCTCCTCACAGCTGCCACAAGATGAGACCTGGTCCAGAGGTGAGCAGACCTCGGGACAGCCCTCAGCACAAGAGTTGTAGTGACTGTTCTCTCCACACTGAAGAGCTGAAAGCACAACCGTGAATGTGCAGCTATTCCATACTCAAGTGAAACTCATTTCAAAATCTCTTCTATAAAAAATAAAAAAACAAACAAGCAAACAAAAAAACCCTCTGTATTTGGAGTACTTACAGCAAAATGAAGAGTTCCTCCACACTGGCAGATCGACTCCAGCCTTTTTGCACAGATCGGCGTACACCTGGAGTGAATCACAGAGCACTTCGGGGTCTCCATGAGAAGCACACATACCATGCACACAGCCTCTGAAGTAGCTGTCGGCCCCTAACACCTCCTGGCACGCTGCAAAGGGCCCAGTGTGTGAGCCCAGAGCTCCACAATAGGCTTCACTGGCGTACTCCGCCTCTTCTAGCGGGTCACAGTAATGTGGTACCAGAATGACTTCACAAGCCGAGTCGTTCCGCCCTGTCTGCCAGCTGTCAACCAGATCGGTTGTGTTTTGGCCCTCTGTGCCATCGGACCTCAGGAGGTCATCCCACTTGTTATGGTTAAAGTTCCCACACAGGCCGCAGACTTGATCGGAATAGTTGGTTGGAAGGGTGACTTGGAGTGCTCCGGTGTAGTCAAACAACACAAAGAGGCCAAAGCTGCTCTTCAGGACGACAGCTGCAGGGTTACTGGTGACTGTCACTGTGCCGCCGGCCAGAGTCAGGGGAAGTGTCTTCCAGACCCCACTCACCTGAAATACAGCATTCCTTTTATGAAATTAAACAAAGCAGCTTTATGGGCTTTTAGAAAGCTAATCGTCTGAGGACATCTTGCCTCTAAACACAGCACTTGTTCATAGCCCATGTGACTCACCTGCTTTAAAGACCAAAAGTTGCTGTCAGTGATACAGAGACTTTTAGATTTCTATTGATATGTTGTATGCACTTATAAGTGTATACAACATGGCTATACTATACATAGATATAGATATAGATATAGATATAGATATAGATATAGATATAGATATAGATATAGATATAGATATAGATATAGATAGATAGACAGATAGATAGATGATAGATATTATACTCTACTATATATGATGTATTTTTCTTAATATTTCTCTTTGTATATCAGAGAAAGTGAATAGAAATACAGAAATACAGTTCCATGGCATCATGGCATATCAGTTGCAAGTATTTTACAACAGCTTTAAAATGATCTATACTTTTATTACTTTCATTAATATTATTATAACCTTTCACATTTTCAGTGCTCACTAATATTGGACTGACTGAAATACTTACCACCACTCGTTGAGTTTGTCTTTTGATAAAGGACATTCTGAAGTCATTGATGTTCACATTGACCTGCTCCACACTTGGCAGAGAGGAGTTGTCACTCTGCCCGTTGACCACTTCTACACTGAACTGGGGCGAGGCTGGAGTCACCAAGCAGGTCTTAGCTAGAGTGTAGCTGCACGGGGCCATAAAGCGGAAGAGCGCTCCGTCAAAAGTGCTGCAGTCTGTGTGACTGTGCACACTGCATATCCCTGAGCTGGGAGCATGAGAGCAGGAGAGCTGGCCCTCAGAGCAGAGGCAGCGTGTGGACTGGTCAGGCCACAGCTGAGTGCCGGCTTCACACTGGGCTCCTGTGGATACGGGGAACAAACTATAAAGTTATCGTTTATCTAAAAGACTTTTGTGATGTTTGAATAGTATACTGACCACATGAACCATTCCTTATACCAATACGATTTACTATGACCTGCTCTGATCGAGACATTGGACGAATTGTTCTGAATACCACCTAATAAGATGAAAAATCAAAGAAATGTAATTGTTAAACTGTGTTTCTATAAGCCTAACTCAGAATACTATGTTGTAGTTCACCTGAGTCCCAGGTCTGACATTGCTGAGAGGTACAAAAACTTGAGTCCATGTTGTGTCTCCACTCCTGGACTGGGCTGTTTTTGACCAGATCTTCTGTAAACCATTACTGCCTTTGAGGTACACTGTGAGCCTGAAGAGGTTTGGCAGGACAGGGGACAAGTACCAGAACTCAAGACAACTGTCACCATTCAGTGAGAGAGGCCCTATGTTCAAATTAGTCACTGCAACCCAAAGCAAATCAGAACACAACGTAAGAATATGTACTTGGAATTTAACTGTCGATTACATTAGCTTTATTCCAAAGAAGGAATCGGTCTATGCAAAAATGTTTTATTTGAAAGGGACTTTGTGTTTTATTTGAAGTGTGCTGAGCTATGTATGTTAAAGTCTTGGGTTTTTCTTTCAGTGCCTTGTGTAGAGTAGACTAGCATGCAATAAACCTCCTTCAGAACATTGCTGATATGCAGAAGACTGTGCCCTATATTCAGTTGTGAACGTGCTGACGTCTGTCACGGCTGGTACAAAAGGGAACATCTAGTTTAATTACTTCACTTTTTTTTTTTACGTCACAGTGAACTTTGAGCAGATCAAATGATTAATGACTAACTAATTTAAATGGCACCAATAAATAATACACATTTATAATTGGCAATAGCAACTAAAGTACTACTGACTTGTGTGTTATAAAAGTATTTACCTTTTCCCTGCTGGACCACTGTCATGTCACACAGACTCCCTGGTTGTCCATTATTTACACACTGTGTAACATATTCTAGAAGAAAGAATAGTTTATTTTCTTGACATTTATTCTCTGGTATTTTGCGTTCACACAATTAATGTAGTTTTACCTACCTGCATTACTCTTCCACCCTGGTAGAGAAATCTCATCTTGAGCACTGAAAAAGCCAAATCAATGAAAACTTAAGTACTTCCTTAAAGGGGAAATCTGTATCACTTTGTGTTATAATGAACTAATCTTTTACCCACCTGCCCAGGCTGCTTGTCAGAGTAAGAAGAAGTACAGTCAATGTGACCACATAAAGAGTAAAGCCTTTGAGCATAGCTGGTCCTATGCAGTGAGCTGCAGTCTCTCAGGTGAAACTTAGCTCCAGAGGCCGGTGCACTTGTTGACTGTGTGGTGTTGCTCACAATGCCCATGGTTAGAGCCTTTTATAACCCACACCTCTCTCACCGCAGGTAGCCGCAGGAGTGGGCGGAGAGATAGACATAGGGACATGAAGACATCGGAGGTGGTCCAAGACGTTCCCATAAGTGACGCCAACTAGCACAGTTACCGTCAGTGGCTAAAGGTAAGGTCGGGGTGTAGTCTTGCAAGGCCGTAAACGTATCAACTGTATATCAATTACACACTGGACAGAACAACTACAAGGAGTTGCTCTGTGTCACTGAAGAGTTGTGAAACCCACTAAACAAACAGGGCATCCCTCATTTAACATTTAATGCTACCTATATATGCCACTATTGCAGAGTTTGAGACATTAGTTTCAACATAACATAAAGCTACAATAGAATGAAAATAAAGAAATTAAAGTTTTTCAGCCTGCCTTATGCAATCTGAACATGTACATTCTGCTTAGATACTCTTATATAACTAAGCCTGTTGTTATCCAGGTGTATATCTATTGTATGTCACAGGGATAACACTAAAAACACTGATAACAAAGACACACTGTGAGAGCGCTGTCGTTCATGTAGTGTAGTACCGGTATGTGTCAACAGAACAGGTCCTTGAGCAAATATTGAATGTCTTTAAATCTGTATGAACTTAGTAGGTCTGCTAAGCTCCTACAAATCATAGTGTATCTAAATAGCCCTGACAAACACTCAGACTGGTGTGAGCAATGCACTAACCATTTAAGGGGAGGGAGCCATCTTTACTTATCTAAAGACACTGTTCTGATTTGAGAAACAGATAGCACTGTTTTATCTCAGAGTGGTGATAGTTTCTAGGGTGGAACAAGTGTAAATGAATCAAATTACTTAAAGTGAATTGATAAGGCTTTGAGACATGTCTGGGGTGTATGAAAGCTTCACTATGGAACTTTTCTAGTGGAGGCATTACCACCTCCTTGTCTCCTTGAAGATGTTGTTGCTTTACCTGGAATGTTAACCTCTGTGGCTTATCTTACCAACCCAAGTGACAGGTCAGTTCTGGGAAGAGGCGAGACCGTTTACAGAAAGAATGCATGTTTTTCAAAGTCATTTTTTGCAATAAAAGCACCTGGAATTACAAGAAGACTGATGTGAAACATTCCAGGCAAAGTAATATCGTCTCCATGGACACACGCCGGTGGTGGACCCTCATCAGAAAAGCACCTTTAAGTATGCAACAATAATCTGAAATGTACATGCAAGACTTCAATTTAGTTAATATGTGAGCTAGCGGTGTTACTTATAGCCTTTATGTCTCACTACGCGCTCTGCAGGAAGTCTAGTTTTCCAGAAGAATGTACTGAGCATATGTTAAGCCCTACATGTCATACTAAGCTAATTATTGATGGAACTAAAATCGGAAGGGCTACTAATAATCAACTTTGTAGTAATAAAACACCAAGACCGGAGGAACATTATGGACTAAGGGTAGCAGCATCAGCTAAGTTAATAAGTTTTCCGCCCTGTTCTTGCCCAGTGGAGGTAAAAATAGACTTCATTGTGGAAAAGAATGTTATTTTGGAAAAACTGCCAGGTTGATAACATGACCTATTGCTTCACTTCGGTTCTGATGTAATAAAAAGTGTACCATCTAAAGTTTGTATCGGTACACTGTACATAGGCAGAAATACTAACATTAATGAACATGTTCTGCTTTTTCTGGTACTTATATTAAACTATAGCCTAAGCAGATCATCATTTTACATCCAGTTCAGTGTAAAATTAACAAAAAAGGGTCAATACAGTTTTTTTTCAATCGCTTTGGCACATTTTCTGAAACTTTTCAAAAAATATGGCAAATCAGAATGGTTGAAATAGTAAACTTTGTGAAGAAAACTACAAAAAAGGCCAGTTAAAATATAAACACAATCCCTCCTCCAGACACTGCCCAGGGAGTACTGCAGCACATTCAGACGCGTGTAATGAGGAGTCAGAGACCTGCAGGACCAGTATCACACTGTTTCTGTTGGTTTGAGAGGGAGGCATATGCTCTGAATATGTATACAATATTAAACAAGCATTTAGGGAACAAAAAGCACAATTTACAGAACTGTGCAACTTTGGAATCTGAATCTGAACTGTGTCTGACCTGGACCTCAAAGTCTCTGAATGAAAAGCTTTTGAAAAAGTGTTTTATAGTGTGGTGTTTAGAGCTTCTGTGTCTGTTCAAAAAAATGTCTTGTGATTGCCATGTGTTCTGTTGTGTCCTTTGTGGCTTTTGTCTATGGACTTTGGTAAGAGTGTGCCGTATTTAGGTAGACAGATAATAACACTGCAATCTGTTTCAATAGTGGGTCATTGTGTTTTAGGTTCTGCAAAAAGTGTCTTGTGCTTTTGATATGAGAGTTAAAGCTTGAAAATGGATATAGGGTTCTGCCAACATGTACTGGATGTGAGTATTTACTAAATGAGTGGCAAGTTTTAGATGTTTTAGTGTCAAAGTAACTAAAAAAAAAAAAAAAAAAAAAACGTAGAAATGGAACAACTGACTTCATGTTCAAAACCGCTAAGCAGCACACTTTCACAGAGATGTGAACAGAGACAGGAGGCCAGGCAAGTTTATTTGTACAGCACAATTCATACACAGGGTAATCCAAAGTGCTTAAAGAATATGAAATACATTAAAATCACAATACCACAAATTGAAACATAAATAATCACAAATAATCATCATAAGATTAACACTAAAGGAGCAAAGTGCAGAATAAAAGCGTTTCAGTCATATGCACAGCTAAACAGTGTTTGGAGCCTGGATTTAAAGATTGTCAAAATCGAGGCCTGTCTCACATCTTTTTTAGGTTTTAGCTCAGGGGTCTCAAACTCAAATTATATTTTTTAGCTAAAAAAAAGTCATTTTTATTTCCAGCACAGTATAATATTTGGCTTCTTTCTATAATACTGTGCTTATTTATTTATTTATTTTTTATCTACGAAGGTTTGAACTTTGAGAGTGTTTAAAAAAAAGAGAAATGTGAGAAAATGTTAAAGCTTGTCTGACGGTGCGACCCTATAATTGGTCCGGGTTACCGGGGACTGTTATTGCCGATGCACAGGTGCCACTATGTGACTGCAGACTATCTCCCAGTCCCATTTCAGCACGAAGGCAGAGGAGCACCCTTCGTTGGCCGAGCACTTTGAACAGCACTTCGAAGTGTACTTTGAAACTGTGCATGAGGCGAATTGAGATGTACTTTGGAGCAGAGACCTGAGCACAGGACGCATGTGGCCGTACTTCCTGGTTCTAGTCAGGACCCGAGCAGCAGCGTTCTGGATGTACTGGAGGTAGGTGAACATGTTTTTTTTAAGCACTAAAACCTCAAATACATGTACAGGATTACTCAAACATTCATGAATCAAACGAAATACACCTTTTATGTAAGCTAATGATGAGGAAGCACCATTTTTTTAAAAGCTCAAGGTTGTTTTTGCATAATATTTGCCCTTTAAACATGCAAATGTATGTGTAGCTATTTGATTTGCATTTATTATTTATCTTGGAAAAAGTATCACTAGAGCTAAAGATGACGCAAAACTCTCACAAACTGTTTTAATGACAAATTTAACAAACCTAAATATCCTGGCACATTAACCTAATTGTAAGTTTTCCATTCATAACCTACATAAAGGTTGAGTTTTGACTATAACAGTGGGCCGTAAAGCCATATCTCACTACAGTGCAAATAAGGTACTGCAAGAGTCTGACTATTATATGGCAGCCGAGCTCTGAGCCTGCTTTGTCTGTTAATCTTCCAAAACAAAACACCACATTTTTCAGTATCACTATTCAAGCATTTCTTTGGCTGCTCTTGCACTCAAAGCCTGCACCCAAAGGTCACCCCTGTTGTAAGAAAAACACCTAAATCAATTCTCATACAGCCTCTCATCTGTGAATAGGTCATTGGGCGGCATATGAAAATGGTGCCCACCTTGAGTTGTCTGGGCCATCTCAGGAGACATCAGATCAAGGTCAGAGCTGGACAGGAAGTGCCGGCAAGGAATCGTTGCGGCACCACGTTTTTATGGAGCAATTATCGTAAACTTTCAGATGCAGAAAGAAAATGAGTCAGTGGGGAAGTACAGTACAGACGTCATTCATAGATTACACTGATAAGTACATCTGCATGGTTATTAAGAAACACGTGCTGGTCAAGGCCTTTTGTTGCTCATGTTGCAAGATTGTGAATTTTGAATGTATTTGATCAAGATAATGAATCAAGATAATGGATCTTGATCAAATGCAACACACATTTTGTTTTTTAAATGAAAAGTCCTATATTATGCAAAATTAACTTAAAATTGAGCATTAAGTCATGTTATAATGCTGTTACCTGCTCAAAAACATACCCAGAGATGCATTTTGTCTCATTCACACATGTTTGACAGGCCTCACACATCTCCTCTACTCAATATGCTCTGTTTCACCTTGTGATGTCATGAAGTGGTAGTTTTCAAGTTCACAGCTGCTGCTTTTTACATTTTGTTTAAATGAAATTAGTCAAATGATTCTGCTGAAGGTTTATGAAGGTGTATGGAGTTTAAAAACACAGTACAGCAATTCCTGTATTACCACATGATGACATCACAAGGTGGAACAGAGTGTTTTTCATTTGAGATATTTTGGGTTTGTGTGTTAAACATGTGTGAATGAAACAAAACGCAACTCCAGGTGTGCTTTGATGAGGAAAAACATTATAACATAGATGAGGAAGTTGTCTGGTGCACAGTGTCTGGTTACTGCTGCCCCCAGTTGAAAGTCTGATATCATAACATTGTGAAATCTAGTATGCCTGGAGAGTGGAATAAAATCATTGTGTGTTGTATATACCTGAACTGCTTTGCGGGTGTACATCCTAAAGATATGTAAACACCCCTGCAAGCCTTGAACCAAACTTGTTTCTTTTCAGAATCTTGTTATATGCACATAGCAGTATTACACAGGACATGAGTGACCCTTTAACACTAGAGGCTATTGACGCTCTCACACATGCAGGTCCACCGCCATTTATAGCACAAACGTAGGAAAATGACCTAATTTCAATGAGAAAGCAAAGAAGAATAACAGACATGGAGCCAGCGTTGAATTTTAAGTGGGTAAGCTGTAGGTTAAAACCATCCCTTTGTTCTTCTAACATAAACCAAGTCTATGAAAACAAATTAAACTGCAATATGCCCAGCCTGTTTAATATTCATTGAATCATTTGAGTTGCCAAAGGAACTCAGACTTTTCCCCTTCCACTTTAAAGTGTTTGTGTTGTGCTAAATAACCTTTGGCTTTTCCCCATTATAATCACATATGTATTTTAAAATTTAGTTTTTGCTGTTTAAATTTCCAAACAACAAGGTCACGTTCTGTTCTCCATTTCCTCTCTGTTCCTTCCTCCTGGTCACGCTCTATTGAGAAGTGCAATCTTGCAGGTGGCTCATAGAGTGTGGCGCTTGCTTTGCCAAATAGGTTTGCTAAACAGGTAGCTAATAAAATACAGGTGCAGTGGTTCTGCTCCGCCTATCAACCAAAAGTAATCAGTGTAAGTGGCAGGCATGTCAATTGTTTTGGCAACAGAAGCGTGTACTTTTGTAACTCCTTGCTTTGTTTGTCTTTGGAATTGTTTTACAATATTTTTTATCACAAGTCTGTTTTATAACTACCATATAATCAAGTTAATGATGTTCTAATCATAGGTCCATGCCATTACTTGCCTAATCCATATTTAATGTGTACAAATCTCTGTGTCATTGTAATGTGACAACTCTACCAGAAGGTGGCAGCCTATGACCTATTATAACCATTGCAAATAACCTCTGAACATGTTTTGAAAGCTACATTACAGACTCATTATCCCCTAAATTTTAAATTGCAAAAATGAATAAACATTAAAATATATCTAATTGATCATACGGAATACTGAAGTCATATTTGAGCGCAGAGGGCTGGTAAAGCGTTTGTCTTGAAGTCTGCTTTCACTGAAATAGCCTGGAAAGAATATGAATTTAATTACTCGAGTACAATTGATCGCACCATCTACTCTGTTAAAGCAAGGTAATTCTCATTTGTGCCCTGCGATAAGGAACTGCTTCAGTGATTTTCTCAGTGATATGCAGCCAGGGCCCGGGCTGCACCCCCATGCACAGTAGCCCGGTGTCCTATCTCCCCTCAATTAACTTCAAACTGCTCTCCATTACACGCTACAATGAGACACGCTATTTCATTACCTCACACAGTCCCATCTATGCACCTAATTGTTTTTTTTTCCCTTTCAGCATCTCTCCATCTTACAAGATACAGGAAGCTGGCGATGGTGTGAGAGAGGGTAAGACGTTGTTTATTATCATTCCGGCCAGTAAACAGTAGTTCATCTAACCTTCAAAGAAAGGTCAGGACCTCAAAGTGCACCCTGACACTTAATTCGCAATCAGCAAAGGTCAAAGGAGAGGGAGAGATAAAGAGAGAGAGGTAGGGATGTCCAGGTCGGCTAACTGTTCACTGACCGCCCCCTCCTGACAAAACAAAGTGCCATAGCAGTTACATCAAATGGACGGAAATGGATTAAAGTGCTGCTATTGCACTTAAAGCGTTGGCTGAATTCACATCTACCAAGCTTCCTGAGTGAAATGACCGGGGCCATCATAACAGGAACTCTCTGCCTACAGTCCAGTGTTCTCATTTCCTTATTAGTTAATATGTAGAAAGCAGCTACTGCGCTATTTCTAAGACTAAAAGGGGACGTATTATGTATGTAAAACCGACTTTCATGCTGTAATGGTGTTCTCCCATCATCACCTTACTCAAACCTGCATTTACATCGCTTCATACAAGTTTGAGAATCCTGTTTTGTTCTGTATTTAAGGCTCGAGGGCTTAGAAAAGTAAAAGAACTGAAGACGAGCAGAGCAGCCAGACGTCTTCACTCCAACAACTTTTTGTCCAGTTGATTGATTTGAAGTTTTCTTTTTCTATGGATCAAACCTGGACGAGTGAGAGATTACGCAGACATCTTTTCTGTTCTAACTTGCGATTTTTCAAGAAATTCGAAGTCAGTTAAAACTCAGAGTCCTACATGTACACTTTAAAAATGTCACATAGCCATTTTTCAACAATAAAAACACTTTTCGCTGCTTAGGACAGTGAAATACCTGCATGACGTGACAGGGCGTATCAGTTCTGTCGTTTTAATAGTAAATGTACCCGTTTCCATTAGCCGCTTTAGGACAGTATTCCAGTTTAAAAGTAACAAAACGTAAAATAATGATCTGTGTATGTTTAATATTAACTACCCAAAAAGAACAAAAGCATCATATGTCCACTTTACGAAAATCAGGGCCAATTTTGAGCACAGTTCTCCCGAGTAACATGAAGAATTACACTTTTGCTTTGGTGTTTTTGCTTTAATTCAACACAGGTAAGTGGAAATACGATTTGAAAGTTTTGCATGTTTTGTTTTGCCAGTATTGCTTTGTTTTTTGGCATAGAATCATAGTGCTATTGTCTCCAGTACAGTGAATTAAAGTGCAGTGAATCATGATGCAATAAAACATTGTGATCTGGGCACTAGAAAATAGTTTTACTTTTATTTTTTTGTATATCGCCTCCCCCAAGTTTCACTTAGATCCACAACATTTTTTAAAGCTCTTAAAAATAGGTTGTCTGCTCCATTTCATTTGAACACAATAACATGAACATTACTGCACAGTTATTTGCTCCAAACTCACAGAGGGGGTGTTAAAGGACTAGTAGTCATGGGAAAAACTATTTGTAACTGTACGGTTATTTTGAACATGTTATTTAGGATCTCGTATGGCTTTGCTTTATAGTTTTGAATAAAAAAAAAAGAACTACTCTGCCACACAACATGCCACATAAAGTCCAAAATAGGTCTGTGGTGTGTCTTGTTCTCACCTGAATACATTTACCTAAATAAAACAGTTATTGTGTGCCACCGGTCCATTAAAACCCTGCCACACTACGGATGTAACAGGAAAGACTCCAACAGCCACGGAGTGAGAAAAGGCATCCCAAGTAAAAAGCCTCCTTATACATAATGCAGGGAGCCGTGCATATAAAGTGATGTCATCCACATTTGGCTTTGGAAATGTCCCAGTGAGTCATTGTGAACTAAATTATTTGTTCACAGTTGTATAAACACACAGAGATTTGGGATGGGTCTGTCTCAGTCTGCAGATTTTAGGATGGTGAATGCATGATTTTTTCCCCCCTTCATTACTTTACTCTTAAACCTTGTGTTGAATACTGTGTGTTACAACATTGAGGTGAACTTGTTTCTCTGTAAGAATGAGAAACATACTTATTTTAAGATGTCTACACTGGAACCTGCTACTTCAGTTACGATACGAGTATTCATCTTTCGGTTGACAGGAGGCCTTGTAATACATCTTTTTAGTGACTGCAAGCATCTGTTAGCGACGTATTCTCCCTCTCTGTGAACAGTTAACAGCAGACATGTCAAACTCAGGCCTGCGGGCCAAATTTGGCCCTTAATATAATTATATTACATTATATTATTTTTATTATATTTGGCCCCCAAGATCATATCAAATATGAATTAGAGCTGGCCCGCCAGCCGCCGCACCAGTATAGCACATGCACCAGTAATACTACGAATCCCAGAATGCTTTGCCTCTCCCTCCTCTGTTGATACTCATTTGCATCTGCTACATGTCGCCTCACTCAAATTGAATCCACCCCTTCTGAAAAACGTGCAGATGTTGTTGAAATTTTTCAGTAAACATTTAGTTTTGCCCATGACTTAGTCCCAGCTTTTAATTTTGGCCCTCAGTGATTTTGAGTTTGACCCCCCTGGTTTACAGTATATCCATTTATGACCTTGTACGGACATATGGAAATTTAGTTTAAGTCTTTATAGGACCAGTCTTTTATAGGTAGTACCTTTCTTGGGTATAAGTACTGGATGGCTCCTTTGTACACACACACTCAACACGACACAACTCCACTCTCTCACACACACACACACACACACACACACACACACACACACACACACACACACACACACACACACACATACACACACACACACACACACACACACTCTCACACACACACACACACGCACACACACACACACTCGCACGCACACACACTCAACACACACACACACTCACGCACACACACACACACACACACACACACACACACACACACTCACACACACCCCACACTCACACACACACACACTCACACGACACACCACACTCTCACACACACACACACACACACACACACACACACACACACACACACTCAACACACACACACACACACACACACACACACACACACACACACACACACACACACACACACACACTCATACGCATGAGATAAACTTCTTTCAACTCTTCACCTGGTCTTGAATCTCTTTCCTTCACGATTACAGATGGTACGTTATTGTCATCATGCATTAGAGCGATTTGGGGATAAAATATCTAATCATGAAGCATTGCTTTAAAAAAAAAAAAAAATATTTTTTTATTTACTTAATTAAATTTGCAATTTGTTTTATTAATAGGATTTGTTCAAAGTTCACATTTTCAAAAGAAGTGGCAAAAAGGCTAAAATATGAACTGACTAGAATCACATCTGAGAACATGGCTGTACACATTTAAAGTACAGGGTTTGCAGTTTCTCACGCAGACTAAGACGGGAGATTTTGTTATTTATGGAGGAAGTTACTTCAAATATTTGCATCCATTCAAATGACAGTGTCAGTAGGATTGCATTTACTCTCGCAGCCCTGTCATACACTCACAAAAATGACTCATCAGTCTTTTCTCACGCTTCTCATAAATGACCCGAATTGAAATTGAATGTGTCCAATTGAATGTGCTTCATTGCTGGGGACGAGGGCCCAAGTCTCCGTCTGAAATAGTTTTGGTCGTGCTATCTGGATTTGATTCGCTCACCCAACCAGCCGAGACCAGTTTGTGATGAGCTTCCAGACTCCAGCAGTGCTATAGAAATCACATCCTTGCTGTTTCACCTCAACCCGGGAATACAGATTCTACACTGAAGGAAAGAAGAATAAAAAAGAATGAGGAGCAGAGAGGGAGGCAGAGAGGCTTCGATAAGGGGATAGAAGTTTGAAGCTTCAAGAAAAAAGGTTGCCCGTCTGAAATCCGGTGCAGTGGAGCATATAAGAACAATCAAAGCTTTAACTCACACACACTTGAACAGCATTCTGCACCAAAGTCTGAGTTCCTTACAGTTTTCTACTTCTTAACTTGTGCAGTTGTCATCGTTTAAGGCCGTGCAGTACTCAACTGGCAACTTTATGACACTCAGTCTGAAGATACTGTTTTATGGCTGGTCGATATGGTGATAAAAATCAAATCTAAAATCGCCATATCACGATTCTCAATTTGTGTTTTAAATGCAGCTCGACGTTCAAACAAAGACACTTTCTTTTTTTTTCCCCACTAACACCTCGTATTTGTCAGCCTCAGAGATGGTCTGAGTGACAGGTCAATCCAGCCAATTTAGATGAAGTGTGAACTTTCAGAAGAATCAGATGATTGAGTCTTTAGGCAGTGTAGATACACGTCTGCATGAATCGTGATGAAATCATAATCTGGCTCAAAAGAAATCACAATATATTTTTGGGATATGTCTGCCCCACTGCGGTCTCCTGGAGAGATGCAGTGAAAGTGTGAATGAGTCCTGGCAGGTGATCGGAAGAACTTTGACGTCATAATTGTGTAACATCACATATCTGTAACTTTATGTCATATATTCAAGTATTAAAAACACAATGAGAAGAGAGACAGAAGCAGAAAATCTGTTCTGGAGTTATTGAAGTCATTTTTAGGTTCTTTTAGACCAATCAATGCAGTTTTCAATATAAAATTATGACATAATAATCTAGTTTATCACTTAATACCAGAAAAAAACAAACAAAAAAACAAACATTAAGTCTTTAAGGAATCACCAGCGTAAATAAAAGTCAAAATAAATTGTATTTACAGCACAAGTAGCCCGTGGAAAACAGTTTAACTTTAACTAAAGTTTATTATGGAGCAATTAGTGGACTGTTGAGGAGCATATCTTTAAAAATGTGTCAAAAAATGAAAATAAGTCCATGCCAACTAAAAGTGGAAAACGTTTTTTTTTTTTTTTAAATATATATATAATGCAGACACAGAACTTTTGTGACAATGCCTTGTAGGAAAATCAAAAGAGTTACTACAGAAAAGACTTCCACAGCTGTGATAAAACCCTGCCATGTTGTAGTGAAGTGCATTATTTTTTCAGTCTGTGGATTAGCTCAAGGTGAGGCCCTCCAGCCCTGCAGAAGAATAGGACGATTTTACAGCGTTTTCAGTGAAAAGGCCTATAGCGAAGAGGCACACGGCAAAGCCTCATTATGTTTTGAAGATCTGTGTTCCCCTGCAGCACACCACCTCTGCTCCTTTTCGCTCTGCCTCGCTCAAACAGATAACAGCGTGCAGGTAGAAAGAACTGGATTTGAATGTCAACCTTCAAATATCAGAGGAGCCGCTACAAATGGCACGGCAACTTCGTCAGACTCGTAAAGACACGCATTATCTCGACGCGGAGCAACAGTGATAAAGCAAATAAAAGCCAAAGGATTTTTAATCATGATGTTGGGGATTAGGCGCGGGAACTGAATGGCATTAATTTGAAGTTGCCGTACGCAGCCCTGAATGCAAAATGAGAGCAATTCATAAGAGAATACACAGAGAATAGCCATGGTAGGAGGTGTGTTTTAATAATCGATGCAGGGCTTTACTCATGCAAATATCAATTAATGTGTCATTATCTGAGTGGGAGCATGTTTGGAATCATCCTCTTTAGAGTATAAATAACACATGTATAGCTGCGGATGTTACTCCTCGTCAAGTATCACAGTGAAAGAGAGAGCCTCAGGAACTATATCAATGTATTTCCTGTTTAAGCCTTTTTATTTTTGGAGTTCAGATTTTCAGACTGTGTTACGCTACAGGCTGGTACTCACAAAATGCTGCAAAAATGTTCAGCTCAGTTTTGATATTAAGTGAACGCTCAATACTCGATACCACAATGCTGATTATCCTCCTAAGACCTCGAGCTCTTACGCGACATGCTTTATTAATGTTTTTTTTTTTTTATTTTTTGTTATTTGGGCTGATTGGGACCTGATGAGTGTAAAAACTAAGAATTATCTTTTTACATTATGAGAAAAACAATGTCCACATATGAGAACAATCCTTCTACTTTATATTGATTTTGATAAACGAAATAAAATCACATTTGAACAATGATTTGCAAAAACTATTTATTACCTGCCTGAACACAGCAACATTATCCCTACGTGTAAAAACAAAATGAGAAACAACAATTGCGCCTCTTGGAACAATGTGTCTCATTTGAAGAGCTGCTGACAGACACATGCCTTTAACAAAATCCATCTTGAATCTAAACTATAATAAGTTCAACTCTTCTGTCAGCTTTAAGTGACAGTTTAATGAGCTCATATGTGACACCAGGACCTAGGAGGCTAAAAACAATTAAACAATATAGTTTATATTATAGTTATATTTTCCAACACAAAATAAGCAATGTATTTAATATTATTCTAAGCTCTAGTTCTGATAAAATTCAAAACCAAATAGGAAAAATGACCCAATTTTTTCCCTATTTATTTTTATTTGTACATTTTTTTCAGTATTGATAGCTCCTAATATGATTATCTAATTTCGAGTATTGATCTGAGGCTTGATTTTTTTGGCAACCCTTTCCCTTCCTAAAAAAAATAAATCTTGCTTTATATTTTTGACCCATTTCTCAACCATTTTGATTTTGTTTCTCATATGCACAAATTGTATGTTATAGTCTCCAGCAGTTTTATACAACGAATAGATTGAAATGCTAAATAATTAAGTGTATTTAGATCATGGTATATAGTATGTGCATGTATATATTACACATCTTTCTATAATTCATACCTATGACTATGTTTGGTTCTGAATTAGCTGGATTTGGGCTCTCGGGAGAAAAAACTCTAGCTCCTAATAGATAATCATTGAAACAGCAGCTATAGAATTACATACATTTGCTTTAAGCTTGCGTCAGGCTGAAGAACTTGAAAAGACTCTTGTGGTCGGCTGGTATTGTTGTGTATTTACTGTTGGCCATGCACTCCATTTGTGCGAGCGTTACTGGGAGAAGTTGCGTGTTGTTCTGACGTAACTGCTACACTGTATTGATGTGGAGATGAACAGGAGTTTTCAGCTGTCTCCGGAGGACATGAGCGCTGACAGAAGGCTTCGCACTGCACCCTCGCTGCGTCGATAAACAATCTTTGAGCCACAAAGGAACAATAGCCACCGTTCTATTGCCCACCCAGCAAACACGTCCTTTTAAAATGTCAAATGAAAAAAAAGCCGTTGCGAGGGTGAACTGTTGTATTGATTCAAAATGGGGCTCATCATTTGACCACTCCGACCAATTTATGAACTCCACAATTTTGTATATCAAGCCGCGGAGTAAAATCACTGTTTTGAGAAATTGCTCCAAAAAAGTTGAGTCATCATTGGACTGGAGAAAGTACAGGGTGAGGAAAGTAAGAACAAGGCAATCAGAAACAGCTGTCAGTTATTGTTAGTGAAGTTTTTTTTTGTTTTTTTCTTAGACCATTGCCTGAAAATATGACCAAAATGTGATGATGAGTTTTGAGTTTTTAGTCCAGCAAGGCAAGTTTGGCAGAAACGTAGATCCTTGGCAGTCGGGCTGTTGTCGACTAAAATTCTTGGTTTACAACTTGTTCAGTGATGAGCAGCATGAAACTTAAAAACGGCAAATACTTTCTACTGAAAAAGCTGTTAAAGGTACAACTTTTCTAGAGAAGGGTAGGCAACTTGCTTGTTCCATGGAGATAATAATAACAATAATAATAGATTGGACTTATATAGTGCTTTTTCGGACTCTCAAGGACGCTTCTCATACAATAACAGTAAAAGACGGAGATGGAAATTATTTGGGGTTGCCAGATTGAGCAGGTGAGTATTTAGTAGTGATCTGAAGTGCTGGAGTGAGTCTAACTTCCTGATGGGGTTGTGGGAGTCAGTTCCAGAGGGTGGAGGCGGCGGCAGCAAAGGCTCGGTCCCACTAGATAGTATTGCTTTGTCTGGAGTAAAGCATTAAACCTATCCATCTCCATGGACACAAGGTATAGGTCAGATCTGTGAAGAGGTGAACCCATTCACAGTGTAAGTGCATTTGTTTAATGTATTTTTAGCAATAGCAAGCTTCTACGGAACATTCAAGGCAAAACCGTAACACCAGTAGCTCAGATGTTAGAGCATCTGATCCGAAGACAAGCACTTTGAAAGCTCTTCTCGACACAAACATCATTTGTAGAGAAGAATACTGTTGTGATCTTGAGCAAGACACTTAACCCACCTCACCCCCAGTATCTGTGTACACTGGTGTATGAATGTGTGTGTGATGGGTGTAATCATGAAGGAAGAGATTGCAGACCAGGTAGAGAGTTGAAACAAGTTTATCTCATGAGAGGAATGAAGTTACAGACAGCAGGCTCATGCGTTACATTTCAAGGGAGTTTTCCAGTACTATCTATAGTCCCCTTCTTTTTGTATCCTTTATAAATCCAATATTAAGGACTTAACTCGTTTTACATAGCTCTTGACTGTTATCAGTATATAGTGGGGTAGAATGCGTCCCTAAAAAGATGCTCGTTGTCACTGTAAAGATGTATTACACGGCCTCTTGTCAACCTGAAAATAAAGAGCTATATCATGTCTCCGAAGAAATAGGTACCAGTGTGGACTTCTCAAAATAAGCATGTGTCGCATTCCTACAAAGTTACAAGTTTACCTTACAGTCTAAGACACACAGTATTTAATACAAAGTTTAAGGGTAACATAATAAAACAAAACCATGCTGTACAAAGGGAGATTAAATTCAGTTAATTCCTCAAAACTTTCCCCTTCTTTTGTATCTTTTATAATTCCAATCAAATATTTAGTCAGCTAATCAAAACATTGACTGACGAAGAAATCACAGGCCAACTAAACAACTGATGGACATGAATCATACAGCCTTATACATCACTGACCTAACAATCTATCCCATCTTCATTGACAGTGCGCACTCTCTTTTTACCGTGCAGAAATGACTCGCTCCTGCATTGAAACTGGCCAGGTCTTTGTGTCATCTTACCTCCGTGTTCCTCTGCCCTTCCCCCATTTGGGTTTCTCCAGCTGCTCTCTGCACCGTTCCCCGGGAGGAGCACATCTGCGAGTCTTGAACCCTCAGCTCTCGTCTTTGATTAGAGCGGCCTCGTCTCCTCGTCTCCACGGCAGCCTCTTCTCCGTCGCTCCCCTTGCGCCATCACACACAATCGCTCAACAGTGGGGCGATCTGTCCCCTCTGTCACATATCGTTACGTCGGCCGGAGTGACACTGCCTCTGAGTTGCTCAATGAAATTACTGCCATTCAGATAACACTTTGAATGTTCTAATTTAGTAGCAAATTACTTTATTACGGGGAATTCGTGGAGCTTTTAATCTTCGTGTTACATGTTTGGCAATAATGGATAGTGCAGCTAATGCAGGTTGCAGTATGTGGATGGACTTGCTTCAGATCTGGTATTAAGGTTGTCACAAAATCCATACAAAGATTCTACTCAGTACCAGTTTTGAGACTACGAATTAGTATCAAAACTAGATTTGTATTGATATTGAAAGAATGAATAGAACAAAATTTGACCTTTAGTTACGTTGCAACAATCTTGAGCTATATAAAAATAGTATAAGACCACATGGAACATTTAAGAAGACCAGTAGTGCTTGTATCTGCTCATCGATGACACCCGTGGATCATCGAATCAGTATGTCACATTTTTAATCACAACCTTCATCTAAAACAGACATGTCAGACTCGCGGGTTGGTGTCCAATGGAAGCTGTAAACGTCCTCACAACAAAGAGCCACGTAAGTGTCGGCCAGTGGAGTGTCAGCGGATTTTATTTCATTTGTAATAAAATAACTACACAACGCTGCTGAATCCTATATGACAGCTTAAGAAAATAATTGAAGAGCAGAGTAAGTACATCGCAGTGGGCATGTTCTGGTGGCGGTGAAAACGGGGATTTATCGGCAACATGGCGTCTCAAAATAAGTGATTAAAGATGACGCAAACATGCACAAATCACTCCAAAAACAACTTTGACAGGGGAAATGAGAAGGAAACAACTATACTATGGTTAAAAGCTCTGGAAAGATTTAGCAAAATAGGTCTGCTTGAAATATTAAGTACTATTTTTTCTATTGAACCGTAATGTATAAAAAATATTTCATTGTTGAAATGAAATCAATATAGAGAATAAACCTTCCTCGTAATAAAATCAGAATGTTTTATCATGACAACACAACAACAGCGAATTAAACACCCAATCCAATGAGCCCTAAACTATTCCTATAACTATATTAGCCCTTGTATACATTATTAGTCTATAAAACAAATGCAATTCAATTTTTACAAAGGTATAAACATATCGCTAATACAAATAGTCTTAATAAAAAGGCTGCAGTATGAGCTGGGATCAAATTGAGTTGCACAAACTAGAAGAAAACCACAGCACTCCATCATTTCTGGATCCCTCCTACACCCTTTCCCTCTTGTGCGAGTTCACGGGACTAATTTAAAAGTAGTGCTCGTCCCATACTTTCCACAGACCGTTATATTCTTTCACTCCACAGCACTTCCACTCTTGACCTATTATTATTTTGACAAATGACTTGAGGGAAGCCAGTCCTCTGCCCAGGCCGCTCTATATTTTGCATGAGCGTGTTCATTGTATGACAGAGGCATGATGCGTCTGCGTTGTTCAGGCCTCGATGGCTCTGTGATAAATCCTCACGGCCGAGCGGGCGTCTGCACACACTACACAGCTGGGCCGGACTAATGAACCAGACCCAGACACGCTCATAATCAGATTAATGGAGGTGCTCAGGTACAAAATGACCCGAATCAATGGGGAGAAAGTCAGGTTTAGAAGGAAAGGAGCCAATCCATAGCTAAAGGGGATTATCCACGGAGGCAAGGTCAGAGCCCGACCGCCCCACTCCAGGTCAGAACAAGTGGTGACATCAACATAAACGGTACACAGGTCTGCGGCAGTCTGTTGGCCTGCTGTTGACTCCAGATGGAAAATTAGACTTGGTGAAGACTGGTTGCTAATATTTCTGAAAGACATATGCTAACTAAAGGGGCAAGTCACCAAGGACTCTTCAAACGGGCACATGGTAAAAACTATAGCGAGAATAGGAGATAATGAGCAACCTTGGTGCATTGTTAAAGGGAAAATAGTGTAATGATCTGATATTTCGTGTTTACTTCAGACTTTACACCTTTTGTTGTTCTTGTTGTTAATGTATCTACTTTTGTCTGTTTTGGAGACTGGCTCTAGTGAGTTGAGACTGCTGCTGTTTTGCTCTTGTTTTGGCGTGGGTTATGGCCTTCGGTCGCCCTTGTATTCAGAAAAAAAAACAGCCACAAGAAATTAAATTCAGCTATTGACACAAGCAGTAATAAAACACTGTGTAGTCCAAAACTGTTGTGTTGGATGAGGAAGGGCATCCTGTGTAAAATGCCTAATCAACATGCAACTTTCTGCTCATTTGGACATAGATAATTTGATGAGGTGCCGTGTGTAATGTACCATTTAACTGGACTAAACCCTTTGATCACATACTGTTCTCATAGTTAAAAATAAATAAATAAATAATACAGTTCATCTAAATATATCCTCCTAAAAGATCAGCTCTGCCCTCTGGTACTTTTAGGAGTGTAACTCAATCAAGCCTTACGTCATTTCACAGAGATGATACAGCCTAATTATGCATATCAATCAGTCGCGTCTATCTCTATTGTAATTGGCGCTTGAAGGGTAATCTTTTTCTTCTCTTTTTTTGAGTGGAAGGATGAAAAAAAGTTTGAATTATTTTTTACTTTTTGAGCATAACTTTTGACTTGGTTTTTATTTACTTTTGCCTTACAGCTTCACACTTCCCCGCCCCATGTAGGAAGTCCAAATGGTGACATCTAGTTTGTTCAAAATGAGACAGAAGAAAGAAACTGTGTTTGAAGAATGAGTCAAATGCAGACAGCACATTATCTTATGGAGACTATAAAGTATATGTTTCGTTTACAGCATAATGAAAATATTTAAATGACAAGCCTCTGCAAAAATACAAAGACACCTGTTCCTTTGTTCGCTTTTTCACATAATCAGTTTGATCTTTATTCTATTAATCTTTGCACCAACATAATGAATGTTAGTTAATCACACACGGGTCGCTAAGGAAATGCACTTACAATTTCACACATTTTTACATTTTCTCTTATCAACAACGACAGCTTTCTTTAATTCTATTAATATATAATATAATGCAATATAATATCATATAATAGTACTTAGGGGCAGGTAAAATGACTATTAGTCACGTACAGAGTTTTGTTGAATCATAGTGAGTTCTATGGACCAGTCACTGACAGAAATGATCAAGTTCAACATTTGTGGATTTACATTTTGGATATTTTGTCAGACATTGTTATCAATATGGAAAACTGGCTCTTGCCTCCATCTGTGAATACGACATCATCACATACTACAATCTGAAAACCACCAGTAACTCATAAGCCCTTTGATTCTCCACTCAGAAGGTAATGCACAGCATGAGCACACACTTGTATAACAGGCTGGATTCATGTGTAACCGGCTTGTTCCCGTGGAACTATAAATATCTTGAGACTTGTGTTGTCATCAGATAGTAACAGTAATCATTCCCCTCCGCTTGAGCAGGAATCAAAGCTCAGAAAAGTTGCTTTAATGATCCCCCTCCTTTGTCTTATGAATAAAACAGGCGTGGATTGATGAATTATTGACTTTGCGTCAACAAGTAAAGGGACCTCTAATGGAAAAATGATATCAATCCAGCCTATAATGCTGCGTATGCAAACAAAACCCATTAGCTTTTTATGGCCCCTAATCAAAAGAGTAATTACACTGACAAAATATGAATGTAACTTGTGGACAATAAAAGTGAAACAAAGAAATCATCTTTACAATGCACCACGCCACAACAGCAGCTGCTGCTTTATCAGTGGTTTAAAAATGCTTACAGAGCCACAGCAGCCCTGGCATTTTCAAATCTGTAAATAATTCTATACATTCACAAGCACTTAGTACAACATTAGCCTAGTGGGAAAAATACAGTGGATAGACTAGGATTAAAACATTTAGTAGGAGTAAATACTTATCCCTGAGCCTCAAGATCCATGGCCGTTTTATCTGCTCTTTTATTTGATTCACCCCTTGAGGCTCAACTTGCTCATTTCAGGCAGTTGAGGCAGTTATTAGGATCAACACATTTCCATCTATTTTGTTATAACCAACCCCCAAAAATATGGTAAGATCCCAGAGACTAAAGAACAGTCCCCTCAGTGTATCTCACCTTAAACTTCCTGTAAATTCTAACATAAATACATTTGGCGAATCAGTAATTGAGCGTGCCCTTTTAATAACAACTGCGTTTTGTTCCGCATCTCAGCCCCACAACATCCCACTGCACATTTCCATGCAAATGAGCTCAGAATTGCATCACAAAATATTTAAAATACTCTCTTCATCACATTGCAGACTGCGCGGCTGTCTAAAGCTAAATGGTGAAGTGGTTTTGGCTGTCTCTTTCTGAAGAGCTCTGCCGCTATGGGCCCATTTTCTGTCTCCTCCTGACAGCCCTGTGATGTGTACAAAGCCCCCATTCCTCAACTGGGAAATCAGCCCCACTACAGGCCGTCACAAACAATCAGCGCTCATTACCCACTACGCAGCACCGCATTTTACCTTTTTACCTGCACTATCCGGCTACTGTGTACACTCACTTACGCTGGAATATTGGCCTCTCAGTCCTTTCAGTTTGTGTGCTAACGTTTTGTCCGAACTTGTGTCGCCAGCGCCGTCTAACCTTGCAGCTGTCAAATGTATAAAGGTGCTTTTATGTGCCCCACCCTTCCCCTCTTGAGACGTAAACATGTACGGTGCATTGCTTTCTCTACCTGAAGCTCGTGGTGATCACAGACCGGGCTGGTGTCAGGGGAAAGGCCCGTTGTGGGGACTTGGGTGTAATTGGTAAGGAGAGCTCCGAGCTGGTCCCTCTGTGTGCAAGCAGATTACAGGCTGGCATGGAGACCCCTCAGGGCGCCGCAACATGGCTGTTTGTACGTGGTGTGTAAAACAAGCGTGTCATTCATGAATTATACATGGGGAATGCCCAGCCATGAAATTGGAAGAGCCGAAAAACAAGAGAATAAACCGATGGAGAAATAGGAGAAAGTTAAGGAAAGGAAGAAGTCTTAGCTCGGTGGCAATTAAACAGGTGTAGCAAACAAACATGGAGCCAGGCGTTTGGTCCACTGCGATCTCACTGTTGGCTGTGAGGTTTAGCTGTTTTCCGGGCTCTGTCTTGGGGTTCTGAAATGGATACTCTTTCATCATTCTAAATAGATCCCTTTTGGGCCGTTAAGCTTTGCTCTGCACACTATGTGTCACTGCTCATTAATGAGACAGAATTATGATTTATGGTGTTTGTAAGTCAAAATACTGCAGAGCAAACAGGTGTTAATTCATGATTTTTTTTTTACTTGCAAAGATATTAATAGATATATTGACATGTTAATTTTGACGTTTCACTACATATGAGTGTTTTTGGGAAGTTCCTGCTGCCTGTGCACCCCGCCCTGGAGAAGAGGAACAAAATGGATAGATGGATATTTGTTGTGACTGTGTGAAGTGTAAACTCACAGAGGAAATGAATGTGCCATTTCGAGGCTACACATCTCACCTCAGTGACAACTTTATGAGTGCATCAGTTGATAATGATGCTCTTTTTGCTCTTTTGAAGAAACACATTAAAACAAAACTCAAAAGTCAGATTGTGGCAGTTCAACATTTCTCCAGCAGTTTAAGAAATTCAAATCACCTCTCTCCTTTGCAGTGCATTAGGATGCGGCAGGGAGAAAAACCTTGATAATGGTTTTCATTTACCCCCCAGCCAGACTAATCACACTAGCATTGGTTCCACTCACAGCTCGAGCCGACGCATTGGAAATACCAGGACCCGGCCCTGTAGGGGCTCTGGCCCTGTGGGAGGCACAGGGCAGACTACTACCCTGCATTGAACTATATCAGAACAGCTTCTGTAAACAGGCAGGAGGGAAAAGGATGTCTCAGAATGCACTATTCAAGAAACACATAAAGCACTAAATGCATTGGACAATGCTCCTGGGCAATCAGGCAGTATGTGATATGTGTCAATAAAAGAATTCATTTACTCCGTCTGTGAGTGTTTTCAGATGCTTAAGGAAAAGGCATTGTTGTATTAGAGGATTCTACTGAAGAAATGTTTATATTGGGCTGAGATGCTTTGATCCTAATATTTTTTTCACATTATAATATTTGAGTCGTTAGAAACATAGGCTTTTTATGGCTTTTTATTTCTCTAAATTCCTTGTTTTTTTTTTTTTTTTTCTAAAGTGAAATGACTACACTCCATCACAGTTAGATATCCTTTATTTTCTTGTAAGACCAGTCAATTTATCTGGGTAGTGGCCATTGCGTCGGTTGGAAGATGCAGCCTTGAAGCTAAAAGCCTTCTAACAATTAATCATTCAGAGCTGGAGGTCCATTTGTGGAAATAGTATCTGTTTGCCACATGGTCGAATAACTGAATAAGTCAACAAGCACAATGAGACCCAAGTCGTCCTGGAACATTTCTCAAAATATACTCCTGAGGCTGAAACTGAGAAGATGAGAAAAGGGAAGTCCAAATGCACGCTAACATTGTGCGATGAATAATAAACATATGGTCATGCTTTATTTACAACAAAGTCCCCCGTGTTTCAGTAGCATCGACAGACTATAATAACATCCTGTGTAATAACTTCATAGTGACTTCTACTGCATGGAGACTTATGCAAATGTGTGACGTTCCATCCTTTGTGGTTTTAATTATAAATGAAATGAATAAATACATTGGTGTGTAGAAGATATTGAGAACACAGGCCTCTGCTAAGGCAAGGCGAGGCATAGCAAGTTTATTTGTACAGCACAAGTCGTACACAAAGTAATTCAAGGTGCTTAACAGAACAAGTAAGACAAGAAAGTCACAATACAACCAAATTAACACATAAATAATCACAAATAATCATCATGAACTTAACATTAAATGAGAAGAGTGCAGGATAAAAACCTTTCAGTCATATGCACAGCTAAACAGAACCGTTTTGAGCCTGGATTTGTTACAGTAGAGGCCTGTCTCACATCTTCATGAAGACTGTCCCAGGTTTTAGCTGCAGAAAACTGAAACTCTGATTGTCCATGTTTAGTCCTGACTCTGGGCTCCAGCAGGAGGCCGGTCCCTGAAGTCCTCAGAGTGTGAGATGGTTCATGTGGCACTAACATGTGTGTACTGTGTGAGATGTACTTTGGTGCTGGTCCAAGGAGAGGAGGCATGGTTTAACTCGCAATCTTCTCATCATGCTGTTTAGGGACATCTGTTGAAGAAATATAGACCCTCATTTTGTCTTTGGTTTTGCTTCTACAAAGTGTTTATCACAAAATAGAGCGTTGAGTCTTACTTTTTTAGTCATTTGTAGCTTTCGAAGGTGGAAATTAGGACAATTGCATATTTTATCTTACATATGCAAAGCCAATAAAGTCACACACTGTAATATTTCTTTGGATCTCATTTAGCTTTGATTATGAACGTTCTGTATTACAAGTTTTACCACTGAGCAAATCCTTTTCCAGAACATCCCAGAGATTCTCATTGGGGTTAAGGATCGAGCTCTCTTGTGACAAATCCATGTGCGCACTAACAAAAGCTTGGACACACCCTCTCATTCAGTTTTTTTTTTTTACTACTTTCTACATTTTATATACATACAGAAACATTAAATGCATGAAGAAGCAAGATATATGGAACTCTAACGTAGGCCCTTTGCTTTGTCAATACAATTCACTTTTTTTCCCTCTACTGCATAATTCCATATATCTTCCTTTGTGTATTTAATGTCTTCTGTATGTATCTAAAATGTGGAAAGTAGTAAAAATAAAGAAAAAAAAAAATAGAACATTGAATGAGATGGTGTGTTCAAACTCCCAAAACCACTGTTGTGAAATTTCTAATAGTAAAAACTCCTAAAAAATCGACAGAGAAGTTGTCTTGAATCAAAAGTCTGGTTTATTGAATCAATTGTGCACAATCGTCAAAGAGCTGTTGTCCCGAGTAGTGTCGTCTCGTCCTCAGCTGCCAAATGAAAATACATACAGTGCATTTATACCATCAAAACAATCATACCCGTTTAGTCTAATCAAAGTGGCTGGAGGCCATTAGACGCACAAACAAGAGATACACCCATACACAACAACAGATGGTATTATGAAGGTTAGGTTAAAAAGATCCATAACAATACAAATAAAGATTAAAGGTAAAGAAAGCCATAACACCACTCTTTAACTATAAGAAACCAATGAATCCTGGCATTCTTTAAATACACCCGCACCACCAGGGAAGAACTAATGCACTGATGGAATAACTTCAGTGGATTCAGGTGGTGAGCTTTGAGCACAAAATGTTGCATAATCAAGATCTGACCAGGGCCGGCTCTAGCTTTCAGGGGGCCCTGAGCAGTGGATGGGCCCCTGGGCAGTGGATGTCCTGGGCTCAGCTATTGGTGACTTGCATTTGACAACATTATGACCATGCTCCCATCACCTTGTGCTTCCGTTTATATGACCAAAGAATGAAATATTTGCAACTGAAAACACTCAGTTGCACCTTGTGATGTCATGTGGTGTGTCACATTCACTAGAATCATTTGGATGATTTCAACCCAGGAATTGCCAATTTCTACAAACTGAACTAAATGTAAAAGGAGCTGCTGACTTGAAAACTACCACTACATGACATCACAAGGTGGAGCTGAGTGTTTTCAGTTTGAGCTTTGGTGATGTCAAAAAAACCTAATAACAACAACAACTCCAGGTGTGTTTTTGAAGAGGTAACAGTGTTATAAAATGGCTTAAGCTCACAAGAGTCAATTTTGTGTAATATAGGACCTTTAAGAGGATTTTTGGTAGGTCTGGGCAATATGACAAAAAAATACATTTTAATTTTTTATTTTGATTTAATTGTATATATAAAAACAACTTTCATTTCCTGAACATAAGCGATGCAATAGCCATTTAATACAAAAAATAGTCCAGTTTCCAGCATTGGCCATGAACTTTTTGATTAAAAAGACCTAAACTGATCATTGCAATTAGAAATGACTGAATTTCAATCAAATTTGAGTAACCTTCCCTCTTATCTTGATCTATTTCTGTTTGTGTATTCAAGCTCTCCATCCCCTGGTGTCAGTGATGTGGCCTGTCAGCTTCTTAGACCCGGGCCTCGCTCTGTCACTGCGTTCTGTGGAGCAGTGAGACGATAACAGAGCCACAGACACATGGGCCTCTCTGGGGTGATCGGCTGTTGTCAAGCACCAGCGTCACTGTCCAAAACACGCTCCAACCTCAAATGTCACAGACTAAATATATATATTTTTTTCTTGATAAGTTTTTTTGAAATAATCTGTCAAAGTGGTCTAGTCTAAAGTGTTTTTGAAGAGAGGACAAAGGACAAAGACACTTTTTGTTATGCAGGAAGGCTGTGTTCTTGTTTTGACTGCATGGATGAGGTTCAGTAATGATCAGGTCTCATTCAAAACCTTTTAGAGTTTTTGTCATTTTAGTGGTGTTTTAAGTGGCAGTTTAGGTACTTCTGAGATCCTGCGCATCAAAGCAAACTTCTGTGATTGTGAATTAATGAGTTTTTATAGAATCTGAAAAGCTGAATGGTGAATACTGAATGCTGTAATAGCTGCTGCCGTAGAGCTCTATTTTTGGATTAACAGTCTATAAAAAAGATGGGAGCTTTTGTGATTGACTGTATGTGTGTTTATCTCTTAATTGTTCATTTTATTATTTGTAGAAATGTTATGATCATGTTCTGTCTCTTTCACATTCAGCCTCTAGATCCTTAACCCATACTTTGAGTTTGTTGAGCTGATGGTCTTTGTAGAGAGTAAACCATCACATTCTGCAGGGACCATCGGTTTGTGGCTCCTGAAAAAGACACACTAGCCTCCAATGAAATGGATACTGAACACTTGTTGGCTGCTCATTATATTCACTCAAGAAGTGTTCTCTGCTCACTCTTGTCCAGGGAATCCCTATAGACTGTATAAAGAAGTGGACTAAGGGAGTGTGTCGTCACCCATAGCGTTCAGCTCCAGTTAAATGAAGCTCATCGAGGCTTGAGCAGATATGGGGCAAATTTTGAGCCGAGTTCCATATATGAAATACCAACCGTGATTCCAATCCAGAAGCAGGAGGTTGAAGGTAACGCCCCTTTCCACCCGAACCGCTGGTTTAGCAGGGCCAATTTTTCTCTCAGTGACTTGGGCCAGAATAAAAACGAATTTCAAAATAAAAGTTCCGAAATCCGTATGAAATAGCTCTAATAGTATGAAATAAAAAGCTGGTTTTGTATTGTTTTTATTCTTATTCTGGTTCCCCAATTTTCAATGGATTGAAGTAATTAAATTTCTTACCATTTCTTACCACTCTGTTTGAAAAAAGCGAGTCTTTCTTCCCGTCGTCTGGAGCAAACCATTTAGCTCCTTTAACGTCGGTCTCGGACCTTTAATTATAACCTCCTGCTTCAACCGAAAGTCCAGTTTAGAAAACTGCTTGAGCTTTAATATGTAATGTTCCTCCTTTTAAAAAGTAGGGCCAGACAAGACGAAAAAAGTGAACGGATAGCTAAACTTGACTTGCAAACTCTAAATTGTAGCTTGCTACCCCTATTCTGCAGGAGTTTGCAAGAATCCCTGGGCTTACGAGCGCCCCCTAGCATGAGGCAGGTTAACTGTGTGCCTCACCTGGTGCCTTTTCACAGCCGCTTAAAGCAGCAGCGTCACTGATGAGCTACAGCACAGTCAGTCCATGTGAGGCACAAACGACTGGTGCCTGTCTGCACATCTCTTCTCAAGATTTCAACTGTAAACGTAAAAATTTAGCGATTTTGAATAAAAAAAAAATACAATTGCAAAGTTAAATAGAAATAACTTCATAGTACAAATCATTGGATCAATATAACCATTTCATTTATTTTTTCTCCTTGATGAAGACAGGTACGGCCTCACCTGCCTCCCCTGACTGCACGTCACTATACAGAGAGCACTGTCCTGTAAATCCCTGGTACTATGGCATTAATATGTAAATGGTTTTAATGGGTGAGAGTTTGTACAGAACATACCAAATAAATACCAAATAAACATTTTGTGAATCAAAATTGTAAAGAAAATAAGTGACAGTCCATCACCTGAACCATTACCTACAGTGAGTTTAATAGTGAGAACATAGTGTTAGTATTAGCTGTGTAAATGTCTTATTGCTGAAGTTCTGTGAATCAACTATAACATCCACATTCTTTTATTTATGTAGCAGATAAGCAAATATGAACATAGTGTGTCGCTCACAAACTTCACAGATTCAGATCATTGAGCATTTGCCTAAAAAGGACAGTCATGTTTTTCTTATAAGTTTCCATGATAAAGAGTGATATTTAAAGCGTGCCTTTTCTGTCCAGAGCCTCGTGTATACTCCTCTGAATAGAACATTATTCCTGCCCCTCTGTCCTCTCCATCTCCTCTTCCTCCTCTTCCTCCTGCTGCTCTGCTGTGTGACAACTAAACGCTGTTGCCTGCACCCCACTGATTTTCATCAAAATTGCATGCATCACCCAATCTTCTTTCTGCTTTATATCTGCCTGGAGGCAACACTATATGTGCTCTGCAACAAGAAAGAAGTGTGGACCTGCCGTACAGCTCTACAGCTATTGTATAGTAAGAACAAATAATACGTATTTGGATGTGAGGACTATTCTCATAATAGCTGTGACACATACCTGACGTGTACCTGTTTTTTACTGTGTTAAAAATGTGAAAAGTAGAAAAAGTTCATTTTAAGCTGCCTGCAGTGGTCCAAACTTTCTCATTTTCCTTATGCATTCGTAGCATCTCCTTATTCAATAGCAGAGTTTGGATCATATCACTGCTAACAACAAAGAGCATGCAAACATCTGCGCACCAGCATTACTTCCTGGTTCGCAGATGTTAAAACCACTCTATAACTAGTTGCAGACAGTACACAGTGATCTCATTTTTATCCTTTGATCCTTTTTACTTTATTACATAAAAAAACTGGGTCCAGCCCTGTATGAAGCCCAACATTTTCATGGAGGCCTGGAGGAGACACGGGCCAGTGTAACACACTGAAATGAGAAAAAAAGCTTTTGATTATTTTGCTCCCAAAAATAGAATACATTCAATTCAGTTTCTATTCAATGTATTGGCTGTTAGGGCTGAACAAGATCATTGATTTAACCAACAGAAAGTTAGAAAATTGGTCAATAACAGACAGATTAACCAAGATTCATTAGAAAACAAGCAAATGGAGAACTGTCCCAGAACATTCTGTCCTTAGACACTCATTCTTGGCAAGGGAAAGCTACAAAAAACAACTGGGAAAAAGAGCAACCTCGAGGAGAACCACAGTGATGAAGAGATCTACTCCCATGGATCAAACCAGGACTAAAACAGGACTAAACCAGGACTAAACCTAAACCAGACTAAACCAGGACTAAAACAGGACTAAACCAGGACTAAACCAGGACTAAACCAGGACTAAACCAGGACTAAACCAGGACTAAACCAGGACTAAACCAGGACTAAACCAGGACTAAACCAGGATGGGCAGGCTGCATATGAGTCCAGGACTAAAGTGCATTTGCAGCTAAAGTCCAGGTCTGTAAGGCCACTGCCCACTAAAGACTAAGGATCAGAGGAGGGCTCATCCAGGACATGGTCGGGGTCATTCATCCACGTATTAGGTCATCCAGCCAGGTGAGTCCACAGAACAGGATCAGGGCACAGGAGGGGAACCAAGGGTCCAGTCATCACCAGGCAGTCAGCGGGAGGGCATCTGCAACAGTTGGTCTCTCCAGAGCAGAGCAGATAAGGAACAACTTGTGACTCCAGGTGAAGTGAATGTTGTCGACAGGGAAAGTAAGAGGAGACAGAGGTTCCTCCCCCAGCGTAGATGCTCCTAAAGCAGCTTAGCTAAAACTGTGGGTTTTGTTTCTAGGACATGTACAACTGGATACACTGGTGCAAATATACTTTAATAATCCCACCTGCACCGGTTTTAAATGTTTCAAATGGACCTATGCAGTTATTTATTTATTTTGTTTTGTTTTTATTTGTATTGTTCTGTTTTGTTTGTGCCCATGAAAAAAAAGAGTCTGAGTGCTCTCACTGGGATGTGCCTATAAATAATGATACATGAAAATAAATGAAATAAAAGTGATGAGTGACAATGCAGCCAGGTGTCCAATAAAGATCTTAAATGTTTACTGTGTCTTGCCTGGAAAGCCTGATGTACAGTACACTGTGGTAGAGATAGGGCCACAGATGTAATCTCTGCTGCTGTCTCTTAATTACCCCGGTAAACAGAAGTGCTGAATCAGACCAGCAGCCCTCACACTCTTAAGAGTTTAGGAACGTATAGAAGACACACTCCTGAGGGCAAAAATAAGCACAGTTTACCTTAAAATACTTTTCTCTGCACCAAAAACATGACTTCATATTCCTTTAGAAAATGCTGTAAGTTTTCATTTACAGTAATACTGCGGCGGTGAGAGCTGTGACACATGGCATCATCAGCATAGCGCCCTCTGTCTGTCACAGCTCTATGTAGAACAGCACTCAGCATGTTTGCACTGGATTTAATCGATTCTACTTAAGAGGAATGTCTACAAGTGCATAATTCAGTGACATAAGTGAACACGATCTGCTGTGTGAGATCACATGGGCGCTTCATCTGACACATCGCCTCTTATTATGAGAACAGCCTCATGTTGGATGTCCAGACCTTGAAAAGTTTAGTGCAACATTTTTACTGAACTCCCTCTTTTCAAGAAGTTAAAAAATGTACTTACTGCGTCTGGGCTGTGTGCAGGGGCCTGTGCCACAGTCGGGATTTGCAGTGTGTAAAATGAATTAATTCAAATGGCTCTCCATAAGACTCACATTGACTATGGGCATCGAAGCGCAGTGTGGCTGGAATAATGTGTGTGTGAGGACAGCGGGGCGGCGCTGACCCTGCGGCTGCTTCTCGCCTTGTGCCAAACAGCTCTGCTACTGCTGCTGCTCAGCCCCACCCCAATGCTGGGTCTCATTATGTGTCAGCTCTGTACGGAAGAATGCAGCTGTGACGGTGCATCCGATGTAGGAAGGCACTCAAACAGGTCCTTCACAAAGCTGTTTTTAGTTTTAGTTAACATTTCATCAATGGTGTTTTTTCATTTCAGCCATGGTAACTTTAAACAACATGCAAATATAATCTTATTTAGTCTTGCCAAAATGTTTTTTATATATATATATATATATATATATATATATATATATATATATATATATATATATATATATATATATACATTATTTTGGCAAATAAATAAGATTATATATATATATATATATATATACACATATATATATATATGTGTATATATATATATATGTGTGTATATGTGTGTGTGTGTGTGTGTGTGTGTGTGTATATATATATATATATATATATATGTGTGTGTGTGTGTGTGTGTGTGTGTGTGTGTGTGTGTGTGTGTGTGTGTGTGTGTGTGTGTGTGTGTGTGTATATACATATGTCATAGTTCTATTTTATTCTGATTTGTGCATTCATCTCACAGTTCTATGTACAGGGCACCAGACTTGTTCCTTGTTACATAGTTTGTGTTTCTGGACACTGCTCTTGTAGTGTTTTACTGTAATCCGTGGATTAAGCCCTGACTGGTATTAACAGCAAATTGATTCTTTTTGACTTTAGAAATAACATTCCAGTGAAGATTAGCCTGATTTATTTTGTTTAGGCTCCACATATGCATCTGTGCATTTTTTTATTTTATGTTAATTCACAAAGAAAATGGTTTTCTCATGTAGCTCAATCCTGTGGCTTCAATGTCATTTTTATGTGTAAAATATATTACATCTGTCTGTGGACAAGCAGGTCGCACACGCCTGGCTCACACATAATCTGCATGTGGATTTAAGAACTTGTCAAATAGAGTTAAACATAAGCGATGTGTTCTCAGCAGCGCCTCCAGCCTGTGGAGCTCAGCGCTCCCATGTTTGAATACAAAACAAGACCCGCTAAACAGCTTTATTGAAATGATTTCATGTTTTTCTTGAATCGTTTGAGGTAATGCGTTATTAAGCACCTGCACTCTTTGGAATAAAACCACTGTAATGAAAAATGAAAATTCAGATTACAAAGTCACTTTTGCAAACCGAGTTAATCAATCAAACAACCTCGTGAATGCCTTTAACTGCACCATTGCGCAAAATGCCTTGATTACTTTTCCTCGCGGCTTAAAAAGGTGTGATGCCGAGCTGACGTGAACAGCGTGCAAATGTCACCATGGACAGAATACATGCGGCGCATACAATTAGCACTGTCACCTTTTATGTAGAGACCAAAACAATTATGATCAATACACACTGGAAAATCAATGGCCACAAGCATTCTAGATGAGGGACCTTTTCACACGGGGTTTGGATGAAATATTTCACTGCTGAAGTCACAGAGCTATATATTTACTTCAGAATCAACTACAATTTCCAGTACAATGTAATGGTGTATTTATTGTAATTTTTCTTAACGTGTTGAGATAATCTAACCTAAATAATTTTAGGTAGTTGGGTAAATTGTACCTGGAGGAAATGTGCCCAAACATCAGGAGAACACACAACCTTCACAAACGTGCACCAGAATGTAACCACAGAGCTTCTTGCTGTCACCCATAAAATAATGTAAGATTAGTTAACAGCATTAAAAGGCCTGTCATGATAATTACTATATCAACTTATCGTTCAGTAAATGTTTGATGGAATCTGAAGTTTGGGGGTCACTGTTTATCGCGGGTACTTTTTCTTTATACCACTCCAAAGGTTTTGTTATTTTTCCATACTATGATAATATTAAAGCTGTAGAGGCAGGACTAAATGAGCTCCATGGCTTACGAACTGTCTACTAAAGCGTTTCATTTATTTGTTACATCATCATGGTCTCTGAGGCATAAATCTGTGTATCGTTTATCATCTATATATCGAACTTCAAAATGTGTACTCGTGACAAGCCTGAACATTACATTTGATAGACACACAGAAATAGTGTGAAGTTTGCTCCAGGTCACACATTTATGATTAGATATAAAAATATGCTATGATTGGCCCTTCCACTTTACAGAACTCTGAGAATCATTCTTCAGCAAAATCAGCCATTTCATAGCATATTTTCTTTGCAGCAATTTTCTATTATAGTAAGATATAATTGCAGAAATAGGAAAAAATAGATCCCTGTCCCCTCTCTGTCTGTCTGTCTGTCTGTCTTCTTTTGCTCTTTCTTCCACTCTTGTCTTTTTTTCGGCTCTCTGGATAGCAATCAATAGTTATTATCTGCCGAGTGTCACGATAGACACTGCACAGAGCCACTATTCGCAGTTGATGGTGCTTTTTCATTATAGCTGACACTAGTCTAAACAAAGCAGGCCTATTTCCCTGCCACCAGACAAACACAGTCTCCATAATGGCAGCAGATAAAAGACAAGCGGGAGGGAAAATTGAGTTTCACATAATGGGGAATCAGTTGCATTGGCTCTCCATTCTCCCACTTCCACCATCTTTCTATGAAGTATTTGGTCATTATACAAACAGCCTGGATGTTCATTTCTTACCTCTTCTCCATTGATCCGCTCGTCTTTTCATTCATCCCCATTATGAGGCCCGATAATGCTTTTCCACATTCATCATGGCCCTGTCCATTTGGGCTGCAGGTCAGCCGCCGCGCCCATCCATCCAGCTGCCAGTTTGTAGGTGGGTAGGAGGTGAACTTGTTTTGTTTTGACGGGGGTTGTTGTTTCATAAAATAAATAAATGATATCTGCGCAGCCGAGTGGAAAGCATAACGAATGGCAGTCAGAGAAAAGGCAATTTAGGGCGAAGTGCAGCGGCTGGCGAAGGAATAGAATGGCTTTTTACTATGAAGTATAACCAATGCATTACAAAACACATCACCAGAGGTTTATTGAAAAAGCCAAGTACCCCTCACTCCTACCTATGAAAATGGCCAACATTATCATGGCCCTACATGGTTAGGCACTGAAAGTCACTTTCACAAAGTCAGTGGAGAGGCTTTTATTGGCCGAGCACATAGAAATAGAAGAGCCCCAGGTGAACGACGCAGCCAAAGGTGGTTGCTTTTCAATTCCCTCTCATTCACAGGGCAGCTCGGTTTCATGGGGTCACTGTGGAATGGCTTATTTTACACTCTACAAAAAGCATGTTAGAAAAGGACTAGACATTTGTCTGTTGTTCCTGATTCTGAAACCAGATTATTCTAACCAAATACATATGTGTAAGACCACGGATGAGCGAGGTTATTTCAGTCTTTTTGGAAATGAGGACTATTCTTATCTTGGTAAGCCTACATTTTGCATTTTAACATTTCAAGGAAATTTTCTTACGTTTATTACAATTTTATGTCTGTAGAGGTTCAGGACCAGAGAACTGTGCTACCAATCAAGGGTCTGTGCAGAGGACAAGTTAATGTCTTAATAAAAGTCTGCACCACTCGTGCACTTAAAGAACTCCAAGAACAATTACATCATCGTTCATCAGCTTTTATTTCAGCTTTGCCTCGCTGCAAAAAACTAACTTCAAAATGAAAGTGTTTTAATATGCTTTCCCAGCACTAGTTTGATGTACAAACTCAATATTGTAACCATGAGGAGCTATTGAACGCTGTGCTGTATTTTGACAAATAGGGAGAATTAGGGAGTTGAAGGAGAGTAGCTTCATCACAGGTCAGCGGTGATTGTCAGCAGACGCAGATACATGCCAGTCCTGCTGACAGCTGTCACCTCAAACAGAGAGGCTTTTCTGCTGCCGCGGCTCACTCTACCTACTCCTGTGTCCTGTCAACTCTGCCCTCTGCTGTCTGCCATCATCTAATGGAGCTTCTATCTTTACACTCTGCTTCTATGTTGACTTACCTGACAATTTAGCATTTTAGCATTTACTTTTGTAGCACTTTTGTTTGCTGGATTTTAACTTGCAAATGATTTGTCACATCACAATGACAAACCACAGAAGCCAGATTCATCTGGAAGATTTGTCAGTATTTCAGGATGTGACAGTGGTTTGGGTTTGTCTGCTCCATGGTGCCAGTACGAGACAGGCCTTATAGGTTCAGTGACTTCAGACTCTCTTTATGAAACCAATTCAGAGTAAATGCAAACATGTTGAATCAAGGCAGAAAAAGTCAGTGTGTATTCTTAACCTAAAGCTATAGCAACTTTTGGTAGTTGCACATCACCTGCATGTTTCCATTGAAATAGAAAGCTAAAAACATGCCCTCGTGTGGATTATTATAGTGTAAAAACATGCATTTATTTTGTCTATTTTCTGGCTAAAAAGTTGCATACTGTGGCTTTAAAGGTCCTATATTTCACTACATTGACTCTTGTGAGCTTTAAGCCATGTAAGAATGAAGGGTATGTCAGTTTATCTACATCTCCAAAGCTCAAAATGCTCTGCTCCACCTTGTGATGTCATGAAGTGGTTTTCAAGCTAACACCTCCTTTTACCTTGTGTTTAACAGAGAGAGGCAATTCCAGGGCTGAAATCATCAAAATGATTCTAGTGAAGAGGAGTTAAAACACAATGGAGCACTTCCTGTATTACCACATGACATCACAAGGTAGAACAGAGTAATTTCAGCCTAAATATGGAGGGTTTGTGTGTTAAACATGTGAATGAAACAAAACACCTCCATGTATGTTTGTGATGAGGAAACAGCATTATACAGGCCCTTTAAATGACATCCTCTCTTTGGCACATAATTGGCTCGGCTATATCCATCTGAACAGAACCATTGTTTGGACACCAGGAAGAGCACCAGCTAGACCAGTGCACAAAGTAGTTACATAGATTAGGAGGGCAGCCTGCCATTTTCCCCTACAATACTATAACATGGCACTGTGAGTCCATTGTGCGAGTGCATTATGGCGCTAATAATACAGCCTTGTAAAAAGCAGACCTCCAATTGAAGGGAACAACCACCACACACTCATGCATTATCACATTAGCACCTGCAGCCTCGCAAAATACACCGCTGACTGATGGTAAAAAGAGGACGATTTTGAACCATGTTTCCAAAGAACGGGTAAGGAGCAGTGTACGGAAAGTCACATTCACTTTGAGAAAAACATCATTTATACATTCATTTTTCATATTATTTTAACTACATATAATTATTCCTTCACAAAGGTTGTATTTTTGCTTAGAATTTGCTACTACAATCTACGTTTCATAAGGGTTCAAAGTCACTAATGTACTAACTAACTAGCTTTGGGTATTACGTTTTATCACACATATCAAATAAAATAAGAGACTCCATTGTGAGCGCGTGTTTAAAGCCTTTACGTCTGAACTAGATAAAAGCAGCCAGTTTTGGATACTTCTGTGGGGTTAAAGGAAACTTGCTCGCATTTGTCTCGTTCTTTGCCTAAACAATTTTCACGAGTCTTTTCTCAGTCTTATTGGCTCGGTACCTACATCAATAACAGTATGAATTATTAACATTTCAATTTCTGATTTCACTGCGGTGCATTTTATGATCTAAGTCTTGACCTTTTCTTATAGTAAACATTGACTCTTAAATCTCACATCCTTGATTCTGAATTATAAATCCCTGGTGTGTAGTGTTTGGAGGTAAGATGAAAGATGACTGTTTGCAATTGATTTGAATTAAAGACCAAAAGTGCTGTCAGAGCCCGACTTGCAGTCAGAGATTTATTATGAACGCCAATGTGAATAAATTATTAAGACAGAAGCCAATTTCAAAAGTACAAACGGCTCAAGCTCTGATTAAGGTCAGTGCCTTTGGGTGACATGTTTGTTTATCTTCTTACACTGCTGACATGTTTCGCCTCTTCTTGAGTAATACACTGACGTTTATCACAGATGCTAATATCCCCTTTTGGAGACATTGCCTTTGTTCTGAGCTCTCCAAATGAAAATTCATTTTATCATTAGTAAATCCACGTGTTTTATGGAGGGACTTTTGATGTATCCAAATTTATCCAAACCTCTCCAAACTTATCCAAATGGAGACATGTGGAAAACATTTGGAAAAATGCAATAACTTTTGAATACTTCAACACACAGTTCAAAATGTAAACAAACACACACTGCAAACTGAAAACACACTGTACATGATGCTTCTCCCTGCTTCCTTCTTCCTGCTGGACTCTGATGCTCCTGCCTCTGCCAGCTCCAAGGCAACAGTTTCTCTAAAGACCTTTTGGTGCAGATAGGGATTTTACCCTCTGATCTACAGTGTCCTTTATAGAGAATGAGGCATTCACACAGGCAATGTCCACAAAATGGTGAAAAAATGTCTTGTGCCATTTCTTTGTTTTGTGCAAAACCTCGTAATAGCTGATGAGCACATCTGATAGGGCAACGTCACCCATGTGCCTAAGGAAAAAAAAACAAAAACACATTAGTAACAAGAAAGTACAAAATTGAGAGAGTGTGAAGTAATATTATATCATATACATATCCATAATCATCACACAAAAACAGTAAATGCACACATGATGCAGGATTTACACAGGGAGGGGAGCGGCGCCTCTACACTGTACTCTACCTGTGTACAGTAAAGCCAAACGGCACATCGTCACGTTCAGCTGCTCGTTGGCTGTTAAAGTAAAGCATCAGTAATTGGCTGATACAACAGTGAGAGAAAGCACAAACAGTCTGAGATCTGGGGCTTCAGTGATCCACAAAACCAATGATGATTGTCAAATTAGGTGTCGTTCAGAAGATAACATTTGGGTTTATCGTTGGGCCGCACAGTTATCACTGTCTGAGCTATATTCTGCCAGATATCAACAATAAACAAAGTCTGATCCTTAACTCTCCACAGGAACGTGTCAGAGCGCACCTCACCCATGTGCACAGATGAGATGCACGTGCTCATCTTATATTTTTTACCAACAATAATGCAAGAATAAAACAACATCTTTCAAACAATAAAAACATAACACAAATGTGCCAGAGCGCATGGTCCAAACGCACACTATGTGCACAGAAGCAAGGCTAAGGATTACGCATGGTATATTTTACCTACAGTTATGTCAATAGCAGAATAACCACGTTTACTGATCGAGAACAACATCCAATCCATCCAAAAATAAGGTCCTCTACTACCATCTAGTTTAACTTGTACAAACATCCACAGTGTCCTCAAGCACGTACTTCCTTTGTTTTCTTCATTTTGTCATGTTTAGAACAAAACTGTTACAAAACAACAGTGCGTAAAATGCACACGCTTTACGCATGAAAGTCCCTCGATTCACTCACTTTGATTGTCTCGGCCTGCTCCGTCTGTTTACAGAAAACCATGGCATGTGATCGTCGTGTTCAGCTGCTCATTGGCTGTAAGGAGAAAACATCACTAAATGTGTGTAATGTCCCTGGTTGATTCTACACGGGGGTGAGTGGGGCGTAAACTTTCTGTCACCTGTTGCACTGATTCGCTGTCTGGGACTCCAGTAACCCACAGCCCCCAACTTATTGGCCAACTTTGGTGTCAATCACCAGCTAACACATGTGTTTAGCTCTAAGGAACAAAGTTGGCACTGGCAGAAGTTTATTATGCCTGAAATCGACAAAAGAAATGCAAAAAAGTGATGGAGCAGATTTCACGTTTGGAATACTTTCCTGCAGCAGATTGCACATGGAGGATCTAATTTATTTTATGGATATAATTTCTTCACTGGATTTTATTCTTTGGACCTGTATGGAACAAATGAGGCTAGCTTTGCGGGAATATGTTGATGTTTGACAGAATCAGAGCCTCAAAGGTGAGTGAAGTCCATATCCAAATATTTGGCTTTTCTGTAAAAACAGCTTTCCTGTCAGGACGGTGGTGATTGCAAGTATAAATAGTTTGGATATTCAGAAAGACGAGCGCCGTAGCTTTCATTTGATGTGTAGATTGTTTGTGTGGGTGATGCAGAAGTACATGTACATGGCTGTAGAGATGTAAAGTAGGGAAGACTACAGTGCTAATTTGCACTATAATAACTGGAATGGATCATATTTGTAGCAGATCATAAACTCCTCACAGATCACATGACACTGCAGAACCTAACAAAAGTAAAATATTATAATCAGAGGGAAAATGAAAGAAAACACGTGTAGTTTAAGCATTGCCGTTTTACACCAGTGATGTAACGCTCGTGACTGAACGGTTCCTGAATAGAAAGAACAGAATCAAAATTTTGAAAAGAACCAAATCTTTTTCTTTCTGTTTTTTATCAAATTTTACACTGATTAACGCTGAAACAACACAAGAATCAGACCAGAAGCAGAGCAGGTGACGCGAGTGAGAGCTTTGTGCAGATTTCACATCACAATAACAGTTAGTTTTTAAATATTATTACTGTAGTGCAACATTTTATTTAGACTTCCATCATTCCAAAGGGCAAACACACTCCCACTCTCAGTTTGAACCATTTTAAACAGATCTCAGCCTTGGTCATTTCTCTCTGTGATTAAACTGTAGATAAAATAAGTTCTCACATTGGCCTCTATCATATAAATACATAGTAAAAGAGCCAGACTTTTGAATGGCTCTTTGAAAGGATCGATTCAAATCCCCTAAAAGAGACAAGCCTCATCACAATTTTGCAGTAGCTTCAACTTCTAAACGAAAATGAACTGAAAGTTTGAAGCTTGTGTCTTGGATGAAGTACAGGACCTTAGTACATGGGTGGGTTAAGTTTTGTTTGTCTTTTTCCCACTCTGCTATTCTTTTGTTTAGACTATATGATTATTATGTAAATGATGTGTTTGTCTTGACGCAAACTCAAACTAAAACAAATCAATCAAACGTATTTAGCAGTATGCGATGCAGCAGGGATCAAACCGCCAACCCTGTGGTTAGCGGGGACCATCCAGCACCTCCCTTACTGCCTGTCTGCATCATCCTTTCTATTGGATGTCATTGTATGTACCTTGGACTCTTTTCCCACCTCTAACTGCATGTGTTTGCGTGTTTACTTGAGTCACGGCCATCCCCCTGAAAGCTATAGAGGATCCGGCCGTAATCTCGACAACACAAATACATAATGTAATGATGATAAGATTAGCTTGTAGCCCTGTGTTTGCTGACTGGCTAAAGAGAAGGAAGCATCTGCAGCGAAAGCATATAATGAAAAAAAACATATGAGGCAGGCTAGCGCAGATAAACGTGCGGTGGGGGGCTTTGTATATATATTACGAATTAAACGAGACGCACCTCACCAGACGACCTTCAAGTGGATTACGATCACGGCAGCTTTCCAAACATCATTATTATGCCGATGGAGTCTAAAGTTTTACAGGCGTTGGATCTGCAACTACCGACGCGTTCATAACAACAGGTCTGGAATCCCTTTATACATGGGGTGAGTGAGGCCCAGAGCTGAAAGCAATGTATTCACTGTATTTGTGACAAGCTATTCAAGGATTTGCATGTCCAAGATGTGCAAAATAGTGGATAGTTCTGTAGCCAAAGTCACCGTGTTGAAGCCTCTTTTCCAATCCCTATGAAGGAAAGAAGAGGTCTGCATTTGTTCTTGTCACATAAACGTGCGTCATAATTCATGGTCCTTACCGTCCTTACCTACTATTGATTATCTTTCAGGTAAGTTTGATGTGGCTTCTTCAGAGGACTTAGCCTTGGAGGACACAATGCAAGCATTTACATTGCTGGAAGGATTCTTGGTAAAATAGCAAAAGCTCAGATATTTATGGAGCGATTTTTCCACCTTCAAGGCACTCAACGCACTTTACATCAAGGATCTACTCACCTATTCACACACATTTATGTTGGCAGTGAGATTTGAACCACCGATCTTCTGATCAGTAGACAAATGCTCTACCAGCTGAGCCACCGCCCCCCTTCCTCTTCAAGTGTTTGATATGACAATAGTCAGTCAGTTCATGAGATACTTCCTTCTTACATTACGTTTATTTGCTGTCCTTTGGCTAAATTTAATCTGTTGCAACATTCAGCTAATTGGATCAGTTATATACTACAAAATATGTTGCACCGTTCCCAACATAAAAACTGAAATATGACTGGGAATTGCTGATGCTTAAGCTAATCTACTCTCAGTTTTGGCTTAGCGCTCTGCAGATTTCTAGTTAATTAACAGTGCTCTGCAAAACCTATTTTGGTATTTTTTTCTGTCTCGCACTAACACAAACACATGAGAGATGGCCTCCTTCCTCCTCACTGAGATGGCAATGAAAAACAGGCATCGACCAGCACACAAAAGTCAAAGGACAAACAGAGTTATCTATACATGACTTACGTTCACACTGGATCTGTCTGCAGCATAGATTCACTTTACATTAGAAGACTGTGGCCCTTCTCTCTGTAACTGCTGCTCGTATTGACCCGCTCTACATCATCCTGGTGTTTTTATTTCGCTACTCTGTCCATAACTTAAGCTATGAACATTAATAACAGACAAATCAGATGCTTTCTTTCCTCAGTGTCACTCCCACTAACGTTAGCAACAGGTTTGATTAACAGCGTTGTTAATTAAACCAGCAGTGCAGGCGAGAAGGGGCGTTACCTTCAACAACTCCGCTCCAGATTGGCTCTTCTCGTTGCTCTGATACTTGCAGTCAGAATTCCAAATATAGACCTCGCCTCCAAATTCACCATTCTCCTCATTGCACATTACACTTATTGCACATTACACTCATTGCACATTACACTCATTGCACATTACACCCATTGCACATTACACTTATTGCACATTCCACTCATTGCACATTACGCTTATTGCACATTACGCTCATTGCACATTACGCTCATTGCACATTACACTCATTGCACATTACACTTATTGCACATTCCACTCATTGCACATTACACTTATTGCACATTACACTCATTGCACATTACACTTATTGCACATTACACTCATTGCACATTACACTTATTGCACATTACATTTATTGCACATTACACTCATTGCACATTACACTTATTGCACATTACACTTATTGCACAGTTCCCATTATTGCACCATACAAAATATTGCACATTCCAGTCATTACAGTCCCCATTATTTCATTTTAGCCCATTCAAGACAGTTACATTCTACACCCACCTCCTTCATTTTTTTGCCCATACATGCAAATATGTCTCAATGGAACAGTTAAAATCACATTTCTACTATAGATGAAGCATGTTTGGTTTGACCATAACCAGTTTTTCATTTGTGCTTTAAAAGAACCGTACGTGGGACATTCTCTCACTATTCCACCGATTCCTACCTTGGACAGATAATACAGTTTGAGCATTCACATTACACATACACGCACATATACACATACATTCTGAGCTCAAAATTTTGTTCACACTAACTGTTAAAATGATCAGGAGTGGGTTCTGTTTTAGGATTTTCTTTTAATTGAAAACATTGCTGTTGTTAGCAGGCCAAGTTTGTTACATTTTGTTATCTGTTTCCATTTATTAGAATATTGAACATACAAATGATCCATCTATAATCCACAAACACACATTGTAATCTTGGCGTTCATTTGATATTGAACAAAACAAACATTTTTTGATAGGTTCAGTCTGGCCGTGGTACAACACAAAGATCTCAAAGCCTGATTTTGTTGCGGTTTCTAGTTATGCGTGCACTGCAAACCACTCCATGATGCCAAGCGTTGAAGAGTCTTACAATATTTTGAAATTAAACATTTAGACTAAACATTACTAAAGCCAAGACGCTGAGCAGCCAATAACAAATTCTCTGTATTTTCAATCAGTTTGCTTTTCACTTGAAAGAGAAAACAATCCTGGCTTGTTCAGTGCTGCATAAGAAAATAAGGTGTTCTCAAAACCCAGTGTTGATTGATATATTATGGCTCCTACTGTTAGCTCAGAGCAAACACTGTGTATTATTAGGCACCTTATGTTTGCATAATGAGGGAGCAGAAATAGTTCAGCTCCTTTGATGTTAAATACTACTTGTACCGCTGTGAAAATACTTCCAGGTGAAGGAAGGCTAATTATGTGCAAGATTTTTAGATACTGAGCCTACTGTAGCTATACCAAGTCTGTTTTTTTTGTCCCAGTTCAAGTGTAGTGTGCATTTTCTATAGCGCAGTGTGGTTAATACGTAACAGCGAGGAGCGAGCAAACTTGCATAGACTTCCCAAAGTTCTGCCAAGCCACTGACAGCTCCACATCCAAAAACTTCACATTTGTATACTTGTTTCTGCATCACTGTCAACTTTCTCCCTGAAAGCGCAATGACATCAGCAGAATTTTTCACGATGCCACGCCAATGTTTTTGCTGGCTTTAATTATTCATTAAAAATGTGCTGTCTGTTTGCCCTGATAAGCCACCGGGTCTCATTCATTTCTTTGCAACTGGGTGAGCGTAGCCGATTTTTAGCTAACTCTGCCGGAGATGCTGCTGCTCTCAACATTTTCTATGCTCACAATCAATATGCTCCCTTGTGGAAAACAACTGCAATTGTCTCCCACCGCTACTAAATGTCTGCTGTTTTGTGTTTGCAGAAGACCTACCCTGTGAACAAGTATGCAAATGTTTTCATGTGGCAGAAAGCAAAATGTTTGGAAATGGCTGGAGCTTGTTAGCGGCAGAGAGTGCGTTTTAAATTGGCGCTCGCAGGCGACAGGTGTGTGGGCCCGAGCTCGCGTATATTTGTATTCATCTCACTTTATTTAAAAGGAGTTTTGTGGACACAGGCTAATCAATTAGGCTTTCAACGGCCACACTTTGCTTTCCTCCTGTTAATCAGATACGACTCAGGATCTAGTGCCAAAAAACACAAGGAGGAAGCCCCGATGAAGGATGAGGTGCACGTACTTAAGCCCACAGCGGCAGCAGACTGCTCACATTTATCCTGCCCCCCAACAAAGAAAGAGTCATTTTGAGAAACATTGAGAGTACATTGATGGGTTGGGATCATAGTACAGGGCCCAAAAGCCACTGACACTTTTAAATCTTCAATACCTCCTATAATTCTTAAGTTATACTCACCAAATTTTAGCAGTAGGTAAACTGAACCTTCTGAGATTTTTGGCAATATATACGGTTATAATTGTTCACTTACACTTAAACTTATCACTACTTAAACAAGGGGATGTAAAAATTACCTAGTTTTTAAAAATTATGTTTTTTAAGTGTCCACCATTTTGGGTTTGGCACTGAATAGCTCGATCCAACACACTTTACATAACATTTAAAGCATTTCCAGAGTTATGATCCTTATTTGATCCTGATATTACATTTTAAGTTATTTATTGTCTGAGGTTTATTCACAAACACCTTTTCTTTAAGATAGCCCCACAGGAAGAAATCAGGACTAGTCAGGTCTGTGGAGATCACATACTGCCCCCTGTCTGTGAAAAACACTTATTATTCCTTTAATGGCATTGACTCTTGGGGCATCTCTGGTATTAAAATGTCGACAGTAACACTGCTGGGTTTCTGAATTTGACCCATATGACTCAAAGTACCACTGTACAATGAGGGTTTGTTCCTTGGTGCTATATTTGCTCATATTAATTTCGGAAGGGTAGTTCTAAATGCTCTAAAAAAAATAAAATAAAAATATTTAGAAATAAAAGAGTTATGAATTTTTTCAACTGTCAGTGACTTTTGGGCCACCCTGTATTAATTATAACATGTGTATTGCAGGTTAACTGGGATGGACGGTTGTTAAAAGTACTGAAATATCTGGGTCAACACAGATACATCAAGACTGAAACTAGTGAAGAAACTAACTCAGCTGCTAGGTATCACGATACTGGAAAAAAAAAAAAAAAATCACAAATAGAAAAAAATTGTACCTCTTATGGGCTCGACACACGGGGGAGCGACTAACGACAGTGTGCAGCGACACTCATCGCATGGGCTTTAAAATTGAACACACGGGCGGCGACAAACTGCAGCGACTAGCAGCAGCTTGTCACGTCGCGCTCTGCTCCGCGAGCCTCCTACACCTCCGCGAGCCTCCTCTGATTGGCTGTTTATTTGGAGGGAATTTTGAGGTTGCAATAGCGGTAGATGGGAAAAAGACGCTAAAATGAAAAAAAAAAAATTATCTTGTTTAAACTCTTTACATAAATCTCAGAAAGTTTTGCTTCATTTGACTGAAATATCACTTCACAAAACTAAAAAAGCGATCATGGGTCCACCCTATTCTGTAAACAAGAAAACAACATGGTGAATACCATTATTTGATGAAGGACCTAAAGGAAGATCCTGAGGAATTTCGGGCATATTTTCATCTTAGCCCAGAACTGTTTTCCCAACTTCTCATCAAGGTAACCCCCAAGATAGAGAAGATTCACACAAATATAATATGTAGAGCTGTCTTGCATATCATTGGCTTGTCAATCAAACTCTTGCTGATTGGCTGTTGTGCAGTTGATAGCGATAAAAGTAGAACCTTTTTCATCTTTCATTAATCGCGTTGCAGGCCCGCACACGGGGAGGTCGCGCCCCGTGTGTCGAGCCCAATAGATGGGTCTGTCATGATAACACATGTTGAAGCACAATATATCGCTGCAGAGAAACATTATCATAAACAATAATATTGAAACTACTTTATGCCACTGATTAAGATTAAAATTAAGCAAGACAATCCCGGCAAACCCTTTTTAAATACAGTCTCATTCAAAAGAGCTGAGCTGTAAGAAATAAATAGCGGAATGAGCCAATAATTAGCCATAAGAGGGACGTATTCAACACTCTATAGCTCAAATCTTATCGTATTACAACTAAAATAGCAAAAATCCCCATCCATTTTAATTTCAATTTTAAACAAATTATTACTTTTGTGTAGCTCAGTATATAGATGTATCAATGTAGCTTTTCCTTAGTGTAGAAACTGAGGTTCACATTTTTGTACTGTAACAAAATGGTGTAATATTGCCCCACAGTTTCTGCCTACTTTTTGGTTTCTTTTTGAGAGCGTCAGTCTTCTTGTTGCCATGTTCTACTTAAGTAAGCATCAAAAGCAGAATTGTTCTTTGGAATTCAACTCTCCTGTCATAGCATTATCTAACAGTCATCATATCTCCGACACCGTGCATCGTCTGTCATTGTTTTGACAGCGACGTGAGCCGTCGTAAGCCGTGCGTTTCCTCCTTATGTTGGATACCTGTCAGCTGTGACCTTCATGGGAACCTGTACAGCTCTCTGCAGGGGGGAGGCTGCAGCGGAGGCGTCTCTACAGGGGGAGGAATGAGGGCAAAGAGCCTGGAATGTGTGGGACAGAGTAACCTGTAGAGAGGAGCAGAGGGGAGCGGAGAGGAGCAGAGAGGAGGAACGGGGAAGAGAGAGGAGCAGAGAGGAGGAGGGAGGAGCGGAGAGAAGGAGAGAGGAGCAGAGGGGCGGAGAGAGAGGAGGAGGAGAGAGGAGCGGGAGAAGGAAAGGGGAAGAGAGAGCAAAAAGCACAGGGGAGTGGAAAGGAGCAGAGGGGAGGGAGAGAGAGCAGAGAAGGGAGGAGGGGGGGTGAGGCAGAGGGGAGGAGAGGAGCAGAGAGAGAGAGGAGGGGAGGAGCGGAGAGAAGGAGAGAGGAGCAGAGGGGCGGAGAGAGGAGGAGCGGAGAGAAGGAGAGAGGAGCAGAGGGGCGGAGAGAGGAGGAGAGAGGAGTGGGGAGGAGAGAAGAGGAGGGGGTAGGAGAGAAGAGGATGGAGGAGCAGAGAAGAGAGGAGGAGGAGGAGCGGGAGGAGAGGAGGAAGGGGAGGAAAGAGGAGAGAGCGAGAGAGGAGGAGGGGAGGGGGGTGAGAGAAGGATTGAGGAGAGGAGAGAGGGGAGCGGGGGATGAGGCAGAGGGGAGGAGAGAGGAGCACAGAGGAGAGAGGAGCGGGGAGGAGAGAAGAGGAGGGAGGAGCAGAGAAGAGAGACAGAGGAGGAGAGGGGGGGGAGTGGAGCAGAGAGGAGGAGAGGGGTGCAGAGGGAAGGAGAAGAGCAAAGAGGAGAGGAGCAGAGAGGGGACCAGAGAGAAGAGCAGAGAGGAGTAAAAGGGAGCAGAAGGGAGCAGGGAGAAGCAAAAGTGAGCAGGCAGGAGCAGAAGGGAGCAGGGTTGCGTGGGGATGAGGGTGAGCTGTGTACTACCTGTGCAGGAGGCGTCGGAGCATGAAGTCACGGGCCTGGAAATAACCCCGGCCCAGCTCCAGCTCTGCCTCATTTAGACAAACACTGAGCTTCTTGTGCGGCTTGTTTGTGCTGCTCTCTCGTTTTGACCCCTTCTCACGGCTCCTGTAAAGTGGCTTTCACCGCACGACTCAGGACGGACTCAGCTCTGATACTTCTGTGATGCTGTATTCTCTACTAGTGCTGTAACAATATTTGATTTTAATTTTAACAAAGGTTTGACACTCAATACCAATTTTGACACCACAATGATAATTAAAACGCACTATATTTAATAAAGTTGACTGTGTTGATCAGATCTAACCTTCAGGGGGCCCTGGCTTGGAGGCCCTCACTACTTCAGTGGCACTCAGACTTATTAAGAATCCAAAACATGATACACACAACTGTCATCGTCTGCACTAAATCTATTGCGTTACCCATATCAGACAGTGAAGTGCAAAGGCATGTACAGAGGCCGAGAACACCCATAGCCACAACAAATAGGCAAGAATACTTCTCTGATGATCAACCAGAGGGGGCAGAACATTTGGAAGATTATAGACAGTGCATTTTAGTGTATTCAGCTGGCTCAAGTGTGATAACATTTATGGATACTGTAGTTTAATTTATGTGGTAGTGTCGCACTAGCCTCTGAACATGCTCTAGGATGGTCTGCAAATGAATACTTTGAACGTAACACTTACATTTATTCATTAAATATTATAGACTCACCATCTCTTTATCATAATGTGTTTAGGACCTACACACTGCCATAGGCGCGGCATAAAGTGGCGTATTGTGCGAATACATTTAACCTAGAAAGTGAAAGTGGAGCAAACCAGGGGCCCGTTCTGTCGTAGCTGCATGTGCTTAATTTCCCTCTTGAACAGTAATCAGCTCTGATTGTGATATTTCTGATGTAAAGACTGTAAAGGTGACACGTTGTGGCTTGTAATAACTTTTATATAAGAGTGTTCCCTCATCATTAGTGTCTCATTCTTGTGTTTTCATTGATTCGTCTCTGTCTGATACTGCGTTGTGCTACAGTTGAGGCTTGCTTCGAAAATGTCTGTTCATTCACCGTTCACAGTTGTCATACTTGTAGGGTTAGAAATGTTTTGGTATATTCTTTAATCTTTGTAGTCCGTTGTTCAGTACAAGATGCTGCTCCCAGGTCTCAAAGCTGGACACTGTGAATGTGGGAGAGCACAGTTTTCTTCATTAATCCTCTCCACAGTGTTAAAGTGAAAGAAGTCCCTCAGACGTCTTGGCTTTTGGCTGTGAAGTGGAGGTGTATTGTGGGCCTGTGGCAGTGCTGTGTTTACCATACTGTGAAAGTAATTAAATCCAAGGGCTGCCAGTATTCTCTGGCATAGGGGGCAGCGTCTCCCTGCTCTTCAAACAGCCCTCCATCTGCCTGATTGGATTGTGGCGTTGGGCAGCAGCAGACCGCCACAGAGAAGGTGGGCCCAAACACAAGTGTTCCCAAAGAACACCATGCTGGCAGCAGACAAAATGACCTCGCCAGGGGAATTAGTCAGAGACAATTACTACAAGCAGTTACTTACAGTTTACTATTTATTTTTTGCAAGGAATTATGAATAAGACACAGTAAGGATTATCCCAGGGCGTGCACAAAGGTGACCAACAAACAATTGACTCAAGTTTTCTATAGTTTATATTTTAATTCCTGCTGGACACGGGCAGAAAAGATATAACTAAAGCCAATACCATAACGGTTAGCTAAGTAGTAACATAAAATCGATAGACACAGATAGAAAACAGATAGATATAAGGCTGTGTTGTGTTGTTTGTCCAGTTGACAGAATTGAATTTTTCTTTCCATGGATCATACCTGGTTGTCTGAAGGATTACGCAGACACCCAGGATAAGCAGTGGTAGTAAAGCTGTAAGAAAAACCCACATGATAATAGCATGGGCTAAAGTGATATTTTGCTGTTTGAGACACTCACATACAGCGCAGTGTTCTTGTTCTGATCCGTCTTCCATCTGAGTAATAATAGTCATCACTAAGGCAAGACACCAGATTTGCACTTGATAATCCCCTCTGACACTGTCACTCAGAACGGTCCTAAACGCTTGGATTTTTTACATGATTCCTTGAAAATCCTGAAATGGCGTTGCTGTTGTTGGGGCTGATTAGAGCCTGTTACCTCGTGTTCCTCGGGACACTTGTTCTTGGCGAGTACGCGGCCATCGGAACAGCATGTCCTCATCATTAGCTCAGTATGGAGGCAGCCATCTTCCTTATTCGGCCCCAGCGTTACCCCGCCAACAGCTTTGGAGGGAAGATGCAACGCGTTAAAGTGCACACAAATGACAGGAGGAGAAAGAAATCCCTCGATTATAGCAGTTAAGGCGTATTGTGAGAGGCAAAGTGTAGTGATTGTAAAAGAGGAATGTCCTTGGATGTCAGAATACAGAAAACAATAGTGATTATTTTTATGATGAGGTCCTTTTGTGCGGCCAGTGGAGCCCCCCTGTGTTGAGACTGATGACTTCTAACAAGCGAAGTCATAGCCTTACGACCTTACCGAACTACGATGAGAAAGAACGTTTGAAAGCTGAATGTTTTTTTGAGATATTTGTCGTGTTTGAGAAAAATGCTGTTTTGAAGATTTCATTTCACTTCCGTTTTCAATTCAAAGTCAATCTCAACAAGACATTTTCCTCACCAAGGACACAACCTTTATAAACTCTTGTATATAGAGCGTGACTAAACATGGCAACAAGCGTCTACATAATGTATAAAGCGTGGCCTGCTGTTGCTGTATCGTCAGGTCGTGGCCGAAGAACACACTTTGTGCCGTTTGCATGTGTCCCTGCTCCCTGTCTTTCCCAATTCTATAATATCAATGGCAGATTTGATTTGGACTTCATTTACATATTTACTTTATCTTAGAAGGACAGAAGAAAGTTTTGCCCTTAAAACTAATTTCATTTCAAGTGATATTCTCTCTAACTTTCTGACTCATCTATCACACTTAACCTGGATTCGCCCTTCTCTGTTATGCACCGAGGACTTTCTGCTGCAGTTCAAAACCACGTCTGGAATTCTGAATTTGGCTGGAAAATCTGCCCTTTTTGTTAGAAATTTTAAATTGATGTGACAGATAATTACACATGGTTTGTATCACTGTGGCAGTTTCAATATTTGTAGTATTTGTGATGTAAGATACGACCTAAACGACTACCTGCATTCATTCTTCTGCTCACACGCATAAGGGGCTGAAGCTAGCTGGTGCATATATCTGTATGTTTTGATTTTCAAGTTTGTACTGTAGTTTTGAGCAGTTTTGAGTCTCTCGGCTGGCCTGGGAACGCCTTGGGGTCCCACCGGAGGAGCTGGAGGACGTGTCTAGGGTGAGGGAAGTCTGTGAGTTCCTGCTTAGACTGCTGCCCCCGCGACCCAGCCCCGGATAAGTGGAAGAAAATGGATAGCCCTGATCTAAATGAAGACAAAAAGACCTACCACAAAAGTTACACAATGAACTTTCAATCTGTCATATTTATTTGTAGTGTTTTCTTTCTAAAACTATACCAAGACGAGTTTGCAGCCTGTAGATTTTTAGACAATCTTACTGATCCATGACATAAATCACTCACATAAAACCCATATAAAACTTTGAAACATGAATATTACCCACAAAGATCAGGGAGACAGTAGCTCAGTTGGTTGGTAGTTTGTCCACTGATCTGAAGGTTGGCGGTTCGCGTCCCAGTAAAGTGGTTAGATCCATTGACCCACAGGTTGATTACTGTCATTGTGTGTTTGGGCAAGACACTTTACCCTTCTCGTATGAATCGGTGAGTGGTTCCTTGATGTGAAGCGCTCTGAGAGACTTGAAGGTGGAAAAATCGCTATATAAATCTGTGTCATTGACCATTTTAACACTTATAGACTGACAAAGTGAAAGACATCAGTGTAAGCATTTGTGTTGTGTTGTAACCCGTTTCATTTGTATATTTGTCGTGTGGGTGGGTATGGGAACCGGAATGAGAATTGCATCAGAGTCTGTGCTGGCTGGACTCCCTTCATTCTTCTGTGTTGTATCGGGTTTATGGAGCCGTAATAGCATTAAGTGACTTCAAACGCAGCGTGGTGAGACCGATATAAATGAAACCGTCATCACAGGTTGCAGCATCAAAGGCCCTCTGCGTCATATGAGCCCTGTATTACATTAATCAAAATAAGGGCTTATTTTGTTACACAAGCTGTCCATGTTCATATCGTAGCACAGGTCTGGTGAAATAACATATAAAACTGGAAATCAAGACGTATTTTGTTAATACACACTCTATTAAAGGGCCCATATTATATAGTTTTCAGAGCTAATCTTTCCTCATCAAAATGTACCTGGAGTTGTGTTTTGTTTCAATCACAAATGCCCAACGCACAAACACATATCAGGCGTATTTGAGCTGAGCGCTTCTCTCAAATGGAAAACATTCCTTTCCACCTTGTGATGTCATGTGGTGATACAGGAAGTGCTCCACTGTGGTTTAAAACTCTATACACCTCCACTAGAATCATTTCAGTCCTGGAATTGCCAATCTTTACTGAACTAAAGGTAAAAGGTAGCTGCTAACTTGAAAACTATCACTTCATGACATCACAAGGTGGAACGGAGCATTTTGAGCTTTGAAGATGTAGACAGACTAATAATAAAGGGTTACACAAACAAAAATCATAAATCCAGGTATGTTTTTGAGGAAATAACGAGTCCATTTTGTGTAATATAGGACCTTTAAATGAAATTTGAGAACATTTATAACGATGGTAGTGCAGGGCCCATCATGTCCTTGTTGTCATGGAGATGTTATCACTTTAACTTATTTACTACCACAATTATTATTATTACAGGTGTTTTAAGGCTAAAAAGTACCTTGAAAAACACCAGGCTTACAGGTTTGACGCCACTGTGGGGTTTAGAGATAGATGGCTTGGTTTTGTTTTGCTTCATGTTTAATTCTCCTGTTTTACTGATTGTCATGTGTGCAGTCTTAATCTTGAACTTGATCTTGGCATAGACTCCCTCAGGACACACATTTCAAATCCTATTCAATAAATAATACTCAAAAACACTTCTGTCTGTTTCGAAAGCCCTTGCAACTTCAATTTTCACACACTCCTCTAACACAACTGCAGATGAAACACGGTTCCACTGGGGAATAGTGAGATTGGTACTGATTATGTAGTGTCTGACATGTGTACAGGCAATCCCTCATTACACAAGATGCTTACTGCACACTTTTGTTGCTCTTATTAAAGTTACCTAATAAGCAGTGCCTTTGGCACCTCCGCAGGCCTTTCCTGGAGCAAGTGCCAGCTCAGTGAAAAGCATTTAGACGCCATGTTCTTAGAAGAACAGTGAATTCTGGGTAAAGGTAAGCTCAAGCAGTATTCCTAATAAAGCCATTAAAACATGTTGTATTGCACCAGTTTAGGAGCATTAGACCTGAGGGTTTAGACTGAAGAGGTGGTGTAGTGTTCTATTATCCAGGTGCGTCCATCTTGCTATCCCACAGGACACAAGTGAAAGGAATTCTGCGCAGTTCTTTCATTTGTGGTGTAATGAGGTGCTAGCCGGCGGGTAGCTGTTGTCTCCTGCCGCGTTTCATTCTGTATTGATACTTTCTCTTTTAAACACGCCTCATGCAGCCCCCGCGGCCCCACAGCCCTGAGCACCAACCTGCCATGTGCCTTGTCTTGACACCAAACTCTAATCTTTCGTCAGAGCCGGCAAAGGACTATGATCTGCTTTCAAAAGGGAAAATAAGGTACACATTGAACATGACATATGCTTGAAAATGGGCTTCCTGTTATGCTCATACGCTATGGCTCTTCCTGAGGCGTTCAATTGACAAGTCACAGTATGGAGGGGAGATTAATGGCTGGTCACCCGCTGGTATTGAGCTAACAGTGTGGCAAAGGGGCTCCCTCGACAGACAGTGGTGAAAAGAGGAGCGGAACGTTCTCATCTCACATCCACCCAGGGTTCTGCGCCAAGTTCAGTCGGCACAAGAAACTGGGATGAAAGAGAATGTGAGACATGCTTTGTTTCTTTAAACGCAGAATACTCCTCCAATGTGACAGAACTGAAAAGTAAAGAGCGTGATATGGTGGAAGTTAGCATTTAACCTCTCTAAACCTGCTCTGCCATGACGAACAAACATCTGAATGCTATTGCAGAAGTGTAATTATATGTAAATATTAAATACAGTTAAATTCTATTATCTTTCTAACTATGAAGTACCAAAACGAACTAGACATGGCCAAAACACAAGCAAATGGAATAGACTTCTAAATAGTTGTCTTTTGTGTTGTATAATATCGTGTGCTTTGTCTCATTAACCAACAGTCCAGGTGTTATCAACAGGGAAAAGCCTCTCTTCAGGGAGACGTCATTGTCCTTCAAACTCATCAATCCCATGAAAAGACAACTTTTAGACAAATAGACAAAATTAGAAGAAAATTATTAGATTACATAATTTTTTACTTGAGGTAACTCTAAAATGGAGAGAAATATCAATGACCTGGCACACCACCACGGATGTTTTTAGGTACTCAATTAGTCTGAATTTGAATCAAACATAGCTTTTTCTAATTAACAGGAATTGCAACAAATCCTTGGGATTAGGTAATGGCTTATTCGACAATATCCACTCCCAATTATCTTTTCCAACCGACCTTATGTAACAGATTAGATCAGCAAATTCTCCCACTAATGAGTTTTTACTGTTTTTCTCCATCACCTCAGATTTCTGTGAAAATGTTGCTGAAAACACGATAACTTTTGAAACATTGAAAAGCAGTGTCTGGATTATTTCACTGATTGATGTGCTGGCCGACGTGGGCGGATGTGTCTAGGCTTTAGAGTAATTAGCAGCTGTGTAGTGGTCTGCTGAGTCCCATGGCTGAACCAGAGGAGACACCTGTGATTTGCCACTTCACCTGTTGATAAAGATTGTGAGAGTCTATTGATTCTAACCTCCTGAGTTGGTTAAGTTCTGGAAAGTTCAGACCAGTATTTACTATATCTTCCACTATGCAAATACAAACATGCTGTATTTTTTAGATTCTCAAAGCCATTCAGTCACGTTTCAAGATAATGCAGTGTGCACAGATAAAATCAAAAGAGTAAATGTGTCTCCCTATTTTATTTAATGCCAAAGCCCACAAGTCAATTACTATTCTTATCTGCAAAAATCTTTATAAATCTTGTTCCAGTCCAATCTCGGAGCCTGTCAGTTCATTAAGCACATTAAACAACTCAAAGACTAACAAATTAGTTTCAATGTTTTGTTTTAACTCCGGTGTGGCCAAAAACTGAAAGAGAAACTTTTTTGACAGCAGCGGTGACGGCAAACATAGACAACCAAATATGTCACCTAATTGTGCATTAATAGTCCCATAAATCACAGACGACAATGACAGCTCGTCCCAATTACAAATGCCACGGATGAAGTATCTTTCCATCAAGCCCTCATCATGACAGCCCCCACACTGTGAGCCAATCACCTTGTTTGTTTAACGCCCCTAACCCACTACGCCAACACTTCTAACTAAACCAACTGAACTTCTTTTTCTCTATAATTCCTCCCATGCTTTTCAAAAGAACAGTCATCTCCATGGTGACTCAACCTGTAACGCTCTAAACCCTAGGGATCCAGGCAGGAGCGCTTGTGTGTGCCCTTAGGTAAGCCATCCTCCGCGATTTCTCTCTCCCCCCGTACATCGCATTTGTATTCATACTGCGTCCGAATGCCTGCAGTGACAGCTATTTAGCATTATATTTGAATGCCTTTTTAGAGGACCTCTTCAAAGGAGCGTGGACGTTGTAAGGGAACGGAACAAATAGCAGATGGTGTCAAAACTCGGTGTTCGCAGCAGGGGGGGGGATGCAAATCTGCGTCACTCATTAATGCTGAGGATGGTAATTTGATGATAACTAAATACGTGATTCGGTGTAGCAGAGGTATCCGGGACAAGGAGGGAAGTGAGTATGTTGTGATGGAAGGAGGTCAAGCTGTATGGATGCGCGGAGGTGCCGGGAGGGCTTCAGAGGTTATTACATGTTGATGAGTGGAACTGTTGGGCTGTAAACACTCTTCAGATTAGGTGATCGGGGGTAATTGATGGCTCTCCATACGTATTGGTTTTATGCCTTCCACTGTCTCCGAAACGTATTATTAATGGTTGAATACTCTCGTGCAATCTTGGTGCGAAGGTATTCTGACCTTTAGGAGGTTATTTTTCATTATGAATCAAAATGTAGTAAAAAGAATTAGTTTTCTTCTGTAGAAAGATAAAAAAAACTTCTATTTTGGTGGTGCCAACTTTTATGTAGAAATATTTTGTGTTTGTTTGCCCCTTAACAACCAAATTTTTAGGGGCTGTACTGGAAGAAGCAGCCATTTTGAGAAGAGAGATAAACAAAGCTAATTGAAAAAAAATGCAGGATTAATGAAACTAGCACAAAATTAATCACCACTTGGTTAAAACAGTAACTTTCATAAAATGCTTGTTATCTTTATACCATTGCTTTGGCCACATAGGAGTTTTACAAAAGCCATAACAGTCCCATCTGTCTCAAGAGTCTGGAAGAAAGTACTTCACAGAAAACTTTGAAGCGTGACTTCAACAGGTGTGGATGTTAAAACTGTTAAAAGGGCCAGTGCTAAGTCAGATACAAGTCTGCGAGAGCCCATTTATCCGCTGTGTCTGCGTATGGAGGTCAATTTTAAGACACCTACTGCTTTAGCGCACTCCTCTAATACCTAATCAATAAATAATCTGCCACAGAATCTGCACCCGCGCCTTGTTCATCCATCACTCACTTCTCCTTTTGTGCCATTCCGCCTCGCACATGCTAACAGTCTTTCCCAGAGATGGCCAAATCCCTTTTTCTTCTTTCCGTCTGTTCTCCAAATAACAACAGTTTTGCAGAGAGTGTTGTGCGTCTCTTGACCTTCTGTGTTGTTGCTAAACTGACAAAAGTAACAGAACAGTTGTGTATCCTGCCGGCGATAACTGGATACAGAAAGTAGATTTTATTGGTCTTTTTGCTCCCACTCGCTCTTGTTTTTTACACCAATCTGCAGTCCTCTCCCGTTGCCCTCGCCACCTCCGTCTAATCTGGCCCTCTCCTGCCTGTTTTTGCTTTGATCGTGCGCCGGTGCGTAGACCTGTGTCGCTAGGCAGCAGGGACTAAGCGCACAGGCAGAATTCAGAGGTCACCGCATAAGTGTAGCAGCTAATTAACGGAGATGGGAAAGAGTCATTTCAGAGGGAGCCATAGCGTAGATCCACAATTCGAGCCACCATTTTCTCTTGTATTTTCTCTGCTTGTTACCTTTTTCAACAGTCCTCCAAAAACACTTGATGGCTTATTTCCATGGACACGGACACCTCTCTCCGCTAGGATGGTCACGTTTCCTAAGCCCCGGCGCCACTTGGACAAATCCACCCATTTTCTCATCGCAAGAATGACATTTATTTTTTCATGTTCATGTCTTTCTGGAAAAGGATTGTGTTTTTTTCAGAAGCGGCAACTTTCTGTTTTTCCACGTTTGGCTGCACCACTTTCACTGTTCCTTTCATCCAAAACGCAGCCAATGCTTTCTTCCCTTCTCAAACAATAAAGGCAACAGGTGAATGCCTTTGAGAGGGTCCAGCCACAGCCACAACGTGCTGCATTTGCCATCTTGTTTTAGTCATGATCCTTGCAATGTAATCAAATATACATAATGATGCAAAAAAAAACCAACAACCTTTTAAAATCAGAAAAATATGTAATGTAAAATTCAAATTTTCATACAATATATTTAGTATTGTGCTTCTGAAAGGAGGAAGTAGATATTTAAATCTGTCTAACTTGTTCCATGTCGCACATTCACATTCACATCATAGACCAGGCATGGCCAAACTGTGGCCCGGGGGCCAAATGCGGCCCTCAGACCAATGTTTCTTGGCCCTCAAGCTTCCAGGTGAATTGGCCCATATTACCTGAAACAGTACTTTTACTGTACATTTAATGTGTCCCACTGAGGATGTAAGCATGAATGAAGGCCTAGTGGTTTAATCCAACTTCACTGTACTGGCGACCAGTCTATGGCCCTCAATCGGCCCTCACCTTTGTCTGTGTTTTTATATGTGGCCCTTAATGAGAAAAGTTTGGACACTCCTGTCATAGACTGTATAAAGAAGTGGACAAAGTGAGTCTAACGTCACCCATAGCTCATCGATGCTAGCAGTTATACGAGCGAATTTGGAGCCGAGTTGCACATTTGTAATTCCAGTTGTGAATACCATAGCAACCAAAGAGCCAATCTGGAGCGAGGCTGTTGAAGGTAACGTCTCTTCCTGCCCGCACCACTAGTAGCAACACAGTCAACCAAACCTGCTGCTAATGCTAGTGGGAGCGACCTCAGGGAAATAAGGCCTTGATTAGTCTGTTATTAATGTTCATATCTTGAGTTACAGACACAACAAAATAACCAGGATCATGTAGAGTGGGTTAATATGAACACTTTAAGACCAAAATGACGAGTCTGACAGCAGCAGTTACAGAGAGAGGGGTGACAATTTTTAAACTTAAAGTGAATTGTAGCCGATGAAGTTGATGGAGCCGGAAGCACGCCCATGAGCACTTTCTATATACAGTCTATGATTCACATGTTTTGAGCTTTAGAACAGCTTGTTCTTTCATTTCCCAGAGAAAGAACATTTGTGAAACACAGCTTTAACTTTGCATTATTTTTATTCATACCACCACAGTTATTCATACTTAAATAACTCTTCTTATCCAATACGTCGCATGGAGATTATACCTTAGCCAGCCCCACCACCGGTCTACAATAGTCCTTTGAATTATTACTATGATTGCATATAATACAGACTTCTACAACATAACTGCTCATACTGATCGTAGAGGAAAACTTAGTCTGAGGTTGGGCTTGAATAGTCTTTTCCTTATGGAGAAAATAGAGGTGAGAAATACATTGGGCTCTGCTGCTTTCAGAAGAAATGCAGCGTTGAATTGGCATTGTGGGGCTTCTGCCACGGATCTGCCGCTGTAACCCGCAGCTAAAATGTGGAGTTGAACTTTTAATCAATAATTCAGGCATGCAGGCGGTTATCCTCATCACAAGGCTTTCAATTCAGGCTTGTGTGAGTGACAGGGAGGAGAGGGGAGCGCTTGGTGGTGTGCATATGAAAATAGTACAGGATTCTCATTATAGGTGATGATACAGAAGCATGGGATGATGCCTTAGCACTGCCTCCTGCTCAGAAAATCAATGACATGGTTGCCGGTACGAATCAGGCTCAGCGCTGACAGGAAATTCAAGTGGAGGCAGAGTCTGTTTGGGCATCTTGACGGATTGTTTTAAATGAAATGAAACAATGTGAGGATGTATTGTTTGTCTGAGTATGAAAGATTAAATGGGGAAAAGTTTGTAGTTACTTTGTGGCAGCGTTAGAGATAAACAAGTATGAACTTGAGACTTTTTTTTGTTGGTGCCAATCCGTAATCCAAGCTTTTCATAAATAGAGGGGGGACTATAGTTGTCTGCTCCTCTTGACTTTCTTTTCACATGTAAAATTGATGCTGATTACAACTTTATTCCTTATGAGCAATACAGATTTTCTGAAATAAATGCAATTCATATTATTGAAGCAGCATTATAATAGGACATTACACACTCACCTATTCACATTCACATAGCAGTGTAGATGAGGCGGGTCAAGTGTCTTACTTAAGAACATCATCTGTGGCAACTGGGACCAAACCGCCAACCTGTGGATCAGTGGATCTGACATCTCTACCGATGATATTTATGTTGTGAGCCAGATTTGAACCACCAATCTTCTTTGCAGAGGGCATTAGAAAGTATTTGTATTTCTTATGTTAATCGATGCAAGTTAGTAGTAACAGAATAGTGATCTTAAACTAATCCAGTCTTTTTCATAAAGCAAGGGTGTCCAGACTATGGCCCTGGGGCCAAATGCGGCTCTTGGACCAGTTTTTATTGGCCCTCAGGTCTCCTGCTGAACTGGCCCAATTATCATAAGCTGTACTTTTAACAGCAAATGAAACTATTTCTACCACTATATCCTCAAACATCACATTGCAGTGTGATACAGACCTAAAATGAATGTGTTTAAAGCCTTATTAATCCACAGCGGCTCTGTCAGAGCTGTGTTTAAAGCACCACACTGCAGTGATCACCAGTCTGTGGCCCTCCGCTTCAAATATGTTTTGAGATGTGGCCCTAGATAAAATAAAAATTTGGGCACCTCTGTCATAAAGGTATGGTTCCCTCATCCCCACTTTCATTCCCGTAGTTCCCAAAATACAGCAGTAACTTAGTATGAACATTGCATAATAAGAATGAGAAATAGGGACAAAAAAGTTAACTGCAGCTACGTGTTTAGCAAAGAAAGTTTTACTGTGCCTCAATCGATAACAGAAATAAGCAATTCTTGTACTTTGTTAACTTCGGTTATTATAGCTTAAGTCATTTGTATCATAAATGGTGATCTGCCCCAGTGTTTTTTTTTCCCCAATGTCACCCTCATATCTATCTTACCTTATCTAAAATGAAAACTCTCAGCACTACAATTTGCATTTCTGAAAACGTGAGGCACAACTACGAGGACAAAGTTGAGCTAAAATGGCATGCTAGCAGTCTGCAGTCCGTTCACAGCTCACTCCCTCTCCTCTCCTGGGCTCCTCAAACGTTTGGAGGTCATCGATAATAGCATCAAGAAATAAAAATGCTGTCTGTTGTTATTCCGGAGAATCGCCTCTGCCGTACACCACATTTCATTAGTCCCATCAGCAAGGTAATTCACAGTAAAATATGAGGGATAAATGAGAGTGCGTGACAAGCCTGGTAATGTGTTGACAGTGGCGACGGGCTTTGTGTGTGAAGTGGCAATCAAAGACAAATACTGCTTTCTAACTCAAGTATTTATAATGCCAAATAGTTCCCGGAATAAATTTCTGTCGGTGTTCACGGCTCCAAAATTATTTTACTGGATGGAAGCGAAGAGCAGTCACGAATCAGGTAATGCACACAGATTCAAGATAGATATATAAATGGGCATAGCTAACCTGCTAGCCTCCATGTTCCAAACACGAAGTGAGCAAGTGGGTGGTGCTTCTGGCTTCATCGACTCTGACTCCCATTCACTTTCTATTGAAAAACTGTCACCCCTCTCTCTGTAACTGCAGCTGTCAGACTCGTCATTTTGGTATTAAAATGTTCGTATTGACCCGCTGTACACGATCCTGATGTTTTTACTTTGCTAATGTGTGCGTAAATCAAGATATGAACCTTTTACAACAGATAAATAGCGTTAGCAACAGGTTAGCAACAGGTTTGACTGACAGTGTTGCTAAGCGCCTGCTTCCTGGTACACAAGCCGTGGGGGCGGGAAGGGGCGTTCTGTTAGCCTGGCTCTGGATTGGCTCTTTGGTTGTTATGATACTCCAAATATGGACCTTGGCTACAAATTAGCCGCTATAAAAGCTAGCCTTGATGAGCTTCATTTGACCAAAGCCAAACACTATGGGTGAAATCACTCACTTAGTCCACTTAGTCTTTATACAGTTTGCAAGTGTTACAAATTGTTCCTATGGTAGAAGGAAGTAACACGACCCTGGATGTAAAAAGGTAATTCATAAGCGGCTCTTTTAATAATGAGGTTAATCAGGGTGTCACGATAGCCATAAACTTCAGATTACACAGCAAACAAAAAAAGGCTTAGCGAGTTCAAAACTGGTTAAAGGTAAAATACAAAAGATCAAAACTTCAGTCTCAACACTAACTCAGACTTCTGTAGGTTACAAGATTTTACAATGGTTAAAGTTCACAGTATCACAAGTCACAAGTGGCATGTGGTTCAGTCTGAAATCCAGCAGCTAGTGGCAGGGGGCAGGTGCTTTTAAGGTGGATTGGCCAGGCTTTGGGTCGTCGTTTCAATCACATGCAGGGCCCAGGAGTCATTCAGATACCAGCTTTAGGAGCACACCAATGGCAGGAGAGGTCCGTGGACTCAAAGTTTGCATAAGGAGAGGGACAGCAGGGATAACACACAGGTCTGTAGGAGGAGCTGGAGGTCTAGGGCCGTAACAGCAAGGACAAGGACAACCTCCAAATACAGTTAGTATATATGAATTTTAGTCATTATCGCGCAGAGATAATGATTATTGCAGATGTAGTGAGGTGTGGCTTTGCTCCTAAACTTTAAATTTTAATTTATCTGTAAAATATGAATCTCAAACTTAACTTTTCAGGTGCCATGAAAAATAAACCCAACCAGAAACTAAACTAGGATGAAATGAAGTCCAATAAAATACATATTTCTGAACTCCAGAGCTGGGAAGAAGTAAAATGCTTTTTGGTTTTGGGAGCTATAAGTTTGCACTGTTCCAGACTAATATTTCAAAATCATTCATTTTTTGTTGGTGAAAATATGTAGCGCTATAAAGTAAATTCAATTGAAAACACAGTGGAATGAAATAAGTGAAGTGTATATGACTGTCAGATATTGTGTCTTTTGCTTTTCTGTACTTTGTTTGTAGATGATTTTCACAGGGGAATGCAGCTATGCAAACGGATGTGCTGTGTCAGCAACGAACAAGTATAATGACCAAACAATGGGGATTAAAGCTGAGAGCAGGTGGCCTCCATTAATGAAACTATTCCTTTAATGCATATTGTAAATGTCCTTTTTGCTGAGCATGACTAAAAAGTTGTGGATAAAAACACACATTTAAATGATCACATAACATTATTTAAATAACTCCAACTTGTATTCAACTGTGTATTCTAGTCTTGGACACTTTTAATTTAAAAGCTCCCTGATAGTTTGCTGTTGATTTGTTCTTCCTGTTTTAACCTCGGGCAACTTTATTTCATGATGAGCAGTACAGATGTTTTAAAATAAGTCATGTTCACAGTGGGCTGTTTGGAGCAACCTTATAACGGTGCAGTAGAGATTACATTTGTTTTGTTATGTTAGTGGGTTAAAGGTAGTTGATCTGTAACTCTCTCAGTGCCGGTGCTTCCATATATTGTGTTGAGAGAAAGTGAAGTCTTTGATTTGGGTCCCTGAAGACGGCATCAGTCCAAGTGGGTTTGAGCAGATCCTCCATGAGCTCCGTGTGCAGGTCAGAGCTCCTGAGCAGCACATGGCCGTGCGTTTGAAAACACAGTGCTTTGATATTCAGATGTGCCTGGGCCCTGGAGGAAACCAGCCCTACTATTGTCTGTGGGGCTCAGGTTTCTATGCTCACATTCTAACCATATGTTGGTACATTTACCTGGTATGATCTGAGGAAAGAGATATTTCATTTTTCTTTACAAAAGCAGGTTGATTTTGGTTTAAAAGGTTAATTTAAAAAGTGTCCCACTGAGTTTCTGTTTTAATTCACCTTACTTTAAAATCAATTAAACCAACCAACTCAAATTTACACACAGACTCAACATTTAATTATTTCCTTTTCAGTCCCTAGATTGAATGATTGTAGTAAAATAATTATCCTGCTGAGACAAGATTATTGTAACCTAAGGTTATCTGAGTTCTGCCCCCAATAATCAGCAGCTACAACAACATGGTCTTAATTATTAATAATTAACCTTGTGAAATGGGTTCAGCACTGCGCCCTGTGCTTAGTGCTCCCTGCTCTGTGCTTTCTCTTATGAGCCCAGTGCAATTATTCTATTGTTAAGTGTGTAGCAGCTCCAGGATATGTTTTCCTACTGTTTGAATGGTAATTCTTTAAAGTACAATGTTCTCACTGTGTGAAAACTCACCAGAATCCACAAAGGCTCAACTCTCAGCATGTAAGACCCTTTATTCAGTGGTTCACATGACCAAAGCACTTGTTGGGCGTATGTTCATTTGAATGAGTAAAAATATCCTCATTTGACACAATACTAAATGATAATGTATCGTTCCTGCTGGAGGTGCTGTCTGTGGAGGACACAAATATGTTTGAAGACTAGACTTGATGCGGATCACTTAATCTAATCATGCGATGGCCCTCCTGGTCATGATCCCATACTCTGCCACACCGCTGCATAATCAATCCCATCTGGTATTGATTGCAGCCTTCCTCCTTGGTTGATGGCCTCTGCTTGTGCATATAGTGAGCTAATGTCAGCTCATATCAGTCATATCAGACCTGTCTCTCATGTTCCCAGACTCATTTCCATTGTCTGACCCATCTGCCCTCCACTTGAAAGCAGAGCAGCAGACATGTTGCTTTCTTCTTCCTCCTACAGTCCCATTGACGTCTCCTTGAGCCCCTGCCTTTGGCTGTGACAGGTCCATGTCAGCGGAGAAAAGACCCTCTTTAACAGACTGCTCTTTATTTTGGAACGAGACACACAGCACTAGACTAACAACAAGCCATCCACATAAGCACACTTATAACTGAAGGCAATATCTTAACTGTTATGACTGGATCACATGTATTAACAGCTCTCATTTATGTACCATCATGTGGTAATTAAAGGTGAACTATGTAACTTTTTGGGTGAAGGGTCTGTCACTTGCTTGTCTCCATAGATATAGTATTTGTTTTAACTGGAATAGTCACAGTTTAGCAGTAAATGTGTCTCTCTCCATGGAAACAATCAAGTTAAGCCAAGTTACAGATCATGTATTTTAATGTTTTTTTGTGGCTGCAATACAACCATCACTTAAGATCTTTGAATTAGGAGTGATTCTTTAAAAAAAACTGAAATATTAAATATTTATGAACGACTTGAACTGGCTAATCTCCACCTAACTGTAGCAGCAAAAGACCAGTGCAACAGCTTTTTGAAGATATTTGTTTTTCAATTAACCAGATAAAGACATACTCCTGACCACAGCACGCCCCAAATGTGTTATGTCATATGGGCCAGATTTCCTGAGTGGCCAGGCCTGCAGTGGTCCTCAGGCTGTGTATAGAGGCTCTTCACGGCCCTCAGTAGCTCTGGAAGCGGCCGCTCTGTGATTGCCTGACAGCTCCATTAAAAAACAGAGTCTGATTGCATTGGGGTTCAATCCCAGAGCATGCATGACTAACCAGGCTGCTGCGGTCAGTGGGAGGGGCCCTCTTCAGACCCCTCTTCATTGGGTTTGTGTCACTTCTAATATAAAATGTTCAGGGGTAAGGAAGCCCTATCTCTCTCTTCTATCCTGGGAAGTGAGGTTGTTAACAAAGAGATCACATTGGTTTGTATAGAAGAATTCCAATGTATAGGAGGAGACAGAAAAATGTTCACTATGCATTGGGTAGGTCACTTCCTTAAATTCCTTCTTTCCATCTCGGTTCCCCTGGGTACTCTCCCTTGGGTGCTCTCAGTCTCAAACTAAAATACACTCTATATAAAATGTAATATGTTTGCTGTGGTTGTTCAAGTATAAAATATAGTTGATCCCAGGGCCGGCTCTAGCTTTCAGGGGGCCCTAAGCGGAATTTGTCTCTGGGGCCCCTGGCAACAGATCCCCCCTGGCTCAGCTATTGGTGATTCACGTTTGACACTTTATGATTCTGCTCTCATCATCTTGATTTGTATTTATATGACCAACATCAGACTGAAAACATCCAGATTGTCAAAAATACCACAGTCACAAGAACAGAACACAAACATATAAGGGGGGTCAAGATTTTTGAAATTCTAGGCTAGTTTCTGGTGGATTTTAATGTGTTCCAGTTGGTGACAGTGGACTTACATTTACATTATAAAGGTCCTTGCCCCGGTGTAAACACATAGCTGCCCTCACCTCTGCCCGACTCAAAAACAAATGTAGCAGCAGTTGATATGTTGCTACTATAGATATAAAACAAATGTAATCGTTTGAGAGGGACATTTAGACTGCTGTAAACACACCAGCCCTGTGTTCAATAAAACTTGATGTATTATATTATTTTCAATATAAATGTCTGAGCTCTTGGGGGCCCTCTGCTGGCTTATAGACTGGGCCGGCCCTGGTTGATTCTGATCTGAGACATATAAGGAATAGTTCATAAATATGTGTTAATGAAAGATACTGCTACAGCTAAGAAAGGACATTAAACACACGAGGTCATTAAACGCACAAAGTTGAAGAGAGAACACTTTGAAAACATTGTTATTGGGATTATTAATGTGTGGCTAATATAAAATATAAAGTAATATAAAGGATAAAGTAATGTGGTAGCACTTTCTATATGAAAACTAACCAACAGTTGTAGCAGTAAAACACAACCGGCATTCTCCCCTTGATACACTTTAAAAATAAATCTTTTATCCAAGTGGAATGTGTGACATAAAAACACATAAAGGTGACACATTCTCGTATCTCTTATGCTGACATTCGTATTATATAAATGTATCTGATCATTTCCTGAGTGCTTTGGGAGGATCAGTCACTGGCTGTGATAATATCTTGTGTAAATGGAAGAATCATAATAGTTGAACAGAAAATATTTACTTAGATTTTGCTTGAATCACAGCTTCTCCCTGACATTCGGCATCGCACTGCTGTTCAAAAACAATGGGTGCAAACAAACTGTGTTTTTCTTAATTTTATCTGGAAGACTTGTTTAGTTTTTGCCAAATGGTTCATGTTCCCATTCAGCTGTATTTTAGAAATGAGGACAGAGTTTGGTCAAAAAAGGGGAAAAAGTGGTACTGGATGGTGCCGCCTCAGGGCTGTATGAAGTTGGCTGGAGAAGAGGCGTTCTGCTGTGTGCACCTGAGTGTCAGTGTTACACTCACACTGCAACATTTCTCTCCAGGCCTCAGAGAATACCGTCTGTATACAATACTATTCATACGGCAGATGGATTGATTACAGAAAATCATTTTTATTGGAGTTAAGCTTTTCTCACCTTGACACCAGAGTCACATGACCTGCCGCGAGGAGAAAATAGTGAGTACTGCATATTCAAATCACACAGCACAAATGAGTGCACTGTAAAGTCTGTAGCAGGGGCACCCAAACTCTTTTCACCGAGGGCCATATCTTGAAAAATATTCGACACGGAGGGCCAGTGGCCAATACAATGGATAATTCAGATGGTGCATTTAACATAGTTTTGACTTCATACTTTAAATAAGGCTTGAAATATTAATATTAGGTCTCTATGACAATATGATGTGATGTTATTTAGGTTATATTGGTAGAATTGCTCAACTTTGATATTTATTGATTATGATTAATTGAGCCAGTCTAACTCGGTCTATAGTACAGTAGAGCTAAATCGTGTTGTGTAAGAGGAAAGAGACTATGGTGGACACTTGAATACAGCCTTAGCCATTATTGTAGTTTGAGTAGGCCAGTAATGCAGCTATAATGCTCTTGTGGCTTTTACTTATTGGCTTATTGTAAGAAAAATGTACACACACTGAACATGGACATGATGGAAGCAGCACTTGGATTAGTATTTTATTTACCATGAACCACTGAATTGAATTTGGACTGTAGCATGGATATAGCATCCTTATTCGCCAGTCCTAATGCCTAAAACATGACGAGCGTGTGTGGAGTAGAGATGACCCTTTACCCACGCTGCTTTGGTGTACATTAAATCTGGCCTCACTGAGATCCTTTCAAGTGGAGAGTGCAGTGGAGTTACAGAGAGAGCCATGGGTTACTACTGCAACATAAAAGGGGCCGAATCCCAGTGAGACGCGCGGCAGGGGCAAGCAATACAGCTAATAGTGAGGCTTTAATGTCTTACTAGCTGTAGTTTCGTGCCCCTATATGTGAGGTGAGCATTCTGATCGGGGAGAATGTTGAGAAAGTACAAAAAAACATCCCTGTATGAAGATATATTTCAGTTTCATTCATCCATCATGCATTTTTTTATATTGATGAGTCTCATGTGCCTGGGTCCCATATCCACTGTAGAACATGCCATGTGGTTGCATTGAGGCTGTTCAAGTTTACATTTTAAACATCTGAGACATATTGAAGTAGTTCAAAAATTAGCCAAAATTACATCTGAAGAGAGAACACGATATTGTCGTTGGAATTCTTATTAAATTTGTATTAATAACTATTGTAGCTTTATGCGGATCCCTAAATAAACCAACAAAATCACACCAGCAAATCACCATCCACAGCTTTTATCTTTACAATAAATAAATAAATAAACAGTGGTGGAAGAAGTACTTCACTTTGATACTTAAGTAAAAGTACAGATACTGGGGTAAAAGTATCACATGAAAGTAAAAGTATTTCACACAGGTGTTGTTAATCTGTGAAAGTGTTAAATGTATTGATATTGATTAAAAATGATACAGATTTTGGTCAACAGTTGTAAAATAAATAATTTTTCTTATGAATTTCGTGTATTTTGTGTAAAAGAACCCCCCAAATCGTATGAAAAGTACTTTGTTAGTTTTCAGTCCAGTTCAGAAATGTAGTGGAGTAACGTTACTGACAGATACTGCGCTCAAATGTAGTGAAGTAAAAGTAAAAAGTTTCCACTGTAAAATTGACTTAAACGCAGAAAAATGACACCGTACTTTACTACTTCCATCACTGTAAATAAGCGAGTTAGCATCATTCCTGAAGATAATGTTTTTCTTTTGTCAGGCACAAGTCTGTGCAACAAAAAACCCTCCAGTAACTTTTACTCCAGACTTCTTTGTTCCAACATTAAAACATTTTACATATATTTACACTATTTTCACACCAAGTACTGAATGCAGCCCAGAAGACCACACAGTTTAAAGGCCCATATTACACTGTTTCCTCATCACAAACAGACCTGGAGTTGTGTTTTATTTTATTCACACATGTTTAACACACAAACCCTGCATATTTAGGCTAACTTCTTCCCTCAAAGACTCTGTTCCACCTTGTGACGTCATAGGGTACTACAGGAAGTGCTCCACTGTGTTTTCACTAGAATCACTTGGATAATTTCAGCTGTGGAACTGCTAAATTCTACTGAACAGAAGGTAAAAGGAGCTGTTAACTTGAAAACCACCAGTTCATGACATCACAAGGTGGAACAGAGCATTTTGAGCTTTGGAGATGTTGGCAGACAAATAAAAAACGCTTACTCAAACATGTGTGGATGAAACTAAACACAAGTCCAGGTTTGTTTTTGATGAGGTAATAACATCGTGACATGACTTAAAGCTCACAAGAATCAGTTTTGTGTAATAAAATCTCAGATATTTGCATTATTTTCACACCAAGAATTGAATGCAACCCAGAAGACCTCACAGTTTAAGCTCTGAGAAGATCCTGCAGACATTTTACAAACTGATTCAACATAATTAAAAAAAGAAAAAACAGTTGAAGTTACAAATGCTACACCTGAATGTAAGTAATTATTCCAGTCTTGTGTCGTGCTGTCATGCCCCAGCACTGGCTATAGAATAACACCATTTATAATTCTCACCTTTTGGAGGCAATTACACGGCTGCCCTAATCTCATCAGTCAGGCGGACAGCTGTTGGACTGTTTCACTCTTATCTGGTCCCAGCTCTCCGCTCCTCTGTCTTCTTCAGGATGGGTGGCTGGCACCTCTCCTGACAGACCACGCCGGGCTCCCCTCTCTGTGGAGCTGAGAGTGTGGCCATTATCGGAGCCGTGTCGACGCTGGCTTCTTGTTTTGACATTGCATCTCTCACCACTATCCCTCTTAGTTAAACCAAGACATATTTGCTGCTGAATGTCATTGCTTTTGTGGACACATTAAAGCAATCAGCGTTATGTACGATGGGAATCTGCCTGTTCAGTTGTCAGCCCATTAACTATTGCTCCACTTTTAATATTAGTGTGTCTAGACTTCCCCGATATGTAAATGGAATTAGTTTTCAGCTTTTATCACAATATTCATTTAGTTCATTCATTCATTCATTTCATTTAGTTAATTAATTTAGTCATTAATTAGCCTATAGATTTAGAGAGACTTATTCATGCATTTGACTCCAGTAGGTTAGATACTGTAACGTCCTGCTCACTGGCCTCTCCAAACGAGCCTTAAGACAGCTGCAGTGCATCCAGAACACTGCTGCTCAGGTCCTGACTAGAACCAGGAAGTAATTCACACATAAGTCCTGTGCTCAGGTCTCTGCACTGGCTCCTGCGGCTCAGAGAATAGACTTGAAAGCAGCTCTGTTTGTGAACAAGTCTCTCCATGGACCAGCACCAAAGTACATCTATGACATTTTAGTGCCACATGAACCATCTCACACTCTGAGGACTTCAGGGACCGGCCTCCTGCTGAAGCCCAGAGTCAGGACTAAACATGGAGAATCAGCATTTCACTTTTCTGCAGCAAAAACCTGGAACAGTCTCCCTGAAGATGTGAGACAGGCCTCTACTTTGACAATGTTTAAATCCAGGCTCCAAACTGTTCTGTTTAGCTTTTCATATGACTCAAAGGTGTTTATTCTGCGCTCTTCTGTTTTAATGGTAATTTTATGATGATTATTTGTGATTATTTATGTGTTGTTTTGTCTAAAGTCTACACAAATAGTGAATCTAGAGAAGCTTCAAATTGTTTCTTAAGACTGAAGGAAAAGGTGAGCTCGACTATCTCCTGCTCCTGACCTCAAACTCGGCCTGATCGTGCCACCTGCTTGTCTTCATTTCTCTTATTTGCTTATCTGTTTTCTGTTTCATTCACCGTTGATTTTGTAACTTTCTGTTGGTTAAATCAATGATCATGTTCAGCTCTAAGAGGCAACTGCTGTCGTGATTTTGGGCTTTACAAAAATAAATTAGATAGAAATTAGAATTAGATTATTAAGAGTCATTCAAAAAAAGTTGGTGTCAAAGGGCATTACATAAGTGATTACATGCACATTCTGATGGTTGTAAATTAGACATAACTTTGAATGTTTAGCTGAATGAGTTTGTGTAATCCATCCAAGTGTCCCCTCTGGCATGCTGTCTCCGAGCGATCTCCTCGTGGTCTGGCCCGGGAGCCGAGAGTCAGCCATGTTTGTTCTGGATGACAGATACAATCTGCCTCTATGTCAGCTGACTGGTCAATCTATATCTCATTACTCTCTCCAAACAATATCATGTCAGCTTGCATTCACGCAGCTTAGAGTCCAGTCCCCATGTACGACTACGGCAAATAAACCTACGCTGGCTTTTTCTCCCCGTGTCATAGCGTTAGGGGCTTATAGCATCACATTCATTGTATTTGGCTAATTCTCCTGTTTAACAAATGACAAATAAAGGTTGTACGCTGAAGAATATGTGTTGTATATAAAGATACACTAGTGATCATTGTAGTGGAAGTAGATATAGTGAGAGAGAGAGTAATCGTAGTGGTACTGCACTGGTGAATGGCGATTTCTGCTAGTAGTACATACTGCAGTATATAACCCTCTGTCCCACTACTGACCAAGGAATGAATAATGGATACAACTGTAAAGTGACTCTGAGTGTCCAGAAACTAAAACTGCAATACTATTTATAATAATTTAACTTATCTCTGCACGTCTTCCCAAAATCCAGCGTGGCATTTTTCCTGTTATTGAACTTTTTCCTCCAGGGTAGTGCTAAAGCAGGCTCCGCTGGTGTGATTTACTTTCTATTAGGGGATTAAAAATCAATTATGCAGGAAGCCATGCGTAGGCGTGATTATAGCCGCGCATGACGCCACCATCCATCACAGGAGCACTCATCTCTGCAGCCGTTAGTTACACAACGCACAGCCAGGACAGGCTCTCTAACCATGAACTCTGGCCTCATCTTCACTATAGTAAATGCACTGCCCACGCCAAGTATTATAAGACAAATGACTCCTTCAGAAGTTTAAAAGGCCCTTTGACTTCCAGTGGGAGTCCAAAAACACCGCATGTAATATCCAGCAATAAAACAGAATTATTTATGACATTCTTTCCCAATCGAATGTAGCCAATTACAACAATTACACAGCCATTTAGTGAGTGGAGAACAACACAGGATGACTGAACCACACTGAACAGGTTTGTAAATGCCACTTCGCAATTCATAAATGTTTGATAAATGACTATTTGTATACACACAGTGTCCAATTCAATTTAGGAAATTTCTTCAGAATTGATTTGAATCGTTTATTTTGTGTTTTTTATCAAACATGCCTGCCTCACAAAGTCAATTCTTATTTTATTAAAAAGAAAAGTGTTGCAACATGTGTCTGGAATGCCTGGAATGGAATGTCTTAAATGTTCTTGATTTCTCCGCTGATACTTTCTTTTACTACTGCTAAAAGTAAAAGTACTGCTGAAAATACTACTTACTAATTTGTAAGACCTGCCACCCCTGACAATATTATCCAAATCCAGTACTTTTGAGCTTATGAAGTTAGTTAGAACTCAATTTTGTCAGTTCTTAAGGAATCAAAAGTTGTGTCAGACTTGGTAAACTCACCCATAATGTTCACAGACAGTCACAGCCCCAGCATCACATGTTAGAGCTGCAGAACTTTCTTTACTCCATTGAACCAAATTGAGTCAATTTCTGGTCAGGCCTGATAAGGTAGAGGCATGTTTTCATGGTGGAACTCTTCATCTTTGGTGGTCTGTACACTTTTGGTGTGAGACATGGGCGCGGGGTTGCAGACAGGACAAATGAGCCAGCGATAAAGGCTGCGTATGTTGTTGTGCTAAGTCAGATGCCCCAGAGGTTCAGCAGAGTAGCAGCTACAAACTACTCTTGTCCTGGGCCTCCCATCATGTGCTGACACAGCTACAACAACCTCTCCTGCTTCACCCTCCCAGGCATAACACAAAAACTCATCTTTATATGTGCCGGCCAACTCTGACTTGAGCTGTTCAAATGAATCTTGCCACAGTCACCCTGGAGAGAGCCCAAGCACGGCTCTGCGCTGGCCTAATAAGCCTCCACTTCCAAACCTATTCCCTTCTTGAACACAACACAAGCTAAAGTTTTCCTTTCAAACATGCCTAAAACATAATTCTTTTGCCTTAACCCAACGGGACATATTCTGTCTCTCATTTAGCATAATCTAATTACTTGTATTTGTACTGCCATAATTTCCCTCGATTAATTAAGCCAAATGCTCAGTGTCAGATACAGATTGCCATTTAAAGCAAATGCCAACTGTAAAATGTTATTCCAGCCCATTTTCTCTATGAAAATGACTTGCTGCATTTACATTATGCATCATTTGGAGTGTTGTAGAACTGACTTTTTATTGACTGATTATTTTCACAATGTGAAAAATGAGGGTGAATGTGTCTTAAAGACCTACTGTGTTTGTGTCTGCTGTAGAGTTATAATCTATGACACCCGTAGATCATTATGATATCATTTGCACATTTTAAACTGCAATATTCATCGAAAAAAAAACAACTTTATAAAAGAAAACGTCACCAAAAACGTCATCGCAACAAAGAGTCGGTCACCTCTGATTGACAGCTGCAGATCACACGAGCAAGCAGCTGATTTTTTTTTACATTTGTACCAAAATGACTACGCGAAGTTGTCAAATCCACCGATTAAGAAAATAAAAGTGGAGAACAAAGTAAGCACAGTGTAGGCGTGTACCGGTGGTGGCGAAAATGAGCATTGATCAGCAATATGGCGTCTTGAAAATAAGCCATTATACATGAGGGCAACAACTATAACATGGTTTGAAAAGTTGATTTTGCATAAAAAGTCTACTTTTATGAATGAAGCATTTACCCCATTAAAATTATGATGACAACACTTAAAATGACTGTTGACGATGCAGATTTTGGAGTGTAGTTGGGTGAATCCAGCGTTAACATTGACAGACACTAACATGAATAATGAAGTGAAACGTGATTTTTTACATGTATAAAAATATGACATAAATAGAGTCGTCATTCTGTATTTCCAAGGTTGCCGTAGACTGTCTCTTCATCATTACCATGTGAATAGACGCTGTACATGTGCGTCATATGAATGTTTGTTATTACAGTTTCTTCCATAGCGGCTGCACAGTGATTGGCTGCCTCCCTTTCACACCATAGAAGCCTGACTTGTGCGGAACGGCACGTCTGTTTACTCTGAAAGGTTCAAAGATAATTTACCTGGATTAGACGAGCCATCTGTGCCTGCCAGCCCAGATTGCTTTGGAGGTGTCTCAATAAATACTGAGCAGCCTGTGTGGCAGCCATGGCTATAGAAAGACCTGCTGCAAAGCGTGCCTTAATACCCCTTTTTACATCAATTACCTTTGGCTGCGCGCTGGCGACATCACATGACCTCTGCTCATCAGCGTTGTGGACGTCTAAGCCATCCTACAGTACACAGCTGCAGAGGAGGGAGATAGAGAGGTTGTGATGTTGTTTGGGCTCCTTTCCGCCACATTGAATTTCAAATGGAACATCGTACAGAGATGCAATGCTGACATTCAACTTGCGCACATTTCACAGTAAGCTTTAACCTTGAAAGCCACATCCACACTTTTTCCCTGTCAAACAATGTGTGTCTGTCTAATCTCAAGGCTTTGTGGTTGGGGGAGGTTAAATTACAGTGATATAATGGAAAAAACAACAAACACAATAGCTTTTTATTACAATAATCAGTAACAGAATTCATGAAAGTGTACCTATACATACATACATACATTTATCACTATATATAACAAAATAAAATAATAAGGCTGAGGTGGCTGAGTTTTGCTGCTGCGGTAAACATGTGGATTCAGGAGGTTTGTGTCTCATAGTTGAAACAGTTTGACAAGAATAGGCGTACAGAGACTTCCTCCCGTTAGCACTAGAAAATGTGAACTTGTTTTCCATTTCACATATTCTGTCATATTTGTTTTTTGCAGCTCATGTCATGTGACCCGTTTTAAAGGTATATCGTGATTACCTCCCACGGTGCGTTTGAGAGCAGCGTGGCACGAGGTGAAGGAGAGGAGCAGGTGTCGACTTTTTCATCTACCTTCCAAAGTCAGTTCAGCTTTATTCATTTTTTTTTGTATTTTTGTACTACTACTGTGTTGTGCATAGTACTGAATAAATAATAAATAGGTGTCTAACTTTACAATGGAGTATTATTCAAGTTTGCAAAGTTTTGAAAACATACAACACCATGGGCAGCTATGGGCAGATAAAGCAATATTCCACTTTGAGCTTATCAAAATTAGAAATTTATGTTTTCTACCAAGAATGTCTCATACCAGATGTAGCTACATGCAATTGATACTTTGCAGTGACATGACGCTGGGGGGGTAATGCGAGTATGTCTATGGCAGAATAGTCCGCAGTTGCCAAGGTGACGCACATAAGTCAACACTGCAAAATAAGTTTTTAGATTATGAGCGTTCGTGGTCTTGTTTAGGTGTTTGATTTTCAATAAAAAAGTGACTAACTGAGAAGCCACAGGCTAATGCCAGCGAGCCTGTGACTGTGATGTTATTTGAAGCTTTCCTGTTGTAATTTGAATCATATATCCCTTTACTTTAGATTTCCAAGAAATATCAAGTAGTATTACTCACTGAATCACAACTGCTGTGGGGAATAAACGCAATGGTTTATATTCATCATATTAATGTTTTGTCATTTCAAAGCCATCTGCGCCACGTGCACGAGAGCGCACGAGGTGAGGACTTATTTTATATAAGAAGAAAGTGATGCCATAAAGTCTGGAGATCAACTTAATAAACCAAACATCCAACTAAACACACACACAAAAACACACACACACACACACACACACACAGAGAAAACACACACACACACACACACACACAAACACACACACACACACACAGAAAAACACACACACGCATACAGACACACGCAAACACATACATGCAAACTCACACACATATACAAACACACATGCAACAGACACATACAGACACACACAAACACACACGCATACAGACACACACAAACACACACACGCAAACACACACGCATACAGACACAGACACACACAAACACACACACGCAAACACACACAGAAAAACACACACACAAACACATACAGACACACACAAACACACACACGCAAACACACACGCATACAGACACACACACACACACACATTTACAAACACACACACAGATACAGACACACACACTCACATACAAATACACACACACGTACACATACAAACACACACACACACCGAAACACACACACACATACAGACACACTCACACGCACACACACATACATACAAACAAACACACAAACGCACACACGCACACACACACACACACACACACACATATACAAACCCACACATACGTACATACAAACACACATGCACACACGCACACACACACATATACAAACATACACATACCCACACATACAAACACACACACACACACGCACACATGCACACACATACAAACAGACACACACATACACACACACTGGAACCATGACCTGTGGGTTCTTTGCCCCTCCTCACATCACACAGTGTGTCTGAGGGGTCAGAGGGGTCAGAGGGGTCAGACGGGTCAGAGGGGTCAGAGGGGTCAGAGGGGTCATACCCACCCGGTGGTCAGGGCTCCAGAGGGGTCAGAGGGGTCAGAGGGGTCATACCCACCCGGTGTCATCCACAGACATGTAGAGCGAGCACGTCCTGAAAATGACCTGACCTGTGAAAATGACCTGACCTGTAACTTGTTCTGGTGGCACCACGGACACGTTGTCATGGAGATAAGTTTAAGGCGTGTCTAAACATCTTTACTGTCTCATTGGCCAGTTTGTTGTGAGCTGAGTTCCCTATTGCTTTTATTGAGAGTATAAATTTGCTTCTTCCTTTTGTGTGGCCATCCAGGTCAGTGTGAGTAAGTGCTCCGACCATTTATAGACACCATAATCCTGTTACCGCTCCCAAATGGAAACCTTTGTGCTTATTCGAGGTAAACTTTCCCAGTTGTACATAGCTGTTGCCAATGTGGTAAAAGAAGAACAACACAATAATAAAACCTGTCTTAGCTAGGAGTATTGATTTCTTTTAAAAGAAACTCTCTTGGGATTTTCTAAACATGCTGAGATGCACAAACGCACACTTCCTTTTTTCAGTGCACACATTAGCTCTTTAAAAACAGATAGTGAATACAGTCAGGGTCTTCGCTTTGCTGTAGTTCGATTCCCAGGGTGTACTCACTAAATTAAGTCAGGAATCTGTTCCCGCCTGGGGATGCACCTCAGGCTGAAGACACAGCACCAAAATGTCCGACTGTATTCCACCGTATTTCACCTCTCGCTGCCTCACATTTTGTTCTTAGCGTAGATATTTTCACTTCCGTCTCATTCAATCACCGTTTTGATTTGGCAAAACATCGAGAAAGCAAAGGTGACGGCGAAGAAATACCTCACTTTGCAGAAATAAATTATAGCTGCCATGCCTTGTGTGATTAGAATGTGAAAAGTCCCAACCTTAGCATCTTGATTATTTCCACAACCAGTGCGCACACAATCATATTAATATTTGAGAGGGCTGGAAAATAGCCTCACTGGCGTATAGCTTTCAAGGGATGGTCATATGCGCTGAAATTTCTCAGCGATAAAACTTACTGTATAGACAAGTGTGACAGGATTGTAAAAAAATGCAACTCTATGCATCTGTGCCAATGATAAACCTGTCTTTATGGAAAAGCCAGGGGATCTGTATTCTGCTGATGCTGCGTACACTAAAGGGAGGCACATATCTCTCCCAGCCTCTTATACGCCAGGCTGTTCTCGTTCAAGCTTAAAATACAGCCGCTGGTCAAGGGGCCATGGCGCTGCTGGCTCTAAACATATGCACATCGGCATTTCCAGTACTTATGTTGGTTCATGGAAGAGTGCTGCAGGAGAGATACTGTCATTGGATAAAAATATGGTGTAATTTATGTGCTAAGCTAAACTAATTGAGCTACGTCCACAGACTGCATATATAAATTGATTTTTGTTTTTTTTCATTGATTTATTTTATTATTGTGTTATTTTTGCAAACAAAAAAATCCCAAGTCCTTTAATGGGCTTATAAAACACCATTAAATAAAATACATGTAACATTCCCGATCAAAAATGTCAATTGGACCCATGTCATATCTTTCACTGGGTTGCCATGGTGATGCGCAAAATGCCCCGTTATCCTCATGAGAAAATTGACAAATTTTCATACCTTTCAGAGTCTTATAACGACTTATTAGCTTCAATGAACAACGTGAAATTTGGCACACTGATTCTTCAGGTCGTCCCCGTCAAAAAAGTCTAGGGGCCAAGTTTGTATTTTTCACGATGTTGCCATGGCGATGCCTCAAAAACCCATGTTCTTGCATTTTGTGCATGATTGCTTCCACTGTCTTTTCACTTTGTTTAGTGACAAGTACAGGTCTAAGCCGCAATAAAACAGAGACAAGCGACACATTAGCGGCACCCTTACGGGGTGCCAGGTCAGCTGAGTGCGAAGTGCAGCTTGCAAAGGCTGTTTGATGCCGCTTGCGGCTTTAATTTGCTGTTATTTCTTACCCTGCAAAGAGGAAAGACACATACATTTTTACAGTTTATTATTGTAATCTGGAATAAGAGACATTTGTTCAGTGAGTATATTCCCAAGACTGTGATCACAAAATGATCTACCCAGAACAAATGATGATAATGTGCGTTTGTATTGTATATCTCACTGACATATTACTGATACTATCTTGTTTTGACATTACATTCTCCAGTTAAATTGTGTTTCACTTCCACACACAAGGTCTCTGAAGACACCCATTAAATGGGATGATGTTTTCCAAATAGTCTGGTTTCTGTCCAATAGGGAAAGTTGGAGTGAGAGGCCCGTTCTAATGCCTCTCCTCTCGTATGATGATGAAATACACTTTATCCCACATCAAAAGCATCTCAGCCTTTTAACGGCGGAGTTGAGCTTAAAGGAGGCCATTTCCAGACCTGCCTGTCTGTGGGTTCGGGTGGTGGAAAGATTTGAATGATTCATGAATCAATTTGCTATGTGTGAGTGTAGCACTTATAGGAATGTGCTGTTTTACTCCTGGATGTGGCACGGGCCTTCCGCTGTTCAGCACTTGTTTGAAGCTTGGACTGCAGTTCTGGCTCTCCCTGAAGCCATTACCTGAAAGCATTTACAGAGGGGAAAAATGAGGTCATGCACCGTCTGCTGCACAACTTTGCACATTCGTCGTATTTTGGGCCTAACACTGAAACCCTTTTTAGGGTTTCAGATTCACACATTATCTTTTTCTCCTATTGTCTGTCCAGGCACTTTCTCTGGCTCACAATCTGACACCAGCGGATAGCCACCCTAAAGAGGATAGATGGCTCTTTTGCGCGGAAGAGGCACCAAGAGTTATTTGTTATAATTCAGCCCTAATTTCAATATTTTCCAACCTCCTCTGAGATTTATATTTGCTGTCTGAAAAAGGATCCATCATGGCCAAACCCTGACCGGTCCGAACAGCGTCTGTCTCTTGATCGATGTCCTTGCTGGCCTCCTGACATCTTCTGGTGTCATATGGGCCTCAGTCAAGCTTGGGTAATTTCGCGCTCTAAGCTCCTCTCCTATTAGCATATGAATATCCACATGGGTATACATATTCTACAGCCATGCATGGGGACTTCAGTTAAAACTTGACTTTTTTTTAGGGGTAAAGAATGTGAAAAGAGAGGACGAGACGGAAGAGGAGGAAGGAGTGGATGGGGTTTGGCAGGATGTTTTCACAGCTGTCATGGTGATGAATTAGCCTCTTATGATTAATTTGTATTTAAATGTAACATTAGCATCGGCAGACAGTTCGAGCCAGCCCATTTTCAATGGACCGTGGCCATCCAAAAACAAAACATGTTGATTATTTTGGAAAACACAGAACAAAGACGACTCTAAATTACACCATTAATTATAACTTGTGTGAACTTTGAGAAAGTTGAGGTTATCTTGATGCAGTGGTGGATTGACCCGCAGCCCCTATAAGCACTGTGACAATATGGAAGGGTTTAGCTTCATAATCCCAGTGTTGCAATAAAAGAGATTCTGAATGGGTGGCTATAAAAGCTTCCCTATCCATTGACTCCAGTTGGGACAAACTCTCCTCCCATTTCCCTTTGTGTGTGTCGACATGCCAGCTTTTTAGAGGCAACTTAGTGCTAAAGTGCCTATTGGGCTCCCACCCCTGCCATTTAGTTCCCACACGACCTTGCGGCGGTACAGGAGCGGGCCAGGCCAACAGCTGCCCACCGGGACGGCAGATTTATGTCAGCCAAATCAAGCCTCCTAAACTCCCCAACAGCTGACCTACACCGCCAGGCAAAATAAAAATCCACAATGTGCGTAATATTGCTCTTCTGAGGGGCTCGTCCTCTCTACAGCTGTCATTACTGTTTATAATAAGAGCTTTCCCATATGCTTCACTCCGCTTATGTTGTGATTGTGGTTGAACATGTTATGACTTCACATTTCTAAAGCAGTGATAAGGGTCAAGTGGGGAGCAGGCCGAGCTAAAGGGCTTGAGGGGCTAACTGTCACAGGGCTATAGGGGAAGTGCTGCACAGCGCTGACAGAAAACCAAAGAGGAGGCGATGTTAACTGGATTTGGCAGGCTCAGCTGATGCTCTGAGCTGACTCCACCGCACTTTCCCATCAGGTCAGTCGGTGGTCTGTCAGGAGAATACACTTCGAAAACTATAGACCCTGCTGTACCCTATATTGTCTAACTCAAAACTACTTTAGAGCAGGAAGCGTATATTCACTTTATAATGATTTTAACCCACATAAATTATTGCTGTACAAGTTGGACTCTGACAGGCAAAACTACTCTGCGGAAACTATTTATTAAAAAAAAAGAACTGAAGGTATTAAACAAAAAGCCCACTAATTATCATTACTGCAGAATGCTTGACACTAGAGGTGACTGCTCTGTGCCGTTTAGGAAAAGAGCTTTTGGACAACTCTCTTTTGCTTGTGGAGCAGGTCAGACGTGGGACACACTGCCGCTCGTGTACGGGACTCAACACTGGCAGCAATTTGGCCAAAACTTTAAAACAGAGGTTATTCCAGGGTCAAATATGTCACTATGTAGAAACTTAAGTACATTTTTATCCTGAGGGGTTGTTAAACTTCTAACTTTAAGTGTATTGTTCTATAATTGTGTGTATAGTGAGTGTATGTTGTGTATATAGTGAGTGTGTTGTGTATATAATGTGAGTGTTGCATGTACAGTGTGTTGTAGCTATAGTGAGTGTGCCGTGATCAACTTTATGACTTTACAATAATAAACATGGCTCAGTGTGTATGTAAGAGTGACTGGAATGCTTTTCTAAATACACTTTTTACGGGTCTTTGAGATAAAGTATTTTCCAGCAAATGGCATGGCCTGCACTTTTACCATGTTAAACCCAGGCTCAGACGCTTCTGTTTAGTCGTGCATGTGACCGAAAGGGTTTTAATCTGCTCTCTTCACTTTTAATGATGATTATTTATGTTTAGATTTGTTTGTATTGCGATGTTAATGCCTTTCTTTTTCTTTGTACTTTGAATTACTTACAAATAATCTTGCCTTGCCAATTCTACTTGCTTTTTCTTTCAGTATTCAATTATCCTAATGATTATACCCATGTATTAATTGACACAGGAGAGTAGAAAAAAATTGGTTTTGGTTGACAATAGACTGAACATTTTTGGAAATGTTGGTGCCATTGTGTTGATGTACAGCTGCAACAAGGTCCTGTATGGAAATTTTAAACTTTTATGGCTCAATGATTCCTTGCATTTACCCATGAACTAATCTATCCCCAGGTGAGGGACAGATGAGTTCATGGTTAGTTTTGTTTTTTTAATTTCAAGACAGTGCTGAAGTCACTGCGGCCACCTGGATTTCAAGTCCTAAACAAGCTAAAAATGTTGCTATTGCTGTACTTTTCCCAGCCTCTAATCCACAACCAAACTTATTTATCCGCCTTGTTTACTTTCTGCTTACTCCATCTTCTTGTAACTCTTGCGTCTATGCCAAACACCATGAAGCCCATCTGTCTGAGGAGCTCCGCAGCCCCCCTGTAGCATTGTTTATCACAGCCATGATATTTTAATGTCTTAGAACCAACATCTGTCTGTGAGGAACGATGCTCTCCCTCTGTTTTCTCTGCATTTACTCCAAGATTGAGCTCCCGCGTCCAAGTGAAGGGTCCTGATTGAAGGCTGTGGAGATGGTCTTAGTTCCCCTCGGCTGAGCTGATAGGAGTCAGAGCGATAAGAAGGGCAGGCCTGACTATGATTAATGGCTTGCTAGTGCTACTTGTTTCATGCAAACGGAAACATAGAGAATATTCATTTTCAAATACATCTCAACGGTCTTTTTATACCTGCGTTTCTTCATGTATGACATTCTCGCTGTAGAAATAAATGGACAGATGAATGTTTTAAAGCAGACCTATTATGCTAAAGGGATTTTTAGAGCTTTTAAATATGTTGTAGTTGTTTCCACTCACCCAAAGTTGTATTTGTGTCGTAATGTCAAGGGGATCAAAGATAGTAGAGAGCGGGGTTGTAAGCTGACGTCCACAAGCCGGTCGTAGGTAGCGGGGTCAGAGGCGGAGGTGTTCGTAGCGGTCGTGGAGAGCTGGGTCGGAGGTGGAGGTGTTCGTACCGGTCGTGGAGAGCTGGGTCGGAGGCGGAGGTGTTCGTAGCGGTCGTGGAGAGCTGGGTCGAAGGCTGAGGTGTTCGTACCGATCGTGGAGAGCTGGGTTGGAGGCTGAGGTGTTCGTACCGGTCGTGGAGAGCTGGGTGGAGGTGCAGGGCTGTTCCAAAGAGCGGGATCTGGCGAAAAATGAGAGAAACCAGCTCAGTACTGAGAGCAAACAGACGAAAACTAGACTGAGCCAAGTGGATACACGGACGATCTGGCCACGTGTGTCGGATTCTCTGTCCCTATGTGTTCCACAGGTGCAAGCTAGATTGTTCATGGGCTGCAGGTGTGTAATGCAGGTGTGTAGTGGGTGGTGCCAGAGTCTCCACTTAGCTCCCACCACAGACACAGAAGGGAGAAGGAAAGACAGCACAGAATCACAGGCACAGACAATTTGGAGTGATGCGTGCATGTTTGAGCGATCTTTAATCGATTATTTTCAAGACACCATATCGCTGATCTATCCCAGTTTTCACCGCCACCAGCATACGCCTACTGTGACTTATACTTATTTCGTTCTCCAATTTTACTTTCTTAATCAGTGATACTTCCAGCATTCGGCAGCGTTGCATAGTCATTTTGGTGCAAATGAAAAAAGCTATCCATTGGAGGTGCCGACTCTTTATTACGATGATGTTTAGGGCGATTTCAGCTCCCATTTGGCACAGCAATGTTCTACCGTGGAAGTGAGCAGAGTTGTTTCTTTTATTAAGTCGTTTTAGATGAATATTGCGATTTTAAATGTGCAAAGTCTAACATAACGATCCAGGGGTGTCATAGATTATAGCTATAGAGCAGACACAAGCACAATATGTCTTCTCTAAAGGACAGTGCTGGGGAAGAGGAGGGACAGATTTTGATAGCACATGTGTCTCAAAGGGGAGAGATTAAAATTCACCCATAATTCCGTGATCTCCCCAACCTCGAATGTTTTACCCCATCTGTGCGAATGCCATCATTTTTTGACCTTGCCTTTTATGCGGTATGCTAATTTATACAAATGTAATGTTTTGCTCCCCTTCATGCTCCATAGCTCCAGTTTGTTAGCGTTTTTCTCCCATTGGCCTGCTATGAAACACCCAAATCTGCTTCTTTATCCCTTGGGAAAGTGCAGATAGAACCAGGAAGGTGGGGGCATAAGAAACTCAAATTAAGGCTTTGCATCAGTTCACTGCCTCTTCACTTAAATTAAAGACATTCATGCATTTAGAATAGGAGAAGAGGGCTGTAATGAAAACGTATAGTGTGTGGGGATATCTTTGCAATGCTCTGATAATAGAAAAACGGAGAAGCATGATGTGGCGTCTGCTCGCCGATAAACCAATAGGGTAAACATTAGAAAGGTAAATAGTTTGGATACGTGGCTTCCTCATCAAAGCTAATGCCCCGCTGTGTAAATTTGCCAAAGTCTTTGTGGGTAATTGATTCGCGGCGAGAATGATAAGCTGCTATTTTGCGATAACAGGACAATTTTGTTTTGAGAAATATTCCAATCCAAAGTAATTCACAACAGAGGACAAAGTAAATGAATCGTCACAAAGAATGGATTGAACATCAAATATAAGTCTCAAACTAAATCCATTTGTTTTGTTCCTCCCCTTACAGAAAAGTATTAACTGGCATCGAAATCCCGACAGAATATGAATGAGGCTCGTTGCTGGCGTCTGGAGGTTAATGATATGAAGAGTCGCGTGTGTACTGTATACTTGATGACTAAGAGCTCTTGTAATCAAGCCCTCTAGGCATGTGGTGCATTCCAGGAAACTTCAATGAGATACAAACTAATACAAAGAGCTGTAGCATTGGCAGTTCATCGCCAATGTTTACTTGTTGTCAGAAACACAATTATTATTACTATGAATACTCCACAAATCAAATCAATTACACTGCCATTAATATGTCTAATATTCAAGGTTTAACAGCAACTAAACCACATTATTTTTTAATTATAGTTAATCTGCATCCAGGTTTTATACAGGTTCCATAGCAAAAGAAAAATACAAAACAGAACAGTAGAGCTTGCCAGGTGTGTGCTAATAGGTGTGAAATCACTCATTAGGGGCTTGAATGACTATGCTAAGTAGGACTCATGCGCAGTGCACGCTTAGGGTAGCACAATACTCCTAGTCAACAAACAGAAACTGTAAACCAGAGGTGGGCCACATCTCGAAACATATTCAAAGCAGAGGGCCACAGACTGGTGATCAATGCAGCGTGGTGCTTTAAACACAGCTTCAACAGAGCCGCACATTCATTTTAGGTCTGTATCACACTGCAATGGGATGTTTGAGGATATAGTCATCGAAATAGTTTAATTTGCTGTTAAAAGTGCTGCTTATGATCAATTGGGCCGGTTCAGCAGGAGGCCTGAGGGACAGTAAAAACTGGTCAAAGGGCCGCATTTGGTCCCCGGGCCATAGTTTGAACACCCCTACTGTAAACAATACGTGTTTTGCGTTTCCGTGTAGTTAGCTCCTCCCTTCAGATAGATATCAGGCAGTGTCCAGCAGTAATCTGACCGGAGCTGAAGAAGCTGTGAAATGTCTTCAGTCCTACGTTTTGTCCAGACAGAGTATTTTTCTTTTGCTACACGTTATATTCATTAAAAGAAAATGGCGTTGACAACATAGCAAGACATATGAAGTAGATGGAAACACCACACAGGAAGACACTATAGTATCCAGGGATCAACGGGGGACTTTCTTGCTGTTCTTATGCCCTAGTTTGGTTATAGGGATTGATATTTGGGTTTTACTTATTTTGAAAAGCAGACAAAACAATCGCACTGTTGTCTTCTAACCCAAATACAAAGTATTTTCCAGAAAAGACATGTCAAAGTACTCACCAAGCTGCAGACAAAACTTTTGGGACTTTCACAGAAGTGTTTCAACTCAAAGGTCCCTGCCCCATTTAGAGTCATCTTTAGTCTCAGTGGCTTTGGTCCCTAGACTGGCTCTACTTTACCAAACTGGGTCTATACTGGCATCCTCTGTAGAGAATAAATGACCTATTCAAAAGTCTTGCATGTACATTACAAACTCGTTTTCGATGTTAAAGAAATGGCTTGATACTTATTGTGTTAGTGGAATAATATTAGTTTCTGCATTTGGTCATGTGGTCATATACTACATCAGATATAGGTTAAGATCATGCTAAAACTTTTCAAAAAAATGTAAAATTTTCAGAATTTTTCAGTATTTTTAGTATTGTTTAGTATCTGAGTATTGCGATACTTAATCAAAAAAGCAGTGTTACAACAACGACCCAAGCTAACTCATGTACCGTATTTTCTGGACTATTAGTCACACTTTTTTTCATAGTTTGGCTCATACTCAGATGCGACTTATATGTGAAATTATTAAAATATATAATTTCACATCTTCATTATTGTCACACTGACAACTGTGTGAGGACACTCTAGGCTTGTACCAGTATCTACTCCTCCTGTACCATTCAACATTTAAAATTTCAACATTACAGTCATGTAAAAGACATCTGAGAAAGACTGAACAAAAATGCCCCTAAAAGAAAATCATTCTACTGAGTCTGATGACAACTACGTAGAAGCAGAAAGTGGAACTTGCTCTGGAGTTGGAGGAGGAGTTGTTCAGAAGCGACACCAAGGACGAAGAATTCAATGGATTTAGTGATTTAGACTGAGATCGAGAGTAAACTTGTGTTGTTAAGCTTGTTTTTCTGCTTTAGTTATCTGATTAACATTAGCTGTTAATATCTTACGTTAACAAACCAGACACGTGCTCTCAGTTCTGTCTATGCTTCATGTAGAATTGATAAATATAAATGTGTGACGTTAGCGTGATGTACTGACATTCAGCCTGTTGTTCTCTATTGCATTATTATAATTTGCCTTTTTTCCCCAAAAAATGCGACTTATATATGTGTTTGTTTTTCTTTTTGTTATTATGCATTTTTTGACTGATGCGACTTATACTCCAGAAAGACTTATAGTCCGGAAAATATGGTAAATGGCAAACAGTTACATTTTTATATAGCGCTTTTCCATCTTTAAAGCACTCAAAGCGCTTTACATCAAGGATCCGGGGGTGAGGCGGGTTAAGTGTCTTGCCCAAGGACACAACAACAGCAGTGTCGCAAAGCCAACCTCTGGGTTAGTGGATCTGACTGCTCAGCCAATGATGTTTATGTCGAGGGCAGGATTCAAACCAACTTTACAAATTTGGACTTTACCAACTGAGCTACTGCTGCCCCCTGTAAAATTATATTCAAACTTTCTATTGTAAGAACATCTCAGACATTTTGAAGACTAAAAAACACTGTATACATTGTGTTGTTTTGGTTAAATAACCTGAATGAACCCACATTTCTGTAGCTCATAAGAAAGTCTAGCCTTGCCTTGACTCTGCTGTCAGATGGGTGCAGAGGACCGCTGGTGTAATTAATAAGACAAAGAAAGTTGACAGGGAAGCCGCTGCACCTCCGTAGCTTCTCAAATTGCCAAATGACAGCACAACCTTTGCAAATTAGAGTCTTCACCCACACAGGCAGGAGACACGTACCAGCTCATTCATTCAAGATAATCTTTATTAGTTACATAAACACACAAAAACAAGCTGATAAGCGAACTGCGTGTGAATGTTTTGATAATATGACAATGACAGAGAAAAATGGCAAACATTTCAATTGTTGTTTATCGCGGTGATTATCTGACAGGTGCAGAGAGAATGAGCAAATGCTGATGACTGCAAATGCCACATGAAAAGACACAGAGGCAAGACGGGAACAAATGTGATGTGGTTCTTAGGCCCAGATGAAGATAACTACTACATGTTGGGCCTGAATGTGCGAGAGGAATTGGCTAAGTGAATGAGATGCTGCAGAATGTTAAGCTCCAGCAGCAGATGGCAGTGATATGTCTTCACAGAACCGCTATCACAGGCTGTGGGTAATATGCCAAAGACGAGACCACAGCTATGAGGTTTAAATATGAATTAGAGCCATTTCAAAAGGGTGGGACATTGATTTTATATGTTACTGTCTGATGCTGAAAATGTTTTGTTTTAGTCAGTCATCAAGACAGCATTTCTTTAATCGAATGAACTCAAACAAGCATTTTTGAGGAGGTAACATTCTAACATGGCCAAAGCTCACAAGAATCTACTTTGTGTAAGAGGCACAAATGATGCTTCAGAAGAACATGTTACAAGAGCAAATCATGGTCCATAGGGAGATTTTTTTTTTTATCTAAACAACACGGCAGCAGCAATATCCAAATAGAAAAAAAAATCAAGCTGAGATTCTCACTTCCAGGAATTCCACGACTGAGGAGACAGTCCAGTGTGCAAGTGCCCGGAGCATGGATTGGGAGCGAGATCAAACCTTCGAGGAGAACCAGGAGCTGTCCCAGAAGATGCTGGAGCTAACCTCTGAGCTGTGCTGCTTGATCAGGAGGAGGAAGAGGAGGGTCTGGACAAGGCTCTGAGGAGAGAGTGAGGAGCAGAGGGCACAGCGAGCCAGCAGGCAGAGGGGGGGACTGGAGAGGAAGAGGAAGATGCCTCACCATTCTTACTCATGCATCTCCAAGACATTTCATCTCATCTATTAACACAGTGAGGATTTTGCTTTAATACGGTTATATTTCTGAGAACAGCTTTTGCATAATAGGTTTTATTCCATGAACCTGTTCTGTCTTTTCTTGTGTTGTGTTTTTTTTTTTTTTTTAAATCCATTTCCCATGTTTCCCAGCATTGAAAATCACATCGAACAGACACCTGATGTAAATGGAAGAGTATTATGTTTATCCTATACTGTGGTCTGTATACATTCACCTCCTGATAACATATTCGTGTATACAGCATTGTTTACTCCTATATTGCGTGGAAAATAAGGCTGCCACTTTAACAGGAGGAATAGCTTAACAAGAGCCGGATGGCAGAAAGGCAAGTGTAGTACACAGAATAATAATGGGGAAACAAAAGAGACTTGAATGTTTGTTCTTAATTAGCTACCTCCACTAAGCAGACTTTCTTAACAAATACATACAATTCTCCATGCTAGTGTTAAAGCCTTTCTGATTGTGTTTAGTATTCCCACTGTAGACACTCTTAAATGAATGCAAGCAAACTGCTCTCAGCATCGGGCAGTCCCAGCCTTAAAACCATCAGGCGGATGCAGCTCTTATTACCCACAGAATGACTATGTTTATGGCTGGGCTTGACACCGGTGGTAATTTCACTCAGTCCCGGTCTGGGCTCTACAAAGCACATCTCATTACGCCTCAGCCCACTGGACACACTGTTTTTGTTCCCCTGATTGGAGGGCCTCAGCTCCAATTAATATCTTTGAAGACTGACATTTGAAATGAGGCCCGTCCTCTGCTTTGGAACACTTGGTCTTGTTTAATGAAGGTGCACAAATAAGTGAGTTTCTGGTGTGGAAGACGAGACGTGTTTGCTTTTGATCTTTGCCTGTTTTCGCAAAGACAATGAGCAGGTACAAAGAGACTTCAGCTGCTGTTAGGGACGTATGTAACTGTATTATTCAAACACATGTGGCTCACAGCACCATTTCATTATAGCTACAGACTCTTAGAGCAGGACTTTGCATAAGCAGGCTGCAGGCAACTTATTTTTAATTTGACTGAAAAAAGCAGCAGCAGTGCCATGTTTCTGTGGTAAAGTTAGATAATATCCTAATTTCAAAGTCAAAGTAAAAGTTATCCTCTTCACAACAGCTAGTTCTGATCACCAATTCAAAACAACTTCATTGAAATAACTGAATTGTTTTTATAACTAGCACATTTTTGTAGGTTTTATTTAAAGAAGCACATTTGTTTTATTATACAGTGGGGAAATCTGTACTAGGCCAATACAAATCTTCTTGTAGCAGTTATTTTGTTGATAAGATCTCTGTTCTATGGAGGAGAAGCAGGAGTCAGTATCCTCCCCTCTGACCTCCCCTCCTCCTGGCATGTTCCCCGGGTCACATGTCAGATGTGGGCCCCTCCCCCGGTGCAGAGGGCCCTACAGGTTATTTAGCATTGCACACAGAGCTCTTGTAGTAGAGCAAGAGGCCGCTCAGGGATGTCATATCCTCAAAGCTAATTGCGGTGCCCTTCTCTTAACGAAACAAGCGTAGGAAATAAATAACTAATGTGCCCCTCGGTACACTCATTAGCTTTCTGCAAATTTGCTGCTTCACAACTTTTGCTGCTCCCTCATTGAGCTTTCTCTCCTTCTGTCAGCGGCACTCACAGTTCACCCTGGTTTGTTTGGTGTTGTGCCACACACCTCAGCTGATAGACTGACAAAATTAGGTTGTTTAAAAAGGTTTCTGTCATTACATAAAGAGTTTAAAGCCATATTATTGTAACTGGAGAGACGTGTTGTTGTCATAGCTTTTAGTGGACTAAGTGAAATGTGGCCCACAGCGTTCGGCTCCAGTCAAATGAAGCTCATCGAGGCTAGAGAAGTTATAGGGGCCAATTTAGAGCCGAGTTTCATATTTGGAATTCTGACTGCAAGTATCATAGGAACCAAAGAGCCAATCCAACGCCCTTCCCACCTGCATTGCTGGTTTGGTGGGAAGCGGGCGCTTAGCAACGCTGTCAATCAAACCTGTTGCTCAGACCAGTTTTTATGGCCCGTAGGCTTCCTGCTGAACCGGCCCAATTGATCATAAGCAGTACTTTTAACAGGGAATTAAACTATTTTTTACCACTAAACACCTTAAACATCACATTGCAGTGTGATACAGACCTAAAATGAATGTGTTTCAAGCCTAATTAATACACAGTGGCTCTGTCAAAGCTGTGTGTAACGCACCGCACTGCATTGATCACTGGTCTGTGGCCCTCTGCTTCAAATATGTTTTGAGATGTGGCCATCGATAAAAAAAAGTTTGGGCACCTCTGATCTAAACCATCTAAACCAACATAAATGTGGAGAAAAATCTTAAAGCTCTCTTCAGAGATAGGGATCACTTCTTTATAACTTATTGGTTGTTAAAGATTATTTGAATCTACAGTCCTGTCTTCACAGGATTATGGTGACATTATTTATGGTCACGCAGTAAACAGTACCTTAGAAAATCTTGATACTATTTACCACATCACACTTGGTTTTATTACTTCTGACACTTTCTACACTCACCACTGTGATGTGTACAGCAGGGTTTTCTGGACCTCACTGCAGACCTGCTGACTTACACACACTCACGTCTTCATTTACAAAGCTATACTGGCAACGCTTCCACAGCGTCTCACCTTCCCACTTCAAATCAATGCTCATCATTACCATACCAGGTCTGAGGGGAGACTGACCTCAGCAGGACCACAGATCTACACAGAGCAAGGGGAAACTCATTTAGATTCTACGCCCCTCGTTTATGAAACATGCTCATGAACCAACTCAAACTAAACAGTGTAATTCTGTCAAGTCAGAGGTGCCCAAACTCTTTTCACCGAGGGCCATATCTTGAAAAATATTCAACATGAAGGGTCACACTGGTCAATACAGTGGATAATTCAGATGGTGCGTTTAACATAGTTTTGACTTCATACGTTAAATAAGGCTTTAAATATTAATATTAGGTCTGTGTGACAAAGCAATGTGATGTTATTTCAGTTATATTGGTAGGATCACCCAAATTTGCTGTAAAGGCCTGAGGGCCAATAAAAACTGGTATGAGGGCCGCATTTGGCCCCCGGGCCATAGTCTGAACACCCGCCTTAAGTGAATCGAAACACACTATATCTATCAATCTTTTCAGACCAGTGTCATTGTATAACTGAGGCCTGTGGACCTCAGATTTAGTAAATATTTGAATGTACATTTTACTATGCATTTATGAATTGTAATGTTTATGATTTAACTGTGTTCTCAGGACTCCCTTGTAAATGAAAACTCAATGGGACTTCCTGATAAAACAAAAGAAATATGTGGAGTCTTTAGTCTTTGGTGTTTTTCATGCTTGTGTGGGTTTATGGGTTTGTTTTTGTTGTTGCAGAAGTGTTGCCCATAGACACAACAATAATGCAGTGCTATGGGGCATGAATTATACAAGTAATTACTATTGTGGATTGTTGGATGAATTGTTCAATTAGCTGGATATGATGTTTGATAAATAACAAACGGACCCAAGTAAAATACAAGATAGTATCCGTCTGTGCCAATGTGGTCCTTATTCCTGATATTTTCCATGGTATTTTGGTAATATTACTCAATATTACTCACTACTTGGCTGATTCTCTGTCTCATATTAACCGTATGGCATTTTACCATATAAGCTGGTTTAGGCATTGAAACATGGTACATTTTTTTTCTGTTGCCGTGACACTTTGCTTGTTTTTTGTGCATGAGGAAGTGTTCAGATGACATTCCCAGTAGTAACCCGGAGCAAATCAGATAATCGCAGCCTTCAGCAGCACATATTACGCAGTTCGCAGTAAAGGTGATGTGTCCTCCGCCATGAGAAACTTGTTCACTCTCTCAGCTGTAATGGCTCTATTACATGGACAAAATAAATATGATCCCTTTGTCTTGCTAGCATATTTTTTATGGATTTGTCCTTTTGTAAAAGACTTGAACAGTGCTGCTGCATGACTGGTATAAGTTCAGCAAATGGAAATGTCACCGGCGTGTGTCTCCACAAGGGTAACGGAAGATAAGAGAGAATTACTAAAAAAAACACAACTGCAGCCGGCTCTCAGTGGAACAGGCATGCCTCCCCAGCCCTCTGGAGCCACCTGGAAAATGCACTTTAATACTTTAAGACGGGTGACGAAAGCTAATGAGGAGCGGATAGGCTGGTTTATATGTTACTGCTTATGTTGCTATTGGTGATACTGGAGGAGTTTATTTGTATAGCATAATTGATACACAAAGTAATTCAAAGTGCTTTACAGAATAATAAAGACATGACAATTACAATATAACAATCAAAACATAAATAATCATCACAGAACAAAAACTAAAAGAAAAGAAATGCAGAATGAAACCCTTTCAGTCATATGCAAAGCTAAACAGAACTGTGGAGCCTGGATTTAAACTTTGCCAAAGTAGAGGCCTGTCTCACATCTTCATGAAGACCAGGTTCCAGGTTTTAGCTGCAGAAAAAAAACTGAAACTCTGATTCCCCATGTTTAGTCCTCAGAGTGTGAGATGGTTCATGTGTGCTCTAACATGTCGGAGATGTTCTTTGGTGCTGGTCCATGTAGAGACTTGTACTCAAGTAGAGCTGCTTTAAAGTCTATTCTCTGAGCCCACAGGAGCCAGTGCAGAGACCTGAGCACAGGACACATGTGTGAAGTACTTCCTGGTTCTAGTCAGGACCCGAGCAGCAGCGTTCTGGTTGTACTGTTCTGTCTTAAGGCTCGTTTGGAGAGGCCAGTGAGCAGGACGTTACAGTATCTAACCTACTGGAGACAAATGCAGGATAAGTCTCTCCAAGTCTGGTTTAGACAAACATTCTGGTTTTGCATCCTCAGTTAATAGTGTCTCATATTGTACCTCCCTATATGAGAACTCAAATTCTATAGACTAAATTAATGACTAAATTAATTCATTTTTTATCTTAATTTTGTGTGAGTATGATGTTAATTTGTATTAAGTACTTCCTGGTTCTAGTCAGGACCCGAACAGCAGCGTTCTGGTAAAATGGTATATTGAAAAATTGAATCGATATCTGTCTCTGAGTGTGCCTTGGTTTGTCCTCAGTGTATCAGATGTGTCTTTTTAAACAGCTACAATGGAAACAGAAAAGAGCGATTAGGCTCATAATGAAGCTGCATGTTTACACAATCATGCCACAAATGACTTTATCTCTCAGTTAAATCAATATGTAATTATTTTTGTTAAAGTGAAAACTTCATTTGTGAACTTTCCCACAACTTAACTTCCTTGCTGTAGACTTTCAAATCACCAGCATCAGCAAATATGGACTTATATACTTATTTGTTTTGTTTGTTTTTTGTATTGTACTTTTATCCAGGACAAAGAGAGTCTAAGTGCTCTCTTTGGCTTCCTCTGTATAAATAAAGATAAGGAAAAGAAAAAGAAAAGCTAATATGGTAATATGGTTATGGGCCACAGCAGCGGGACGCATGTCGGATTCTGGCATTGACTGAAAAAAAAGTCAAACCATTCCTAATTTAGATTTACAGCTAATCGGTTTACCTTTTCTCCTAATAACTCAATTCTTAATTCTTTAAAAGGCTCACACACCTCTTCTTAGCATTCACCAGGAACACACCTTAAATGCATTAAGTCTGACAGATTACTACCAGAGCATCACCTTCTCTTTAATAAGTGACTTCTTAAACAACCGGTGACTAAGCCATTGCAGAAAAACACAACATAATCAATCCCATTGTTTAACTGTGTCAATAAAGTTTGACAAACACTTTCTATTAGCCTCCAGTGTGTAGCTACATTATGAGTCCTATAGAAGCTTAAGCATTTTCTTTTTATTCTTCTATGGACGTTAACGACTTCTGATGGCCAAGCATTACATCAGCTGTACTACAAATAGCATCCATTACCGCCCACATATCCTCACTACAGCCCCCCCTGCTGCCTGTCCTGCAGATTAACGGCGCATGTGCCTAGGCCGAGCATCCCATTCCTTCTCTTAATAGCTCTGCCTCAGGTAATGGTAAAAAGTAAGGACCATCTCCCAAATTAATTTTGATTCTGAGCCCAACTCAAACATAATCAGGTTTCTCCGGAGTGCCATACTTAGCTTTTTATAGATTTCCCATAAATTACGCACACACTCTGAGCAACGTCCTCCTCCAATATCTGTGAGGAGAAGCGCCGCTGTCCAAGCCATTCAGAGCTGAGCAGATTCTCGATGGCGTCCTGGGCTAAAATTAGCTCTGCCAAACGGCCTGTCTATTATTAGTTAGTTTAAAGAGGCTCGTGATGGATGAGTAATTAAACTTCTTGGATGTTGCACAATCTGGGAGCTCTCCCTGAGGCATGTGAGCTAACGATGCCACTCCAGGAAGTTCAAATGGGCCATAAGGGTTTTATTTGTAACTCACAACTGGATTTCTCTCGTCTTATTTTCATCCACTGCCATCTCCTGCGTCCTCTGGTTGCACACTGACTAACATCGACCTGAAGAATCGACTGCAGTTCTCTTCTAGATCCATATCCTTTATCTGTACATTTTGTCCAAAGCAAATAAATATATCGCCTTTACTTTCTCTCCTACACATTTACAAACATGCTCTTAAGATGTACTTCAATGCAAACCAGAAGCTCAAGGTCTTGCCTACACGATACTGTTTTTTTATCATTGCCGCTAGACCATACACCCTCCGTCTGACGAACGTTTTGTTTTCATTTGCATGGACACTTGAAAAGTCTCTTAAATACCTAAATATGAGGCTACTCCATAGACTGTATGTATAAATGGACGTAGTTAACCTGCTAGCCATCTCGTTCCAAATAGGAAGTGAGCCTGGGCCTGCGTCCAACTCCATCGACTGGCGCATTTCACTTTCCATTCAAAAAACTGTCGCTCCTCTCTCTGTAACTGCTGCTGTCAGGCTCGTCATTTTTGGTCTTAAAATGTTTGTGTTAACTCGCTCTACATGATTCTGGTATTTTTATTTCACTATTATGTCTTACGCCGCCTTTCTTTCTCTGAGGTTGCTCCTGTGTAGCTTTAGCAATAGGTTTGATCGACAGCGTTACTAAGCGCACGCCCCCTGCTAAACTCGTAGCGCTGAAGAGAAGGGGCGTTACCTTCAACAGCTTCACTCCGATTGGCTCTTTGGTTACTACGATACTCGGGGTCAGATCTCCAAATATGGATCTTGGCTCCAAATTCGCTCTGTACCTAGTAGCGTCGATGAGCTTTATTTGACTGGAGCCGAACACTATCAATGACGCCACACTCACTTAGTCCACTTCTTTACACAGTCTACGGCCTTCCCCAAAAATACTACATATACAATATACAATGACAATGCCACGTCCCTTTTTCTGACCTTACATAACCAAGAGTTATTGTATAAATCCAATGCAACTTTAGGCCTATTTATACAGAAAATTGACAGTTTGTAGGTTCCTTTCTACAGGTCTAGTTTAATAGTTGCTCATGTATGTGCAAAATACAATGTAAAACACACAGCATACTCAATGTGTTTCAGTATTTCCTGCTACTTCTATATAAACAGGCGACTCCATTTTTAGTTACACCTGTATTTGGGTTAAATATGCTCAAGATTTGACTGTGCCACTTAAAGTCGAATTGAAATTGTTTTCATTTTATCCAAAACAGATTAAACAGAGTTGTAAAAATACATATTTATAGCTCCAGAGGCCGCAGGGAAAGCTAAATGTGTCTTACCCATTCTGTGCCACTTAGACGTCTTCAATTCACTCACAGCAAGGTTAGCATTAGGCTGATGATGATTGTCTAAGAGCCTGAATGGATGCTTGAATAATTTACAGAAATGATAGTAATCAGATAAAGTAGCCACGTTTTTTAAATGGAGAAAATGATCCGTCTACCTGCCGCCGTAGCTGTGCTGAAATGACAGGCTGCCAGCAGTCAGTGATGCTATCCTCGGAACGGAAACTTCACACAAACTTTTTATTACGCCGATACATGGTGCTTAAAGTGTCTAAATGGGTGTTGTGATGGCTGGTAAGTTAAGTCAATGGGGATACTTAAGTTTACTTTGAATAAAATACAAAACCGAGGAGAATGCACTTGCCAGTTGTCTGAAATGAAAGGGTAAGTCTTCCAGCTAACGTAGTTTAGTATCATTTAAAAAGATTTGGTTTTAAAACTACATCAAAATTCCATTATTATGCCTATTGTCTAAGTTCTTAGCTGAGCGTGTGATGGCAAAGGCTTCCAGTGGTTACAGTTTCTTTCAATCTGCGTAAAGATTTTGTTTGTAACTTAAATGGAAAGGCCTACACGAGGAAGGACATCTGACTTTTAATAAACCAGGTGATTTTAGAGAAAACGTGAGTACATCAGGGGTGCATCACTGGAGCATCGTATAACGAGATCAGGTCCTCTTCATGGATCCAGTGGAAATGTTGGCGCGAAAATGAAGAGAACTGATCTGAGGGGCTCACTCTGATGAAGTTAAAAAATCCTTTATTGTGTGAAGGACATAGCAAAACACAAAAAAGACAAAAAAACATATATACAGAATTGTTGATGATAAAGTAAAGATTTTCTGCAGCGTACTTTGAGGTGAATCAGACCCACCACATCGCAACCAACTGAGTCGTAGAAAATGACTTAAGGACGTGGCTCCATAAGTCGAAACTGACAGCTCACCCCGTCCCACTTAGCGTAACCTACTGCAAACAAGAAGAAAGCACTTCTCACAATATTAGTCCAAAAGCATGTGTCTGGGCAGGTGTGCAAAACAAACCTCGGGGGTCAAGACGTTAGCTGGACTGTGTTTTTGGAAAAGCCCACACTATGAACAATGGCAACCTGTTCACGTTTGATATTTATATGCACATAATGATGCACCCGAACCTCCGTAGCGCCCTGACTCTCCTGCACCAGCCAATCTGCCCCGTGCATTAGTTATGCCTGAGTGAGTCCAGTCAACAGCCCCCATCTGAACCAGCCTAATGTATGGAATAGGCTGCGTGGTAATAGGCCCACACTGACAAGGTTAAGCTGCTGCAGATGCTGGATAAACAGTCTGGCATGGGCAGAGGTCACTAAGGCCTGGCACTTTGAAAGGTTGTTGTAAATCTTTTCTTCATTTTTTGGGTGCAAAATACTCCCAAAGCATAAATAATGTATTTTGAGGTAATTGGCTGACAGTAGTGCCATTGTCCCTCCAGCGTGAGAGCCGTCACACTTTATGGATATTTATAAGTTTACCTTTTTGCATAAATGAAGGGATAACACACCCCATTAATCTACCTTTTTAAAAAGTTTGGTGAGGTATTTATTTCTAAAACTCTTAAGCCCGTGATGGCATCGGTGACATTTACAGACTCTTCTATCCATTTGCATTTCACAAAACAGGTCTAATCCTTATTTTCTTACTTATTTCATCGACCTACTCACTGCAATATATCAGCAGCCAGTGGTTAAATGTTAATAAGACATATAGGTAAAAAATGGGCTAATTGGACTATGCCCAGTGTGGAGTCAATTCATCTCTTAAAGGTCCTAGATTATGCAAAATTGACTCTTGTGAAACTTTACGCCATGTCATAGCGTTGTTACTTTCTCAACAACTCAAAACATACCTGGAGTTGTATTTTGTTTCATTCACACATATTTGAGTAAACTTTAGGTAATAGTCTTCTGTAACATCTCCAAAGCTCAAAATGCTCTGGTTCACCTTGTGATGTCATGAAGTGGTAGTTTTCAAGTTAACCTTTTTACTTTTGTTTAGTAGAGCTTGGCAATTCCCAGGGCTGAAATTCTCCAAATGAATCTAGTGAAGGTGTATGGAGCTTACAAACACAGTGTTACCCACATGATGACATCACAAGGTGGTACAGAGTGTTTTCCGTTTGAGAGAAAAAAAACTCAGCTTAAATATGCAGCATTGTAACATCAGAAAATAGCGTAACATGGGCCCTTTAATGATTTTTTAACTGATTTTTTCAATTTTAAAAACAAATTTAAAATTCATTTTAAATGCTGTGCAGCTGTCACTTTCCGAAGACATCCGAGCATCCTAATTATTCACCACGATGTGTTTATAAAGCTGTGTTTCTCATCTAACGCATTTTTAATCATGAAGTTATCACCATCTTAAAAAAAAAAAAAAAGAAAATAAACAATTAAAAATGAATTGGTTTCTGTTTAACTTTTTGGCAACCTAAAGTTATCTACTCTCTGATTGCACAAGATTTAGTCTATTTGCGGCTAAGTGCATGTTTATATTTTGTTTTATAGCAGACGTGTGGTGTTTACCTTTTCTCTGTTTATTGATTTTGGCGTCCGTGCTAAGTGACGCTCGAAACGCTGGCGTCCATTAATAGAAGTGACTCAAGGACTCCGACTGTCAGTTCTGATTCTGAGTCGTGTCTGAAAGCCGAGGAGACCGTCTTATTGGAAAAGAGAGGCATGTCATTAGAGTCTCGGTACGGCATAGTTTTAGCCCCTATAGGGGGAGGATGTGCAGAAGTGAGCCGCTGTCTTCTGAGCTTCACTCACATTCCGGTCTATATGAAGAAAAGACATATGAGCCGGCCCCCACGCTGTGCCTGCACGGTGGGATAAAGACACATGTGGAAAACCTCTTGCACCTTAATGTGATTTGCTTTTGAGTGCAACAAGGCTTCTATAGCGGCACACGGAGAATTACATTAGGAATTACAGAGCCGGGGAATGGCTTTCTCAGACCCAGACGGCAGGACCCTTGTCAGCTGGTCACTCACCAGCGCTGAGGTGAGGGGCTTACATGGGGTGGTTTCATCATCGAGCTTCGCACCCCCACCCCCTGAGAGATTTTTTTTTTTTTTTTGATGAAAGGGCAATGTCTTAAGGTGCTTTCAACTGTCAGCAGAATGGTCGAGATTTTCTAAAAGGGAACATTTAATGGACTGGCTGTCAGGACATACTGTGGTTAGGCCAGTCATGTAGGGTGGTCAGTACTTATTGAGTGCTGTTTATACACACTAGCAGTTAAAAGTTTGGACTACCCTCTCATTCAGTGTTTAGTCCCCCAAAACCCTCAAAGCAGCCCACGCTTTGCTTTATCAAAAAACATTTAGTAGAATTATTAACTTTTTCCTTTACTACATAACTCCATACATGATGCTTCATATATTTCATGTCTTTCCGTGTGCATAAAATGTAGAAAGTAGTAAAAATAAAGAACAAAAAACACTAAATGAGAGGGTGTGTGTCCAAACCATCGACTGTAATATATAAATGGACATAGCTAACCTGCTAGCCACCAAACAGGAAGTGAGCATGGGCGAACTTCAGGCTCCATCGACTTTCTCTCTGCAACCGCTGTGCTGTCAGTCTCGTCATTTTTGGCCTTAAAATGTTCATATTGGCCCACTCTATATGATCTGGAATGTTTGTTGTATTCGTTTTGCTGTTTGTGTCCGTAAAGATATAATACATTAATTAACAGACATATCAGGTGCCTTATTTCCCCGAGGTCGCTCCTGTTTGCATTAGCAACAGGGTTTGATTGACAGCTTGGTTCTCTCTGCTAAACCAGGTTGTGGGCGAGAAGAGGCATTACCTTTAACACGCCTCGCTCTAGATTGGCTCTTTGTTTGCTATGATACTCATGGCCAATATCTTGTATGTAACTTGGCTCCAGATTTGACTGGAGCTGAACGTTATGGTTGACGGTCACACTCGCTCAGTCAGTTCCATTTCTTTATAGAGTCTACGGTCCAAACTTTTGATTGGTGTTGTTTAAACCTACACTACTAATCAAAAGGTCTGGACACACTCTCTCATTCATGTTTTTTTTTCTCTTTATTTTGAAAACTTTTTACATTTTAGATCATGGGTGTCCAAACTATGGCCCGGGCCCTCAGACCTGTTTTATTGGCCCTCAGAGCTCCTGCTGACCAGCCAATTGATCATAAGCAGGACTTTTAACAGCAAATTCAACTATTTCTACCAGTATATCCTCAAACATCACATTGCAGTGTGATACAGACCTAGATAAATGTGTTTCAAGCCTTATTAATACACAGCGGCTCTGTCAAAGCTGTGTTTAAAGCACCGCACTGTATTGATCACTGATCTGTGGCCCTCTGCTTCGAATGTGTTTTGAGACCTGGCCCTCCATAAAAAAAAAAAAAAAAAAACCCCGTTTGGACACCTCTGTTTTTAGACACACCGAAGACATTAAAATATATGAAGATTGTATGTATGTAGCAAAGAAAAAAAATCAAATAACTCTACTGAATATTTTTCAACAAATGCAAGGTGGTGGATACTATGAGGATTTGAATATAAAATCTAAAAAGTTATTTAGCTTATTTTGCTGCATAAGTCCATATATCTTGCTTCATATAATTAACACATAAATATAGGGCAGGTCGTGTCCGTCATGTTGCTGCTTGTCACTTAAACGTGCACTAAGGACAATCCCGACGTCCCCACTGTCTTGTCCTTCCCCTGGAGAATGTTGTTCTACACATCCTCCTCTTGCATTATTATATTACTTGAATGATTTACAGTTCAAAAATTCATTGTAAAGCATGCATTCTTACTTTGAACCTCTTTAGAGATCTGTTTGTCGATTTGTTTTATCCCATAACAGCTCTAGGTGCACAATCTTAACACATGAAAGTTAGTTGGAAAGAAAACCTTGTGGTCGGTTACAGTGGTGGTGACAGTGGCTTCATTTGGTAAAGTTGTTGTCCACTGGTCCCAAGGGGTTGGCGTTTCGAATCCCACAGTCATCTGCCGTACACTTACGTACTGAGTTTTTTTTCTGTTTGTTTTTCTTATGGTGTGATTGGTTTCCTTAATGTACACTCCCCCTTCATTGCCGCGGGTATGAAGATGTGGAAAATAGCGGTCTGTAATGTGAACCTATATATAACTTTTCATAACTCAAGTTTGCAGGGTGAACTACTCTAGAGTATCCAGAAAAACAGCCAAACATGGATGCGTGCCATAGCAGAATCTTTATGGAATGTTGGGTTAACTAATTATCCCTCGTATTCTAATCACAATAAAATTACTATGGAAACACCAGATATACATAAACAGTTAGCCGAGAGCCGAATGTGAAAAAAACTCGTTGTCATGGATACGGCAAAAACAAGCATCACTGCAAGTAAACTATGATTATATACTTCTTCTATCCTGTGTGACCTGGGGTTTCCAGACTGCAGTGAGAAATCCCATAATTCTTAGCACGCCTATATGAAAGCACTGCAGGAACAAATCTGGGTAATCTAACTGGTCTAATGCCAAAAGATATGCATTTTAGTTGCATTTGCCTGACTTGACAAAACTGCAATAGAAATGTCAATAATTAAATAGTGGTGTAATTTGTGAGCTCCCAGCCTGCATCCCCTCCAGTGTTTTTTTGATCTTCAAGGCAGCGCTCCAGTATCATGACTCTTTAATGTGGGCTGGGGGGTAGAAATCGTCAGGCATGGATCCCCCTTCTGAAGTGTTTCATGGTGTTCTCACTCAGGTCAGAGCTGGCAGGGACGCTTGAGCCTAACCTTCTGAAGGTGCCCCCGCGCTAACCGATTCCTCCCCGCTGTGCTGTGACACCTCGCGGTCTTTAAACATGAGGAAAGTGCTCTTGGGAAGTTCGCTCTGCTCTGGAGAATGCATGTTTCGCCCGCCAAGTATAGGACACGGGGATATACAGGACGGAAAGTAAAGTCAGGGGGCTGTGTATTTGAGTTGGAACAATATATACTGTTAACCATCTTTAACCATTTACTGTTTGCACTCTGTTGTCTTTAAAAGTCCTATGTTACACACAATATTGACTCTTGTTAGCTTAAGCCATGTTATAATGTAGTTATCCCTCCTCAAAAACAAACCCCCATGGAGTTGTGTGTTTTGTTCATTCACACATGTGTCAGAATGCTCTGTCTCACCTTGTGTATTCATGAAGTGGTAGTTTTCAAGTTAGACGGCTCCATTTTTACCCTTTTTTTCAGTAGAGATATGGCAATTCCAAGGCTGAAATTCGAGCACTTATCCAATGATTCTCGTGAAACTAGTGTATGGAGGAGATTAAAAGTCACCGTGGAGAACTTCCCTGTATTACCTCATGACGATCAACAAGGGGGCACAGAGTGTGTTTTTCCGGCATTGACTTTGAGAGAAGAACCCAGGCGGAAATTTTGCAGGGTTTGTGTGTTAAACGTGTGAATGAACAAAACACAACCTCCAGGTCTGTTTGTGATGAAGAAACATTAGAATGTAATCAGAAAACAGTATAATATGGGGCTTTAAAGTTTGAAACTATTTGATCACAGAGTTTTTGAAAATGTATAGACTATAACATATGTAGATCAGGATTTTTTACACCGATGTTCATTGTAAAGGACTAAAGAAATAGGCATCCTTGGCTTCTAGTTCAAATTTGCAGAACTCAAAAGAACTGGAACTCCATTAATAAAAGGAAATTGTCATATATTAAAACAGTCTTTATGATCCAAAGTCAGCCTGAAGGGACAAGTCCCCCCAATAGCCTCCATATCAGCAGCCGACGAGAAGGAACTAAAGAACTAAAAACATGGAAAGCTCACCATTGTACGTTACCGGACACCACAGACTGCATATATACATGGACCTAGCTAACTCTGGCTAATGCATTTCATAATGTGGAAAAAAAATGCCGCATTCCATATGTGGAATGCCGCATTCTCCACATAGAACGTGAGCATGAGACGCGCTTCTGACTGCATTGATTCTGGCTTCAATTGACTTCCATTGAAAAACTGTGGCCCTCTCTCTTTGTAACTTCTGCTGTCAGGCTCGTCATTTTTCGTTTAATAATGTTCCGTATTGAATCCACTCAGACTCAAATGATTGAACCTTAATAACAGACAACATCAGGTGCTTTTTTTTTGTTTTCCCCCTGAGGTTTTGAACTATTAGCTTTAGCACCCAAGGTTTGATTGACAGCTTTGCTTATAGAGCCAGCTCCCTGCTACCCCCCGCTCAATTGTAAACCAGCGTATGCAGGTGGGAAAGGGTCGTTTACTTCAACAGCCTCTGCTCTGGATTGGCTCTTTGGCTGCTATGACCACTCACAGCGGTAATTCCTGATATGCAACTTTGGCTCCAAATTTTGGACGCCGCTATAACTGCTTAGCCGTCGATGAGCTTCATTTGATCTAGAGCTGAAAGGGTGACGTCACAACTCGGCTTAGAGATTCGTCTTCTTTATACAGTCTGTACCTGACCCCCACAGATACAACTGAACCTGACATCAGATTTATTTCTGGTCTATCCACCTGCGGCATTCTCTATAGCCTGATGCGTAGATTGAAGATAATGCCTTTTGCCTTTAAATGTCAACGTTTGTGTAGTGAAGACAGGCCGACAGATAACAGTGTAGGGCAGTGCCTGTTTTTTGGCTTTTATACCTCTTTT